>CM065644.1:12348342-12875842 GCA_033220585.1 Dipteronia sinensis | reverse complement strand
ACTAGAGCACTGATTTAATTGCCACAGATGAAGTGGTACCTCTTGGTTCTGTCAGGAAGAATCTTTGCCACTCCTCCGGTTGCCCAGTGCTGTGCTACTTAAGTGGTGCAGTTGTCAAAAGCCAGTTTGGTCCATCTCAAAAACATTGTATCATGTTTTTATGGTACCTAAATGCTGTTCATAAAATAATTTCATCAAACTAGAATAATATTGAACTAGTCAATAATTTCAATGCCTAATGATCTGTATTGAGCTTATACAATTTGAAAACTGAATAAAAGATGAATAGATGCCTATATTTCCAATGAGAGTACACTGTGGGGGAAATTAGAGACCTCAAGTGTTGTCTTCCATTTCTCTGCTTCATCTATAAATTGGAACACTAGAATTTTAAAGTTATATGCAGAGTAATGAGAGGAACAAAGTCGCTATTAATAACTTGAAGTCTTGAAGTTACGTGAACAATTAGTTATCTGACCATTCATTTGTATAGAAATTAGCCATTTACACCATTTTTTTTCTCATTGAAACCAAGTAAGCAAATGGGTATTGAATCTTTTAATACAAATTATGAATTCAAAACAGATACAGTGCTTATATACAAAGTGACTAGTTAGTATATAAAAATTTAAAAACAAAAGAGAGGGAGAGAGAGAGTACAAATGAGATTGTTGATGTAGCAGGTCTGTTTATCGTCCCGTGGAGCATAGTTGATGCTAGAATTCCAGCCTTTTTTAGCACTAACATGTGGCTGGTGGTGGTGGTGCAGAGACGAAAGCAATGGTACAGAAGATGAGTTGAGGTGAGCTGCACATTGTGGTCACTCGTCACTTTTTTGGTTGGTGGTTTAGCCTCATTATGTTGTGAGAAGGAAAACGACTCTGTGATTCAATCAAGCTACACCCAAGTTCCTTAGACACATTCCTTTCTTTCATGAAGATCCTCACTTTTTCCGCCTCATCATACCTTCCTGCAGCTGCATATATGTTGGATAAGAGCACATAATACCCAGCTTTTTTCGGCTCCATCTGTATTAATTTCTTGGCAATCCTTTCTCCTACCTCGAAGTTATTATGTACTCGACACCCTGATACAATAGCACCAAGCACAGCTGCATCAGGTTCCATCGGCATTTCTTCAATAAACCTTTCAGCCTCTTCCAAAAGCCCTGCTCTCGCCAAACAATCAACCATACTGGCATAGTGTTTCAATTCAGCCACCACCTCAAAATCTTGCATCGTTTTAAAGTACGTATGCGCTCTCTGCACCAATCCACCATGTGCACATGCGCTCAAAATGCCAAGAAACGTAACATCATTGGGTTTAATTCTTTCTTTTAACATCTGATCAAAGAGGTCCAAAGCAATACTTGCACTGCCACTCAGTCCGTATCCCAGAATCAACGAGCTCCAAGAAATCACATCTCTTGAAAGCATTCTATGGAAAACTCGACGACCATAAGTTAAATTCGCACATTTTACATACATATCCACTATGGCATTGCCTAAATTCAACCCCGATCCTAAACATCTTCTCACACACCAGCCATGAACACTCCTACCATGCTTCAACCATCCTAACTGACCACAAACCAAGAGCAAGCTCACCATGACCACGTCATCAAGCTCAACTCCTGAACCAACCATCTCCCTGTACACTTGTAAACTCAACATGGGTTCTCCATGTTGAGCATACCCAGCCAACATGGCAGTCCACAAAACTGCATCTTTTTGAGGCATTTCATCAAACAATGCTTGTGCATGAAAAATCCTACAAACAGCAACATAAAAAGAAACCAAAGCAGAAGCCACAAACAAACTCATGTCCAAACCCATTTTAACGCACAACCCATGTAGCAAAACACCCAGTTCCACTGCACCCAAACCCGCACACGCCCTCAAAACCAGAGGAAGCGTGAATTCATCGGGTCGAATATCAGTGTCTCTCCGCATCTGAATAAACAACTCTTTGGATCTATCAGGAAAACCAGAGCGAGAAAACTCGCCCAAGATGATGTTCCAAGAGAAGATGTTCCTCTGTGGCATGTGGAAGAAGACGGCAAGTGAGTCCGGGTTGAGTCTGTGGTGTTTGGAATACATCAAAACAAGCTTAGAACTCAAGATGACATTGTTATATAAAGCGGTACGAAGCAAGCGAGCATGGAGGTGGCGAAGATGTGTGGGGTTTGGAGAAGAATTGAGAAGTGAAAAGTAGTGAGAAACCAGGTTCGTTTTGACTGGGTTGGTTGAGAATTGACTGAACATCAACCAAGGCCTTGCTGTTTGCATTGATAACCTATTTGTCAGTTTTACACTACCAAACCATACATTTTACTTGGACTATATGAATTATGAAAGCAATTTACGCTAAAAACCCTTTAAATTAATATTTTTAGGACCCATTATTGAATATTAATTTAGGGTTAATCCTCTCATTGCCTTTTCTTTTCCTTTTTTTTTTTTGTCTTTTTCTCCAAATATAAATGAAATATCCATTTACATAAGAGAGAAAAAAATTATCAAATCTTGACTATATATTTTCTTTTATGCTTATGTGTCGACATCTGCTCAAAAGCTATGGAAACGAGTGGAAGTTAGTGAAGGTTCATTTTTAGTATTCCTTGTTTAGTCGGTTTTCTTTTTTAGAGATTTTTTTTTCTTCAGGATTCCTTATTTTGGAAAGATTTATTAGTAAAATTTTCAATTCATTTTAGGAATGTGATTATTTAGAAACCAAAGATACTCACCATAAAAATAGTGAGACTTATTTTTTGGTTGTATATACCAAGAGAGATCTTAAGATACACCTACAAATTCTATTCATAACATCTCATAAAATTTCTCTCTTTTCTATCTTCTTTGTTATTACTCCTCTGTCTAAGATGTTTAATTCGTCTAAGATGTCTAATTCATGTTACTATAACGGATAGCATTCACAAAGAACTTTACAAGATGAAGAAGAACAATCCTACATTTACTCAAAAGATGAAAGATGAAATAAAAAATATCAAACATTGTGACTTTGTGCAAACTAGCATCTTGAAATGTTTTTCTGGTTCGTGAATATTATGTAATATATTTTGTACTTTTATAAAATTATTAATTTATACGACTGTCGAGATCGAAATTTTACATTAGATTTCAAAAGAAATTATTAATAGAGAAGAGCATTGGGGAAAAGAGGATGAATATTGGTCCCCCTATCCCCCTTTCCCAAACTTTCCCCCATCCTCATTTATGAGTTTTCTTCATTTCTTCCATTTTCCCAATTCGAATTTTTCCCCGTTGTTTCACAATGTTTGACTAAAACTTGCATATTAAAAAAAAAGACTTATAAGTTATAACATGCAAAAACAATACCAATACAAAGGCAAATAAAATCCAGTATAAATAAAATTCAATACATTCAAAAATAAAATCCAAGTTCATAATCATATTCATAAACTACTTATTAGGTTTATGTTTTTAAAATGAACGTCTATGAAAGTTTTTTATAATTCTATAAAGTCTATAAAAGTCCATGAAATATGCAAAAGTCATCAATTTCAAAAAAAAAATTAAGTCTTTTGAAATCCTAATTGAATACACCCCTTAATTCCTGATTTTTGTGTGGGTCCATGAAACTTAATTTCCCAGAACACTAGTAAACACTAGAATTCAAAATTAAGAACTTAATTCCATTTCCTTGGATGAGATTCCTAATTAGTAAACACGCCATAAAAGTTAAATCATCCTAAAATTAACAAAATCAATAAGTATTCATATATGGTAGTTCAAATAAAATCACAAAAACTAATAATTAATATAAAAGCAATACATAATTGTATATTTAAAGTTCAAAAAGTCTAACAAATTATAAACTTTAAACATTAGTTCTAAACACAAACATAAATAAAATCATCCAAAAGTTTGAAATATAACCTGTTATCATAACAAAATTTAGAGCTAGTTTGGTATTGCTGTAACTTTTATTATAATCATTGTTAGCTGTGCTGAATAAATAATCAACAGTGAAGTTAATCAGCAGATGTTTGGTTAATTGTACTTTTAAAACTACTGTATAACTCAAAAACAGTATACAAATGTTTGGTGATTTTATTGTAAAAGTGATGAGATTAATTACAGTGACTAAAATAGACATGATTTTAGAATCATATTTTCTTTTCTTTAATTACATATATCAAATCAATATTTAAGTAGAATATTTAAATTAGAAAAAAATATATGTAAGAACAATAAATTTTTTTATAAAGATTTTATAAATCAAATCAATATTTAAGTAGAATATTTAAATTATAAAAAAAAATATGTAAGAACAATAAATTTTTTTATAAAGATTTTATAAATCAAATCAATATTTAAGGAGATTGTTTAATTTTATGATGAAATAATATATATAAATGATTTTAACTTGATTTCAATAATAATGATATTTTAAAAGATTCATTAAATTCTTACATAGATTATTTCATAATCACTTTCAAAAATTAATCCCCTTCATACTTCTCAAAATCACTGTCAAAACTTACCATATTATCAATTAATCACTTTTGAAAGTTTTACAAAACATTCAAAATTATAAAATAATGTGATTTTAACTTTTTTAAAACAATACCAACTTGGCCCTTAATAGCACCCAAAATTAATTTGCTCGATGTTCATATGTATAAAACAAAATAAATTAGCCCAATATAAATTAAGCCTTATATAGTGACGGATTTGGTGGATTTTCGTATGGAAATCCAAAATCCGATCCGTCTAATGGATTTAGAATTTATAATCCAATCATGTCCTCAAATCTGATACAATTCAATTAATTGGATCGAGTCTAATGAATCATATTGGATTGTATTGGATCATGCACACCCCTTTTCGGCAACAACACATAAATTCAGCTTTTTCATATTATGGAAATAAATCAGAAAATAATTATTTAGCGATTTATTCAAATCAAACCAGCTATGGAAACATTGTATATTGCAATCTCCTCTTCAAACCTTGCATTTTAACGTTTGACCAATTCCTATTTGGTGATATATGATTATTTTTATTTTATTTTGTCAATGATTAATCAATAATAATTTCAGCTAAACAAGCAAAAAACTAGTAATTAAAAACAAAACCTTCCAATTTCTACTCTTATATAATTATATTCCTTATTACATGATACTAAAATTATTCTCATTGATTTCGACAATTTATATTCAAAATTAAGAGAAAGGAAAGAATAATTAAATGGTCAGACATTAATACATTACCAAAAATTCTATAATTTCTTTGCAAGTAATTATATATAAAATGAGACAAAATGTTGACGATGAATGCTAAAATCAAGAACAAGAAAAAAAGAAAAAAAAATGGGTTTGATGATGGTTTTTAGTAGGGTTTTGTTTGTGATGGTGATGCTTGAAATGGTTAACAATGGCAGTGCTGATCAAAGCAAACTCTACAAAGTCTTCGATGTAACTAAATATGGTGCAATTCCAAAATCTCTTACAGCCAACACACAGGTAATCAAGTCATCCATACTTCTATATATATTTTCTACAATTTGTTTTATATTTACATTATTATTATTATTATTATATAGCATTTTATAGGTATTGATTTGCACGATTTACACGATTAGCACAACTTTCTAAGTGTGGATATGCATGTCTTTAACGTTTCAACATTTTAAAAAATAGATCATAGAATAAATGTTTGGACAAACGATAATAGATACTTTCTCAAAATTATATTATTTGACAAATTAATTACATATTCGTATGTCTTATGTGGATGTTTTGGTAGGCCTTTGCAAGAGCATGGTCCGATGCATGTAAATGGAATGGAAAGAGTATGGTTTTGGTGCCAGCAGGAAATTTTATGCTTGGCTCGATAACATTTATCGGTCCATGCAAAAATCCAATTGCTTTTACATTGAAAGGGACTTTGAAAGCTCCAAGCAATCTGTCTGTGATGAACAAAGATCAATGGATTTCTTTTCGATATGTTACTGGTTTGGTGGTCAATGGTGGTGGTACCTTTGACGGCAATGGTGTCTCTAATTGGAAATCTGTCACCCCAAATTCCTACTCTCTTCCCATTGTAAGTTCCTGAACGTCTCTCTTTTTATCGTCACACGTTCAAGGTTTTTTTTTATACCACTTGCAATAGTGTGTATCGAACTTGAGATATTGTTAGACTGAATGAGTCATATTGGACGGTGGTTTCACAAGTTCAAGTTAATTATATGTCGAGTTGTTTTTAAGTGATTATACTACTAAAAGTGCTAACGTTTTTATGATTATTAATTTGTTTCAGTCAATTACATTCCAGTTTGTGAGGAATGCACATATAAACCATATAACATCATTGAATAGCAAAAATGCACATATCTCCCTCTTTGGATGTGACAACATGCATTTCAACAAAGTGAGAATAACAGCCCCAGGAGACAGCCCCAACACAGACGGAATCAAGATTGGCAACTCAAAAAGAATAAGCATTTCCAAGACTGCAATCGGCACAGGGGATGACTGCATTGCCATACTCTCCGGAACCTCGAAAATCGATGTTTCGGAAGTGTTTTGCGGGCCTGGCCATGGAATCAGTGTTGGAAGCTTGGGGAGGTATAAGGATGAGAAGAATGTGGTGGGATTGAATGTCAAAAACTGCATTTTTAAAGACACAACAAATGGGTTGAGAATCAAGACTATGGCCTCTTCTACTGCTATCGCTGCTTCTGGTTTTAATTTCCAAAACATCTTCATGAACAATGTACAAAATCCCATCGTCATTGACCAGCACTATTGTCCATACCCTCCTTGCAATCAACAGGTATGCATTGTTTCTGATTCCAAAAGCATTTCTTTCATTGAAAGAGTTTATCAACTTGATTGATTTTGTGATTGGACATGTTTTGTTTACAGACTCCCTCACATGTGCAAATAAAAGATGTCACATACAAGAACATTTGGGGAACTTCAAGTACAAAATTGGCAGTAAGTCTTCAATGCAGCAAGAGGTTCCCATGCACGAACATAGTGCTAAATGATATCAATTTGGTGCACGTTGGACCTGGTGGATTTTCTAGTTCACTCTGCTCTAATGTCAATGGTGCCTCTTACGGCCGACAAACCCCAGCCCCTTGTATATAGTCTTGCTAATATTTGAAGTCTTTTTTTTTTTTAAAGATGCTTTTTAAAGTATTAGTAGATGATTAGGATTTATCACGCTCTTAGGGTATCGAGCGAAAAGTTTGTACGTTTAGTATTCCAATTCTCATCTGATGAGTAGATTTGGCTTTTGGCCATAATGTTTCGCTCTTATCGATCTTATACTCAAATTCTGCATTGAATTCTGTTAAGTTACATAGTATTTATTGTTCACGGATGCAGGCCGAATATATCTTGTAAATTGTAATGTACCTGAGAAACACCGTTCAATTCAACCCTCCAACTTGATTATAAGGAATCCATAAAACTATGTATCTCATCTTTAAATCTGCCAATTGCAGGTAATAGTTACAGATTATTACCTCTTGATTATTAATTATTACATCTTTAACTCTTGTCCTTGAAATAGTTACAGATTATTTTCCTCAAGGTCACTGCAAAATACATTATAACCAGATCATAATGTGCATTATATTTCCAATCTCAGAAAGGCAAATCTGATGAGAGGTCATCAAAATCATCTTCTTGATTGTGAGCATGGGAAATATCATCCAGATCACCATTAGTATCATCTCCTAGGTCTTGTGGAGCGTCACCTGACAATATGGGAGCACTAGAAACACCAACAAAATTTTCTTCAGTATCTGAGTCAGAATATTCACCATCCATCCATATGCTTTGTGGTTGTGCGATTTCAAACCGGTGTTCAGGTTTATGCTGCTGATTGAATCGGCCTGGAATCTTGGCGGGATTCTTATAGCATGCTTCGCATAGGTCAAAACCAATTTTCTCCACACAATCTTTGCAGTTGTATCTCTCCCCAATAATTGGATACATCTGCAAAAACAAGTCAAGAGAATGTAACTATTAAACTTGGTTTGCAACCAGTATCCACACTAAGGGTGGCAGAACAGACAACATAAATAAATTCTCAAGAATATGAACTCAGCTTAACTAAAACCTCATTACATGGATGGACTGCAAAAATCCTTTGCCATTCAGCTAAATTGGCTCAGCAGTCAGCACCAAAAATAATCTTTTAACTTTGACCTGACTAGCAATTTATAGCATCTTCTTTTAACTTTGACCTGACCAGCAATTTTTATTTTGTCCATAGATCTCTTACAATTTGTTTAACAACTTCCTACCTTAATTCGCTGCAGTATATTAGTCATAACAGTACCTCAAAGTAGAACCAAATATATCGAAATACCCAAACATAAACTTCTGTGTAATAATGCACTCATATCTAAATTACATTCAATGTCAAAGAGTCTTATGCCTAACTCAACCCCAAAAGCTAGCTCATAGGGTGAGAGTTGCCCTCACACTTATCAATTGCACTTCCCCATAGTGCCAAAATGATGGTGGAACTATGATTCACATTCAGAACAAATGTCTATTAAAAATTGTCTTATGAAAAACTTCAAGAGCAATAATTTTTAAAATAAACCAATACTACTCTGAAGAATTTTCAATGAAAAAGAAAAAACCTTAATAAATCATGGGTTATTCATGTACATATGTGGATAAAATAAAGAGTAATGTTCAAATGCTGGATCCCGAATTTGTTGAAATTTATGAGATTCTGTTTTGGTCGTCCAACGGCCAAAATAAATGTTAGATAATTTATTTATTTTAAAAGTCAGACAAAAGTCCTATGCCCTGGACCCACCAGTCCACCACACACACTCTCTCCTCTTTTAGGAATCCATCAATCACTCTCCTCCTCTTTCTTCATCTCTCTCCATCACCTACCTCCGAGTGGGAAAAATCTTGGGTGAAGTGGGATGCACACCATGCACCTCCATTGCGATCTTTCCATGTGGTGCAATCACAATGGGATGTCCCGCTGTTCGGTGTGGAAAATGTTGATATTTTTTAATTGTATCTTAAATTTGTTTTTTGGCCAAATGGGATTCTGGAAATTTCAATAAATCCGGGATCCGGCATTTGAACATTACTCCAAAGATAATAACTTAATATTTTTAAAGTTAACGGATCATAGCGAGTGTTAAAGGGTTTTAAGAGATAAACCCAAAACTGATTCATTATTTTATAAGTTTTAACAACCCAATCCATTAATGACCCAGACCTATCAACTGTTTCTGTAAAATGGATTTGAGTCAAGTCAATGGGTTGGGTGCAATTTTTCCGGCACGACCAGCACGTCGATCTGGGGTGAGTTATTGTAAATGACTGTCCATAATTTTACCATACAAATAAGACTTCAATGTCTCTGCCCTTTTTCTCTACTAGATTCTAGCATGTATGTAATCTTATAGTCAAGTCATTCCAACATCAAATACTTACGGACAACACAGTTTATCATTGTCCAGTGATCAATAGGTAGTAAAGGTCATGAACTGGATGTTCCATATATGCAGCAGTAAAACAAATGTAACAAGTATTTTATAAAGTGGATGGGTCAGAGGTCTCTAAGATCAAATTTCTTCCCATGAAACCCAAATGAAAATTGCAATTACTGTAAAAAAATAAATAAATAAAATGAACGACCAGCCTTGGCAGGAAACGACAAAATTGAGGACTTACCCCACAAAAATCACAACCCACACCAACATGAACCTTAGGCCCATTTCTTAGCAAACATGATGTGTAGACACTTTTAGGAAGCGACAATGATCGGCCAGGACGCTGATGAGTTTGTTTTGTTGAACCTGAAATAAAGTTGGTTTGATATGAATAGTACAAGCAAGTCAAATTATGAACAAAACTTGCACATAAAGACAGACAGATAGGCAATTTAAATTCAAAGCATCATTAAAGCACACAGATGCACATACAAAAACACACATAATACCATATAATAAAAATTCGAAGCACAAAAAGCAAAAAAGTGAAAGTAGCAGGCTACTGACAATTGGTTTGCTTAAGAAAAGCTTCCCGTTTCTCTGCATATAACTGAGGAAACTGCTCCTCCAAGAAATGTTCTAGAATTAAACATACACGAGGGAGCCCATGAGAATGCACGCTTTGACAAACTGGGCACCTCAAATCTCCATCCTCAGGAACAACTACACAAGATTCACATAATACTGCACAAAAAAAAATTAAAATGAGTGCTCAATGTAAGCGTTACTCTATGATAATAACCATGGAAGACAGTTAGAGTGAGAGATTACCATGACCACAATTAAGAACAACTGGCTGAAAGAGCATCCTCTTGCATTCAGCACAAGGTAAATCATCAACAGAAACCTGGTTTGGAGTTTTATGTTCAAGCTCATTTCCAAGCAAACTAAATTCTTGGACAGGTGCATTTCCAGTGTTTTCCAATGTTTCTGAAATTGTTGCATATCTAAATGTTGTATCATCTCCACAATCTACTGTTGTTTCCAACACATTCATGCATGAGGAAGATTTCCCTTCCCCAGAATGATGACTTTCTGGATACATTGTTTGTTGACAAGAGGGGGAACATAGAGGATTTTTCAAGATATCAAGCCCGTCACTAAGGTTTGATCCATATAATTGATGATCTAACTGAGGTGAGAAATTGCCAACTTTCTTTTCTTCTTCTGAACAATCAAATTACATAATAAAGGATATTATTACATTATGAAATTTCTGATCAAATGCAATGATTATAATATGGTTAGAAAATTGCTGAAGACCATGAGCAAGAAGAACTTATATAGTCAGACAAAAAACACATGAATTCAAGGTGATTTTAATCATGTGATCCACATCTAGCATTTTAATTGTTCAACAGAATGTCAAATGGAACAGAGTTTCAGAGCAAGATAGATAATTAATTTTAGTCAATTCACATTTTAAAAGGATCCGCATCACTGTCGTTATCACAAAATGAAAATCAAGGATACAACTTCAAATTACCAGGTCTTATCTTCCCATTTGACCCTATCATGAACATGTAATTTAAAATTTACCACCAAACATAATAAAATTGATTGCAACATAAAACAAGAGAACACGAAACGATTATATTTTGAAAATGCGGG
Organism: Dipteronia sinensis; assembly: GCA_033220585.1. Taxonomy (NCBI): domain Eukaryota; kingdom Viridiplantae; phylum Streptophyta; class Magnoliopsida; order Sapindales; family Sapindaceae; genus Dipteronia; species Dipteronia sinensis. The sequence continues at coordinate 12,864,700 of CM065644.1, read as the reverse complement.
CAAGGGGCATCCACCAGAACAGCAACATAAGAGTACAAGAGGCCATGTAAGCAATCAAAGATAAATGCAGTTCTTTTACTGATAACAGAAATATCAATAAAACATATTGTGCAGTTTTCACATCATCAGAGCAACTTAACCAGTTTCACTACAGTCAAAATGCAAAAACAAATCTTTAACTGGCATGAAATTTTTCCACATTTTGGCAGCAGCACTTTACCAAATCATTGAACATTTTGGTGCATCATATACATAAATGTATAAAATTAGTAAATCAACTAAAGTCACCTACCCTGCCCAAGATAATTTCAGACACCAGGAATATCTAGAGATTTTCAAACCAATAATACATATTTCTTTAAATAAAAATTCAACATTATTTTTGCTCGACCCTTGGTTGTCGGTATATTCTCTACAAACCATGTTACACAATCAATCCACTCAAGCTGACTGCAGCTCTCCAAGGTGAATATGGTGACACTACTTATTGAAGTCATTAAACATGTAAATATATATATTGCGAGATTTACTTCTAACTTTAGTATCACAACCATCCTCATAAAACTCTATTGTGCTTACAAAAGTAAAACAGTCTTGAGGAATCTATCTACTATACATCTTAAGTGCTACTTTGCACACTTTCGGGTTAACATGGAGCAGAATGACAAATTTTTCTATAATTATGAGTCAAAAAGCTGATCCTTCACCTGGTGGAAGTTGACAGCTGGCTGGACAATATTGGAGCACAATATCAATCTAGATATATTAGAGCAACTACTAACTCCTTAGGACTATTCTATTACTACTCTTCTAACAAAAGATCAATTAAAAATTAATATCCTTCAGATATGCCATAGGTCAGTACATATTTTAAAAGGAGTAAATAGATATACATGATGAATCAAAATTTCTACTGAAACTAATCGTAATCATATGATATATTGCTGTTCAAGAACTAAATTAAAAAAAAAAATTTAATTAAACAAATATCCTCACCTCCCACTTGTCTTTCTCTTCTCTTGTAGATAACAGGATATAACTTCATGAGCAAGAAGTGCAGCAATTGACATATACTTGGGAAATGATTATATGAGTGGCGACAAACTGGACAGCAGGACTCATGCCAAAAATTCATGGCCTTAAACACACACCAGAAGCATGAAACGTGGCCACATGCTGCAAAGATAGAAAACAGATGCTTCAGAAATGCGAAACTATATATAAGCGAGCAATTTCATTCAGTACCTGCTTACCCAATACAACAGGCTTGTAAAGGAGTTCCCTGCAACACCAAAGAGAAGTTCTTAATAATGGTTGGGGACCCAGAAAACAAAAATTGAAAGAGCTAGCAAACTAATAACAACCAGGCACCCGTAAACCCTACATATTATACACCATACAAGAATGGTAAGTAAGGTTTCGTGGTATTATTTTAATTAAATTGAGTCAATCTGTTATATTTCTGGTATCTTCTACAAGTCATTTTGAAGAACAGTCAAAAGGTTAAACATATATATTAATACCACCCCAAGTACGTACGGTAACATTGAAACGAGTTCTAGTCAAATCACAGGTTTTTAATAGAAATCAAAATATCTTAACCGCCAGAGCTACTTCAAAGTGTGAGGAGTTACAACAACTATAAATTTTAACCAACTTCATGCAAAAACTTAGGGCAAGGTGAAGTCCAGGTTAAGCTATAGATGTTTTTGGTAGATCAAAGCCTGATAATACCTATAACTATGCATAATTATTGTATACTTACTATGTAAGTGGTCAATTTTTTGCTGCTTATTATCCCATAGATATTGTTTCCAAGTCATGTCTCATTTAGTAACACAATATAATGTAGTTGGCCAGTTTTACACTATGACAATGCAAATGCTGAATTGTAATGCCATTCCTTTTCTTTTCTTTGTTTTAGAAAGGAAACAAAATGTATTTCAAAAAAAAATGAAAAAGGAATGATACAATAGAACCCTATACCAAAATCATAAAGTGTAGTAAAACAGCCCTATACAGAACTGAATGTTCACCTAGGTTGTCAAAAACCACCTGGGGTAACAAAGAGAGCCTTCAAGACAAAAACAGGGCCTAGAAAAAAAAAAGGGAATTCAAAGCACAACCATTCCCAGAACACCTTCCTAATTTAAGTGAATAAAGGAAAAAGAAGAATCTCTAAATTCATTAGAGACGGAATCCCATAAGGAAGCCAAGTAGTGAACTCTTGCCACAAGCCGTCAATAATCTCTTTAATCTTCCTTTGAAAAATTCTACAATTTTTTCTTTCCAAAAAACCCAAAGTAAGGCTAGGGCAACACTTTTCCATAGGGTTTTGGCTTTCTTTCCCCTAACAAAAGCACAAAAACGTTTCGCAAAAGCTTGATTACTAGAAGCAGAAGCTACCAAGCAATTTCTGCTTCTTTTAATAATTTACTCCCAAGATTAAAGGCAACATCTCAATGAAGGAAAAGATGATCAATGCTTTCCTCACTTTATTTGCACATGATGAAAAAAGATGGATAGAGGCTCATGTTTGGAAACCTCCAATGATCTCCTCTGTGTAAACCTTCCCAATAGCCACAACCTAAGCAAAAAATTAAATTTTTGGAGGCACTTTAGCTTTCCAAATCAAGTTGAAACACTTAAAATTATTTTGAGTGGGATCATTAACCAGACGCTTAAAGTAGGATTTACATGTATTTGACCCAGAATAATCTAGTCTCCAAGTCCTCCTATCTTCCCAGAGTTGACCGAAGGAGAAATTCTCAAATGCAACCAACATAGAGATAAGATCTTGACGTTCTCTATCATTCAAGATTATTTTTAAAAGTTCCAACTCCAATCTGAGAACATTTGAGATGGAACCGTTCAAGACTTTATTGATACCTTATGAACCAAAGCTAATCTATATAAAGTCTAGGATAAAGATCTTTTAAGGGGAGCCCCTGCACCATTTGTCATCCTAAAATCTAACCACCTCTCCATTTCCTAACTCCAAAGAAATATGGCCCAAGAAGAAGGGAACTCCCTCGAAATAGCTTTCCATGGGATCCTATGCAAACCATTGCTCACCATAATAGAATCCCAACCATTGCAATGAGCTCCATATTGACTCTTAATGACAGCATGCCATAAGGAGTTCCTTTCTAGAATAAATCTCCAAAGCCATTTGCATAAAAGAGCACTATTCTTCATCTGTATGTGGCCAATGCCAAGTCCCCCTTAAAATTAGAATAGCAATGCCATTCTTAACTTTGAAAATATTTTACAAAACAAATATTTTCTAAACACAACGAGTAACCACATTAAATTACAGTCAAAGATAAAAACAAGACAAAACTATTTTTCCCTTTAGCGCGAATAAACTTATTCCATTGTTCTGGTTTTTCTTCAATCGCCACCCATTATTCTTAGCATTATCATCTCTAGTATACTCCATTTATCTTGACAATTAGTCAGCTAATAAAATTCAGACAACACTCTCATCTTCATTCTTTTGGTTAACATCATAATTTATTAATAACCAATTTGAGATTGTGAATGCATTCATTATTTAAATTTTTTTTTCTGTAATTGTTATTTTTCTAGGTATGTAGAAAAGAAATATATTTTTTTTTTGCGTAATTGAAGTTTCTTATGCATCATTAGATTAACTAAACACAATCAGGTAATACAAAGCAAGCATCGAAACTAGATTACTTTGCAGAATACAATAAATTTCGATTAAAAAAAACGAATAATAAATAAAAAGAGATTATAAAGAATGGAGATTGGAGAAGAAAATACACTCACAGACAAACGCAGCATTGGAACTCTTCATGAAAATCCTCCTCAGCTTCATGTTGTGCATTTCCTTTTTCTTCTTCTCCTTCCAGTTTTGTTAGGTTTGGTGTGGAATTATTATTAGTATTATCATCGTCTTTTGTATTCTCCATCGAGTCTCAAAGGAGATTGCAGACAGGGAGAGAAGATGGAGAGAGTATAAATTATAAGGGCAAATTACACTCACCTCAATTATATGCATAATATCACTAAAACCCATTAAAATATCAAAATAACATAAACATACATTCTGATCCGTTGACTAACACTAACTTACCCCGATTATATGCATAATTATACTAAAACCCGTGAAAATATCAAAATAACACAAACATACCATCTGATCCATTGACTAACGTTGACAGCTGTTAGTTAGTCATAAATAAGAATAATTGTGGCTTTTGCCCTTATAGAAATAATATTTAATTACATAAAATCAGTTAACTAATTAAAAATAAAAAATATTAGGAAATACAATATATATATATATATATATATATATATAAGGTATTGATGTGGATGTTTGGGAGGATGATGATGATAATTTTTTAAATTAATATTTATTTTCTTTTTAATTAGTTTTTTAGTTTTAAACATTCTTGACTCGTCATGTCTGCTTCAAGAATTTTATGTTAATTAAAATTTAAAACTAAACAACTAATTAAAAGGAAAATAAATATTAATTTAAAAAATTATCATCATCATCAAAAATAAATAAATAATAATAAAAATAATAATAATAATTAACATCATCATCCTCCCAATTTTTAATTGATTAACTGATTTTAGATAATTAAGTATTATTTCTATAATGGCAAAAGCGACAATTCTTCTCATTTGTGACTAACTAACGGTGGTCAACGTTAGTCAACGGATTAGATGGTATGTTTGTGTTATTTTAATATTTTCACAGGTTTTAGTGCTTCAAGGGTTTTAGTGCAATTATGTATATAATCGGGCTAAGTTAGTATTAGTCAACGGATTAGAAGGTAAATTTGTGTTATTTTGATATTTTCATGTGTTTTAGTGCAATTATATATATAATCGGAGTAAGTTAGCGTAATTTGTCCAAATTATAAAAACAATATTGCCAGCCAACACTGTTCGAGTTGGCACCCAGTTTTCATATTGCTCTCTTAGTAGTTTTTGCCTTGAACTGCAGAGAACATTCCCAAACATATTTGTAAATTGCATGAGACTCGAAACCCCCACTACTAATGTAAAAAAAGAGGTGCACAATCACATGTGTTAAGAGGTGATGTGTTATTCTTCGTTAAGAGGTGATGTGTTATTCTTCGTTAAGAGGAGACGTGCTATTGTATAATAAAATAGTAAAAAAAATCTTAATTTGTTCTACTAGGTACCTAATAAAAATAAAAATACATACATATATATAGACGGATTTAGCTACTATACAATTCATGTATAGTTACGATTATAATTTTGAGATGAGGTTATTTCCTTATTTTTAATTTCTTATAAATTTTCAAATCTTTGATTTTTGTAGACCTTTGGATTGAAATCCAATGATTAAAAATTAATCATATAACTATAGAGTAAATATGTAGTAGTTAAACCCATATATAGACTAGATTAGGAAATAATATATGAAATCATAAGAAATTAAAATACTAAAGGGTGCCGATATTGACACCCATAAATATGATAAGTACATCCATATTTTAATAAAATAATTTATTTACAAAAATATCCCAATAGGAATTTGCCAATAAGGACAAATTAGTTTAATTACAAATAAATCAAATATTATATACACCCATTAATTAAACTCATATCTTCAACTATATCACTTTATTAAAATAAAAATAAAAAACTAAACTCTAATTAAACCATAATTCTATTTCTAAGTATCAAAATCTCCCTTATCAAAATCTTCGGTTTCGAAACAGAAGATCAAATGAAGAAACAAAAGAAAACGAAGGAGTCAGGTAGGATTTCGAGGGTTGCAAGTATGGATAATGAAATTTTCTTGATCAAGATGTTCAAACCAGTAAAAAATGCTCAATAGTCTCTTCAAGGACTGTTTGATAGATCTGCCAATCATCATCATGATAACGAGAAGTGGATTAAAAAGATGTCTGTGGAAGGACGGAATGAAGACAGTGGAAAGATGTCTTTGGAAGGAGGGAATGAATACAGTGATTTCAAGTGGGATTTAATCAAGGCTGCACGCATCAGAAACTTTAAACATCATTGTGTATCCAAGAGATCAATGGTGGTATGAGGATGTGAAATTTGTTGTAATAAATATCAACAACTTGACAACGTTGAGTTCTCTCTGTTTTAACTTGACGGATTTCGAAATTTAAGAATTTGAGAATTCTCCGGACTGTGTTTTCGAGCCTAAAAAATATAAGAATTTATCATTATGAAATTTGGTGTGTTAATAACTTAAGAGGGTTTATAAATAAATTGTATTAAAATGAAAACATTCTTTTAAATAAGGGCACTATTGACATTAAGATGGGTGTTTATAGTAATGTTTTATTTTTAAATTTTAGACATGGGTGTACTTATAATTATGGGTGTGATTATCATATTTATGGGTGTCAATATCAGTGCCCAATACTAAAATAGATTGATTTTGTCTTGGCAAAAAATAATATAGAAGAAATTTATAATATTAATAAAATGGAGGGGGCAAATTGAAATACCTTTTGAATTTTTATTTTACTTTTAATATTATTTTTATTTTACTTTCTAATAAAATAGAGGGACTATTAATATTAATTTTACTTTTGTGCCATCAAATTGAAATTTAATTGATATTGGTTGTTTTATTTTAGTGTTAATTAACCGATATATTGCACATTCACTCTTATCAAAAGCAATTGTATACTTCCCAACTTCCCCTTCACTTATGTGAAAAGATTTTGATTTATCATATTTACTGTTAAATTGTAAAATATGGGTCTTGTTATACGAGTTCCATCCAAGACCAAGCTTATAACAGTTGATTTTGAAAGATCCTCTGAAGACAAACTCCTTATTCGATTGATATCAAAAATGGAAAAATAAAAAGAAAACCAGAGTAGCTTGACAATTTAAGTAATTTTCTGGTGAAATACGTATCAAGATTTTTTTTTTGGAGGGGAAATAATATTTTAAACCAAACAAGAAGACAAATGGAAAGGCAAGTCTGCCATCACAACCTAATAAATAGTCAAAACCTTCTTACATTATTTACTTTCCTCCAAATTTATTTGATTGTAATTTTTAGGGAAATCTGAACGAGATGTCAAAAGAATTAGAAAGCATGATCAGAAACATTTTTACAAACTAAAATAAAACCTAAAATTTAAATAAAACTTAAAACAACTTTACACAGAAAAATAAATAGTTCTACTTTTTAAAACTAAGGAATTATTTCTCAATTATAAATTAAACAAAACGAATCATCGTTTCCAACACGTTATATTAAAAAAAAAAAAAAAAAACCTAATCCAAACAAAAATAAAGTACTAATTTATCTACCTTTCTCAATTTATATCCCATAGAAATAGAGTTTATTTATCACAATAACTAGGGCACCAAAACCTGGAAAAAAAAAAGCAATTTTTAGCTTCAACACAGATTTTGTGCAACAGATACCTTTGGCACCCAAAAATTACAAATGCAAACAATCACCACAACAAATGGAACTATCATCTCATCTCAAAGAAAGTGATAAAAAATATTATAATTAAAAAAAAAATCAAATACTATGGTAAATATATATTTCTTATTCTTGTTCTGACCAGCAAGAGGCAGCAGCAAACTTATTTCCAGATCTTAACAGACTTGTCATAACTGGCGGAGGCCACCATCCCGGTTACTGGTGACTGTGCTAGGGCTGATATCAGACACTCGTGAGCCGGAATTGTCATACACTTATTCTCAGCCATATTCCACAACTCCAATGACTGTAAGAGAGATAATGGTTTAAAACCACAAATAAAATACAGGAAATCTATACAATTTGTACAACACCAACTTAATAACTACCTTTCACTATTTCCAAAAATTTACCCTTATGCAACTCATTTATAAAAACGATTGCGTACTATAGAATGAAATAAAGTCATGACCACAGAAGTAGACTGAAGACAAGTATTCTCTCTCTTTTCGTTTCCTAGATAGATAAAATATATTTAGAAAAAAAAAAAAAAAAAAAAAAAAAAAAAAAACAGAAACAGAAACTGAAATTGAAACCTAAGAGTCTGTGTATGATGCAAGCAGTAATTTAAAGCTAATCAAAACATCATAGAGACATCTCAATTCTGATGCAACATCAAGCACAACGGAATGATTTCACTTTTATTTTATTTAGGTTCGTGGGAGTGGTGGGGTGGGATATCTAACTAGTGCAACCTAAATTTAAAACTACCTGGTTCCCTAATCTTTCAACATATTCGAAATTAGGACAAATAAACAGTAAAGAAATATATAACATGGATATTTAAGATGATAAGGTAAACATCACCTGGTAGCCGCCAATGACCATGAGAGTGGAATGGATTGGATGAAATATACAAGAATGAAATTTGTTTCCACTGGAATCGAGCTCATGGATGCATTCTCCAGAGGCCAATGACCACACTTTGACAGACTCTTGACTAGCAGATGCCAAATATTCTCCGTTTGTGTCCCAACAAACAGAGTGTATCTCAGTGGAGTGTCCCTGAGAATCAAGAGTTTTGTACAACCGATAAGTAATCTTATACAAAAGGCATGATGTAAAAAAAACATATGAAAAAGGAAAATATTTTGATTCTTTTCAAATTTTCCTGACTTCAACAATAATATTCATACCTCCAATGAGAGTGTCAATCTGTCAGATTCGACATCCAAGATTGACACAACACTCTCGGACGCTGCAGCCAATAGTTGTCCTATTCTTGGCTGAAACCTCACTTGCCGAGTGCCTCCCTGTTCCAATAAGTGGCTGGGATTTAGAAGAGAAAAAGACTACATAGTGGATAGAGCTTCAAGAATTTAAATAAGAGAATAAGATGAGAGTTTTAAGGCTAACCTTGGAAATACGAACGCATGGATACTGATTGATATTCCAGTAGCGAATCTCATTGTTAGTATCACAAGAGCAGAAAAGATCATTCTTCTTAGGATGGAAGTCAAGTGACATCACAGGAGATGTATGCCCTGCATAAGTGTGCATAGAATAGCTTGGCTGCAAGAATAAACCAAAGTAAGTACCTTAAAATTTGAACTAAAACCTTATGCAAATAACACGAGGGAAGATTGATGTCAACAGAAATTAATATGAAGGGTACCACCAAGAAAAATAATTAACTAATTTTACAAGCTATGAAACCTTTTTTAGCATAATATCTGTTTGGTCCAATTCAAAGTAAGCTTGGTAGGGAAAACGTTTTGAGGTATGTAGTACTCCTACAAGCCTCCAATAGTGTCAATCAAATTATGCTACAAACAGTCACATGTACATGCAAACCACATTAATAAAAGCAGGCCAGCATTGAAACACAATAACAGGATGCAGATGTAAAGGAAAAAAAATTACCCTCAGAATACAGACATAATGGCCAAGAGAAAACACAAATCTCATAAATTATTTCTTCGCTACTATATTAACTTTTTCAGATGAATGATTGGCATCACATAAACCAGAAGTGAAGGTAGAAAATTTACGCTGGTAGCATCCCAAATTCGCACTGTTTTGTCAAATGAAGATGTTGCCAGCTGAGTTGAATTTGGTCTGAAGCGAACATCAGCAATTATATGATTGTGCTCTTCAGCAGTGTACTCAGTTTGAAGATTTTCCATGTTCCAAAGAACAACCTACTGACAAAAATAAAATAAGCATCCACATTATCATTATTTTTTCTTCAAAAGATCTTAAAAATCCATAGTTGTAAAAGAGTTGTTTGGCCAAAGGAAATAAAAACCATCTCTACAAACTTGAAACACCTACTGACCTATGATAAAAACTTGTAATCAAACTATGATAAAAAAAAAATAAAAAAAATAAAAAAAACTCACCTACTGACCAAATCTAAATAAAAACTTGACAGAAGTAAAATTATAGAATATTTAAGAAAGAGTAGGCATAAACAGATTTTTGTAGACAAGGTGCTTCTGTTTCAGTCATTTTGACATTAAAACATTAATTGTTTCAATAACTTTGTAAGAATATTTTTGTCAAGTTTAATAACATTTGCTGACATTTTTTTAGTTAAAGTACATGTCAGATACGTTTTTCTGATTTTTCACCCAAAAGGGAATATGAGCAAAGATTTGTGCACTCCTCTCTGAGCTCTGCTCATCCTACACTTATCTAATCATTTCACTCATATAGTTTTTGTAATCCGTGTCCTCAATCATGGTATAAAGAGAAAAAGCATAATGAATACAAAAGGCGTTAAATAAAAGATATCATAAAATTTGATTAATTTTACAGATTATGGGACTTTAAAAGCTCTAAGTGGCAGTGATTGCATTTATTGCAAGGGCAAAATACATAACACCAGAAGACTTGTAGACTATAATGATAGGACAGGGCCGTAATACAGGAGGGTAAGCAAGATGATGTTATACGGATAGATGTGTTACATAGACCAGCAATTTAAGCTCCAATTTAATCATTCAAGTATTGCTTGGCAGTATTAGCATTTAACTTTTTGTTGCATGTGCTCCGTTCATTGAGGGCTAACCTTCAAGTTCCTCAAAAAGTGACTGCACCAGTCAATAAATTAAGGAAATATAGTGTGTTCCAATCTACATCATAACAGTATAATTTGTTCCTTACATGACTTGGCATACAGGCAATGATTGAATTACCAATTTGGGACAACTGTGGAAGCTGGTTGGAAATTAGCATACAACTAAATCAACAGGGGAAAAGTGAATGTCTATTGTTGTGACAGCATGACCTAGCCGGTTTCATGATCAATCGGACCTAGTTCTGGCCAGGTCAAGCACACGGTTTTGAGGTTGAATTGGCTTGGACTGCTTGACACACTGGTCAACTTGTGAACTGAACCTGACCAGTTTTTGTGCCAAAGATTTAAGAGTGAGGCATTAAGAGACTTGTAATCTTAGATTAAATGGTTGCACCTAGTTATGATTGTTATTCTTCAATCATTTATTCATCAAAAATCATTTGCTTTAAAAATATATTATATATACGTTATAGGTGTACAATAATGGATTTTGATATTTATATTTTAGGATTTTGCAATCAATTTTAATAGCAACATTGTTGTTTTCATTACTGCTGCATGATTTAAATATATAAATAATTCTTGACAAGCTACAATGCATTATACCTTCTTGTCATGCCCAGCACTGGCCAATAACTTGCCATCTGTAGAGAAATGACAACAGATAACTTTGCTATTGCTTTTACGTATTGAACTAACTTCATTGAAGGAGAAACCTGAAAGCAGAAATGCAACCATTGCTGTGTCAATTTGAAAAACTGTAATAGCTAGAAGCATGAGAAAAAATATTACCCTTCGAAGTTTCGGCAGCTTGTTCCGAAGGGTTCCTTTTCAATGTGCCAAATAAATCCCTTCCATCTCCGTCATCTTGTGAGAGAAAAGATTCCACATTATCATCCAAGGACCCAATATCTCCAAAATGTTCCATGTCTTCCTGCGATTATATAAAAAAGGCACTTACAAGTTACAAGTGTTATTTTTGGCTATAACTAGACTCACATGATATCAGTAGAAAATGAATGTCCAAATATCACATGCCCATGCGAGTCTCACTCTCAATCAAGGATTTCTGTAACTGATTGGATAAATGATCAATCATCCCAATATAAATAGTCCCAAGTACATTAAACATATTGAAAATGCAATGTGTTCCAAATCACTAAATATTGCAGCTTACATGAAATTTAAACCAAAGATTATCATGGTGAGGATTTCTACATCCATCAATTCTGACAAGTGCAAGGAACCACGATAAATACCCATTTAATAGATAAGTATTACTATGGTCAGTTGATCTGGAACATCAAATTCCCAGAATCTCACTTGTATTTTTCAAAGTTAATGGTCTTTGGTCAAAATGTAGTGGTAATGTCAATCAATTCAAAATCTTCTAAATATCTCCTGGAATTTGATTTCTGAAGTGGAACCAAATACTTTTTGGTTCAAAGTATTTCCCTTTTCTTGCAAGCCGCCAACATATTATGAGCAATACAGGTCCAAATATTCCCTTTACACCTCTAGGCTATGTAGGTAACAAATTTGTTGTGTGTACATACCAGTTGATTTGTAGATGATGCATGCCCACCTGCTCCATCAGAACCATACATCATTAAACCTTTTGGCATGTTACTGACATGCTGCAAATTGCCAGACATTGCAACTCCATCACCAGGGGTATGAGTTGACGGAGTTGATGGTTGTGAGTTAGGAGAAGGACCAACTGTGTTCCCCGTACAAGTACTATTAGCAGCTCCAGAAGAAGAAGGACCTTTCCTTTTTCTGTTAGGCTGTTGCACCACAAATATGCTATAGTCAAGATAACAACATACAAAAAAAATACAAATTTGTAAATAATAAAAAGAGGATTTTGTTATATAGAGATGCATATTACAAATACATAAGGGGCCTATTTATAGGCTTATAAAGACTACATAAATATGATAAAATAAGTTATGAAAAACTTAAATTGTAAAAGATCAAACATAACAAAATAGAATGGAAGCATATAATATGTATTAATAATTTCGAGATTCTTTAACATGTTATGGTAGTTCATACGAAGTTCCAGTGATTGATTCAGACAGGAGGTGATATTCAAAACATAAGACCTCCTGATAGCCAAAATTAATATTCCATATAAATACGTCATTTTTAATGGAGAAAAGGAATCAGAAGGCTTCGTTCATTATGTCAACAGAAGATACACAACCTGTTGAGCTTGCTGCTGTTGCAAGGGATCTTGTTGTTGAGAGGAAGACTGTTGTATCTGTGGCATATTCATCTGCTTAACATTAAAATTAAGGAAAATAAATCACCACAATGAGCATTGAGTACTCTAAAACAAACTGTAAAATGACAAAGAATCACCAATTCCAATATAAAAATCAGATTATAGAAAGACATATAGCCAAAAGTTGAATTCTAAAATATGTGCCAGAAAAAAGTTTAGACAGAGACAAAAATATGCAAATCTACATGTTTCAACAAAAGAAGCACATAGGAGAAGACATGAAAAGCACACAGTTACAAGCACAAAAAACACACTTGCATTCATGAATAAAAATTCATAAAATATTGATTAAGCAAAGGGAAAAGTTTAGCTTCTTCATGGATGCCCTTAATTACTACCATCTTCCCGTTAACTTTTTTCCAAATTATTTTTTTTTCTTCAACTGAATGTTAAGCTCATTGACGTTGTTCAGTCTACAACAGTCATCAATGCCTCATTTCATATTTCATGTTTCAGTTCGTGACAAGAAAACCAACAATGCTTGAGCATATATGACTATTTGATACAAGATGCTTTAGAACCTCAAGATTTTGCATACCATCATGTAAAGTGCCTAACAGAGATTAGTCTGAAACTCCATAAGCCAGGATGGTGGTAGTCAGCTAAATTTTAGTCCGCCAAATAGCTGATCGAAACATTGTTTAAATGACAGGAACTATACCTCATCTCTTTCACTCGACCTAACACCCTAGCAACTAATTTCAGCCATGGTTTTTTTGAATAATGAATATCATTCTAAAGATTGATACTATTTACATGTTGACCATATATGACAATGATAGTATAAATAGGAAAATTTGTCTTAATTTTACGATGTAAGCATTCTATCAGAAAGTAAAATTCATTGATGCCATGCATTGTGGGAACCTTTCATTTCACAAATCTTCTTGCTGGAAACAGAAGTGGTACTCCAGCAAATATTAGCAGATGAGCTGTCAATAGCTGACACGATTCTTATAATATACAATGTGAAAACCACTGAGCAAGATGCAGACATACTTTCACCGGCTGCACTGTATTAGGCCACTCCCAACAGTAAAATATAAAACAGACACAGCATGTATATATTAATAAAACTACTCTTTGCTGACTGATAGGTCTTTCGGAATGTTGGACTCACACGAACTAACACTGGCAGTCGGGTTAATTTGACCCATGATATCAAATACTTCAAATCGAGCTCAAGGACAACATCAATATTATGGGCCTTGCCAACACATTAATTTTCTTCTCTTTTTTTTTTTTGAACCAATCAACACACATTAATTTTCTTCTTCTTCTTTTTTTGAACCAATCAACACACTAGTTTTCACATCCTCCTTTTTATATTGAGATTGCTGATCAAATATTCCATTCACACAAATATGATAATTGTAAGGAGCCTTTCCAACTTATTAAGCTTCTGATACAAAGATGCTTAACCGATTGTGTCCCACAGGAACAAAGTGAAGAATATGCAGCAGAGTCTAAGATATATTTATCAGAAACTAATGATATGACTAAGAATAACAATCCATTACGATTAAATTACAGTTCTATATTTGCTCATGTACCTGTCTAATTGTAATAATTGCAATTACAATTACCCTGCTTGGACACAGTAGTAATCAAGAATCTATAATGTGCTGTTAAAATGCCTTTTCACTATTTGAGCAGTTTCCAAATGTAGACAATATTTCAAATATATTTGACAAGTAATACTTGGGAAGACCAGTTTCCTATAAAGATGAATTTGGAGTTTCTATATACCTCTCTTGTTGGTAGAAACAAAAGCAAAATGGGATAGTCTAGGGAAAATCTCAACCAAGTTACCAAGCAAAAACAAATTCAGTGCAATAGCATGCTTCTAGTACAATTACCACAAACGCTAAAGTATATTAACTATTTTAGGGAAGAGTATTACTTTTTTCTAACAAAAGATAATTAAATTGAACTATGAAGGAACAAAATCTTACTTTAGATGAAGATGATTGCATTGGAGAACCTATAGATCCCTCATTTGCAATTGGTTGGCCATCTTTTGCATTCAAACTACCTCTAGGCAATCCTCCAAACCTTCTAGGATCCATATCTCCATAAACTGAACTACCAAGGTTGTTTTGTGCCTGAGCCTGTGCTAGGAGCTGTTGTTGTTGCTGTGGCAAAAGCTGAAATTGATTTCCGCTCGGGAGGAAAGGCTTTTGAACTTGTGAACCTAAACTTGGCCGAATTTGGTCAATGCCCTGCATGATTCAGTAAAAGACTTAATTGAACAACCATTCAGATATGTTCAATGAATTCCAATGACAGATGAAGTCAATACAATACTTACAGTTAAGGGCCACCCCTTCAATGGAAGACCACCGACTCCAGGGTTCAATCCTTGAAGAAGAAGAGAATGCATGGAATTATCAAGATTTATTCAGGAAAAGAGTTGCAACATATCCATAATAGACTATCAACATTTAATGTATTCCAACTAAGGAAAAAATAAAGAAAAAGACAAAAATAAAGAAAAAGACCATTATTTAAGATAAGCAGTTTTCAGGATGTGATACCATGGGATGGAAGAGACTCAGACTAAAATTAATTTGACAGAACATAAGATAATTTTTCAGCTTTCTAAGACTGCTTGAGACCAATAGTTGTCATCAATATATAAATCCGGAAAAATTGGTTAATTCCATATTCCAATTTGTGCTGTAGGGTTAAAGTGGCTTCCAACTTTCTACTGTTTTTTACGAGATTTAAACCATGATGGTGTGTGCTTTGAATGGCCTCTTTTATGTTTCATAAACATTTTCGCTTGGAAAAACATAAAATTTCTTTGACCGGAAAAGGTGTTTTATACCTGCATTTCCTAATCCAGGTTTTGATTGCATGATTCCCTGACTATAAATTGATGAAGGATCCATAGGCATAGATCTCTGTGTAGCACCCAGGTTCATTTCACCTTTGATGTCCTAAAATACAAAAAAATAGGCAGCTTAACAAAACTGAGAGAGCAGAGAAACAATGAAAACAGTCACTAACAGCAACATGTTGTCCAAGTAGTTACAGAAGTCTGTTGAGATCGTGCCTGAATTTGCTGAAGTGCTGCTGTCACACTTCCATGATTTCCTTGGACCAACTGACTGTGTCACCGAAGAGAGCAAGAAAATTAACACCCGGAAAAAAAGAAAACTACAAAGATAAATAAATTAAATGAACATAGTCCAGGTAAATTTACCTAGGATGATTTGTTGCTGATTTCAGGAGGGCCATCCTAGCATCAAGAAGTGGTTGGGATGTCTCTGAACCCATTGAATTCCCGATAGAATTTGTGTGTTTCATGCGTTCCTCGTACATTTTTGCAGCCAATGCACTGGCATTTGATTGCCCTACCATTCCTTCAGAATTCACAGCATTTACCGGACCACCAATGGAAGGATGATTTGGGTTTCTTTGTTGCAACTGAGCTTGACGCAATAGATGCAACTGCTGCATCTGCATCTGTTGCTGCTCTTTTGCTTTGATTTGTTGCGCCTGCATGCCAGCATCATAGCATGAAAAACAAGAAGGAAGAAAATAAAGTCAATCTAAGTTGCTAATCAGTGAGTAAATAACTTTAATAGCCACTGTAAACAAAAGAAGACCTCAATATATGAGGCAGCAGCCTCAGAATGCTTCTCATTGGTCCTTGCAATAAATATGTCCCAGAACACAGACCACCATTCGAAAAGAAACCCTCCAGGAGCATCGATTGCTGCATACATAAATCACTAAATTATATACATTGCTAATTACCTAATTGGCTAACTATACAACATAAGTAATCATTCCGTTGAAGCATGAGAATATATATCAAATTGACTGAAATACTGGAAATTCATTAAAAAAAATTAAATAAAATAAGTTGAGCACCATGATTTAAATGAGAGAAAAATTATATAAACAAATAGTCCACATCACAAATGTTGACAAATTAGCAAGGCAGTGTCTCACATTTCAAACGCCAATAATTTTCTAAAGGATTGATTGTAATTAGTTCACATGCAATTGCAAGAAAACTAATTATGGTTTAACCTTTAAACCATATTTTGTTAATAATTTTACATGAATCATGTAAAGTCAAGATATTGATAGAGCATATATTACCTACTGGATCCGGGGCAACTTTCCCTTCAGTCATGAAGGACTTTGCAGTGTTATGCAATTTTTTCTTCACTAAATAATCGTAAATGTACACATCAAGCCTAGCAACGCAACAAATAAAAAATAAGATGTCATTCACGAAAAATTAATTAAAACAAGTTACCTAATGAGTAACAAACAAAAACAGTAAGTATGGTATACGAACATCTTATCAGCTTCCCAGTTACTGCTTTGCTGCGCCATCTTTTCCGTCCGGTCGAAAAAAAGAAAAACAAAACAAAACAAAAAACACCTGCTCAAATCAAAGTAATTTCTATTCAATTTCGCAATTACGAGCTTACTATTAATATTAATAATAACAACAAAAACCACAAAATTCAAATTAAAAAACAAAACAAAACAACTGGTGAAGAATCAATTAATCAAAACTAAAAAACTTCGTTTCAAACTTAATTATATACAAATATTACAAAAATAATCCGAATTCATAAAATCAAGAATCATAAAAACGAACTGCGCACAAAATTTAAACGAAATTGCACTGATTAATTTTAAAAAAAAAAAAACCGACCTAAAAGTTAACAATTCAAATGGATCAAAGTCCGCATTATCAATCTCAAGCTCTAATCGACAACGATCTCGGTCGATAACGCATCGTTCCTGCATTAAACAAAAACACGAACAAATTCATCAAAATTGTATAAAATTCAAGAGAATCAACAAATCACGCAGTTAAAAAAATCAGCGAATGATATCAGATTTCTGACCTATCACCAGTAAAAAAAAGAAAACAGAATTGCGGAGCGGAAAGAGTTCAGAGTTGGAGTTATTCAACTAGGATGTGAGCAACAGCTGGAAGTTTAACAGAAGCGAGTAAAAGCGAGTGTTTGAATGGCTCCGAAGCTCCGGTTCGGATTCCCAATCTAAGTTTCGGAGTCCAAAGCTAAGGCTCGGAGTACGAAGCTGAGATTGGAGCAACCCTGGGTTTTTCAGCGTACGTACAGGCATGAAATCAGGGGTAGAGTGGATCATGGCACATTTTTATGTCGGCTGCTTTGTAAAATCAATGCTGACGTGTCATATTTTGGTTGGAGGGTTTTATATTATAAAATTAGGTTTGTAAAAATAAAAAATTAACTACTACTATATTTCTAGGGATAATCCTCGAACCCGTAACCATATATGTAAAAAAGTAATTTCAAGGAAAAAGATTTACCGAAACAAAAGAAAATGTGAATGGACACTACAATAAATAAGTTTAAGATAACGTCAACTTAAAATTTAAAATTACATATCATCAAATCCTAATTGAATTCATTAGAATTTGAATCTATTAAGTGTTCCTCTGGTTAGGTTTTCTATCGTCTCAAAGAATCTACAAACCTCTATTTGAGTTTTTTAAGAGCTGTTAGATTGAGCTAGTATAGTTTAAACATCTACTAGACAAAAGTTAATGGAGAGGAACTTCTTAAAATAGATATGTTTTTTAAATAAAAAAAATCCATCGACTAAATAAGTATATTTTTTTTCAAAAGCTCTATTTAAAATAGATCTACTATAATTAGACATTCTAAAGAGTTTTTCAAAACTACAACCAAACAAGCTCTAAATTCAATTAGTATATTAGGCTGAAAAAAAAAATAATCAATAAGGTTTTATTTGTTTTTTTTCACTCGTCACAAAATGGATTCGAATTGACAAATATGAGGTGTGTGCCCCTAGAGCAACTCCAACAGAATCGTTAATCGATGTTGTTAGAAAAGTTAGATGAGCCACACGCATCATGAGGAATAGTATTCTTTAATTAAAATATTTTTTCTCACTCTTTAATATTGCACACACATTATGAGGTTGTGAATTCGAGTCTCCCCTTCCTCAATCCCCGAATCCTTGTAATATTTCAATAAAAAAACAAAAAGAAAAACAAAATAGATTCGAATTAAACTCATTCAATTATTATTATTATTAATAATTGAGAAAAACGGCTGAAAAAAAGCTATTTAAAAAAAGATTGAAAATTTTTCACATTTTTACTCAATACAAGACCATTAGTTTCTCATGATATATTTTATTTGTGGAATGAGATAACTAAATGGACACCTAGATGTCACATGTCAATAAACTAAGGGCCAATTTGGTATTACTGTAACCTTTATTATAATCACTATTGGCCGAAGAAATAATTGTCAGTGAAATTAATCAGCAGATGTTAGCTCAAAAACAGAATACATATGTTTGATAATTTTATTACAAAAGTGCTGAAATTAATTATAATGACTAAAATAGACATAATTTTAGAACTATACTTCATTTTTTTCATTAATTATATATATAATCAATATTTAAATAGAGTGTTTATATTAGAAAAAAAAATCAATAAGAACAATAATTTTTTTTAAGATTTTATAAATCTAATCAATATTTAAGTAAAATATTTAATTTTATGATGACATAATATATATAAATGATTCTTGGTCTCTGGTGGCCTTTTTAGGTTGTAGCTTGTTTTGTCTCGCTAGTTGGTCTTTCCTGGCTTGTGAATGAAGTTTGGTACCATTAAAAAAAATGCTGAAATAAATTATTCCATAATCTAACCCTCATCTATTTTTCAAAATCGCTATCAAAACTTATTAGATTATCAATTTATCACTTTTGAAAGTTTTATCAAACATCATTTTGTATTAAAATTATAAAATAAATTGATTATAGTTTTTCAAAAACAATACCAAACTGGACCTAAAGATCAAATGAGCCTTGATAAGCACCATTTGGGATTTTTTTTATGCATTTGTTGGGTGTGGGGATGGCACGATTTAACGTGTAAATTATAAAATAAGTTGATTATGACTTTTCAAAAACAATACAAAATTGGCCATAAAGATCAAACGAGCTTGATAAGTACCATTTGGGCTTCTTCTTTTTTTACCTTGTTGGGTGTTGGCACGACACATTTTTACTATCTGAGATAAATCGAATCGAACCTAAAATGAGTGCTTGAGTCAAGTCACCTAGTTAAAATAAATCAATACAATTCAACAAAAAATGTACACCAAGATTATATAAGTTAGATACGATTTTGGTTTGCCAAAAACTGAACCGGACCAAATAAACTAAGGGAGATGTATTGGTTCAAGATTTTATTAGACAATTTGGGGAAGTAAAAGTCGGGTGGTATTGGATTGAGACTTTTTAACAAGTTAGATAACTCCAGTGGTATTCGATCAAGACTTTTAAGATTTTTTTTAAAAGTTCATATTGTCTTGTGGTATTGGATTTAGATTTTTAAGATTTTTTTTAAAAGTCTATATTGTCTTGTGGTATTGGATCTAGACTTTTAAATTTTTTTTTAAAAGTCTATATTGTCTTGTGGTATTTGATCTAGACTTTCAAGTGGCAGCAAATTGTCTGGTGGTATTGGATTGAGATCAATATTTTTAGGATTTCATGACAAAATGGATTTTCCAAACTTTTTAGTGATTTGTATAAATAGTTTGAACCCAAAATTGTCTTGCCCTCTCCCTCAATACTTTCTAGACTTTTCTCTCTCACTCAAAATTAGGGGTGGGCATGGGTTGGTTTGGGTTGGGTTTGACGATACCCAAACAAAATCATTATTTAATCAGTTTATTATTTTTTTTACAACCAAAACCAAACCAATTATAAGGTAAAACCAAACCAATAAAAATCGGTTTGGTTCAATTTGGTTTGTCGGTTTAAGAAAATAATTACATTTTTTTTATTTGAGCAAATATAATAATATCAATATAAGTAGATATAAGATAAACAATAATACTAAATTTAACCCAAGTACATAATAATAATAGTTAAAAAAAAACTCAAGTGTAGAACGCATAAAACTTATATAAAAAAAGTAAATCGTATTGCTTAATACGTTTTTGTACGAAACAATAATAATAATAATAATAAAATAGATACTTATCCTCAATAAATTTGTTTAGTGCCAACAACTTCGGATAAGATGAAATAGCTTTAAGAATAAATAGAGGGAGTTAGAACTTAGAACTGGGGAAGCGGTAACCTTGAACATAAATATAATATAAAATTAGGTTAAATTTGATTTTTTTTATATGATAATATATATATATATATAAGTATGTAATGATTTGGGTTGGGTTATATGGGTTGATAAAAGACAACTCACAAACCAACCCAAACCAATCGGGTTACTAAAAAATAATCCATTCGGTTTTTTTTTTTCTTTAACAAAACAAAACCAAACCAACCCGCTAAAATTGGTTTGGGTTGGGTGGGTTGATCGGTTTGGCTGTTTGGGTGCTCACCCCTACTCAAAATCATCTTTAGCTTCTCTCTTGCTTCGCTCTTGCTTCGCTCTTTTCTGGTTTCTAGGTTGTTATCAAAATTTTGTATTTTTGTGTTTTGGTTTTGAGAGAATCATTATAATCATAATCAGATAGTAATACGCAACAAAAACTGTTTTTTTTCTATCATAGTTGTTACTGAAAATGAGGATCATATGTTGGTGAACTGGTGATGTCAAAATCTGGTGGTGGGTATGTGAATAATAGGAGTGATAGTCAGATGGATAATAGCAAAATCAAATTTGGTCCAGTGGCTTTGCTCTGTTGTTGTTTCTTTCCTAGTCTAAAAGAATCTTTCATGAATCCCCAATTTGAATTCATTTTCTGGGTCTTTGAGTTGTCTTGTTTTGTGCTTTGTTACTTCACTGTAATGAAATTCTTGAACATCTATTTGCTTTGTTGATCAGTGACTGCCCTTAACAAGATTATAGAGCACTACAATCGATTCTTGAAAGTCGTATTTTTAAAAGTCCAAAAAATCTTAAAATAAAGTCTAGATAATCCTAATAGTCTATAAATAAAATCCAAAGACTCTTTCATAATCCTAAAAGTCTAGTCCATATAATCTTAATAATCCTAAAATTATAATCCTAACAATCTTAATAATCCTAAAAGTATAATCCTAACAATCTTAATAATCCTAATAGTCTTGCAAATCCATAAAATCTTTGCATCTCAAAATTGTCTATTAAAATCTCAATCCAATACACCCCTCTAAGTAAATATCATATCATATCATATATATATATATATATATATATATAAAATAAACTAAATATAAATAAATATATAGTTGACGATATGTGTTTGGTCCTGTGGTAAACCTCTTACACCTACACCACGAGGTTGCGGGTTCGAGTTCTCCCCCTCCCTAAAAAAAACCCTGAATTTATATGATACTTCAAGATATATATATATATATATATATATATATAGTTTTTTTCTCCTCGGTGCACACTGATATAAAATACATCAGTGCATTGTATATTTGTATGTGGGCCATAGATTATGGATAAATGCATGCACAAATAGTCAAAACAGTTGAATCTAATAGTCCATATGCAAGACAATGATATATATATTTATCGGTGCATATTAAGGAGAAAAGTTTATATATATATATATAATTTTGTACAATTAATATGCATTTTTAATTATATAATATATATAGTATTTTAATAACTTATATATGTACATATCAATTGACTATATAAAAAATGGGAATGTGAATATGAATATTGAATGAGAATTATAGACCCTTTCTTATTTGTTTGAATAGGAAATTACTTTTATATCCTTATAAGTTTTAAAATTACTTGGTACAGTTGAGTGGTGCTATTGGAACCTCTCAATTGACCTATATATATATATATATATATATATATATATATATATTGATTTAATTATATAAAATTAAATGGTGTTACTAATTTTTTTGATTTATTTCCAGAACTACCTTTTTACTTGTTTTCAAACTTAATACACCTCATCTCATTTTCAAAAAAAAAAAATACACATCATTTCTGATCTATCGATACAGTTTCTCACCTCTAACGCAATACTTGTTTTTTCTTATTATTTCATGGTGAAACAATCCTTCTTTGATGCAGTTTTTTTTTTCTGCAGTCAATTGGATTGTTGGTAGTAGATTGAAAGTGTGGTATTATCGTCTATGATGATTTTTTTAAGCAATTGGGTTAAGGTTTTTGGTGTGCTTTCGTTTCATCATGGATTAGGTTTTCTTAGTTGCGATTTCATTGTTTCGGTTGTTGTTGGTGTGTGTGATGTCGTTTTTGTCTGGTTGTTTCATATGTTTGATATCATTCTTAGACAATTCTTTCAGATGCTTGATATCATTCTCCGACAATTATTTCATATGCTTGATATCATTCTTAAACAATTCTTCCAGATTTTTGATATCATTCTTAGACTATTCCATAATATTTTGTATGTGTGTAATAAACAAATTTTAGGGTTTAAGAGTTGAGAAAAAAATTATTGAAAACAAATGACTATTGAATAGTGAACGTGTGGTTATTATTATTATTATTATTATTATTATTATTATTGTTATTATTATTGTTGTTGTTGTTGTTGTAGAATATATTTAAAAAAAAATGTATGTTTCTTTAAGTAATTTTGATAAAAGAAAAAATGAATACTAAATAATTTAAAATTTTGGACATAAATAAGTCACTTGAAGGATTCCAATAACACCACTCGGTCCAATATACGGTATGAACTTAAGGATATATGGAGTAACTTACAAGTAAGGGATCTCTCAGTTTAATTTCGGTCCACACATTAATGAAATCACATCGATTTGTATGAATTTTGATATTATTTTTTTTGTGGATAATAAGTTCATTGAATTATACCTATAAATAAAATTTGAGAATTTTTCAAGAACTAGAATTATTTTTCTCAATTTTGTTAATATAAAGGCATTGAAAAATGAGTGATATATAGGAAAATTCAAAAAAAATAGTTATAGTACTTGAAAAATTCTCAAATTTTATTTATAGGTAGATTTCAATGAACTTATCTTCCACACAAAAGTTCACATCAAAATTCATGCAAATCGATGTAATTTCATCAAGGTGTGGATCAAAATTAAAATAAAAGATCCCTAACTTGAAAGTTACTATATATAGGGGTTCTCTCATAAATGATCTCTTATTTTAATTTCAGTAAGAACCTTAATGAAATCACATCAAATTTTATGAATTTTGATCTAAATTTTTGTTTGGATGATAAGTTCAATGAAATCTATATATGAAATTTTTTTGAGAATTTTTCAAGCACTAGAACTATTTTTCTTGAATTTTTTTATATTTCGCTCATTTTTCCGATGTCTTCATATTTAACAAAATAGGAAAAAATAGTTATAGTACTTGAATAATTCTCAAATTTTACTCATAGGTATGTTTCATTGAACTTATCATCCACAAAAAACATTTAGATCAAAATTCATAAAAATTGAAGTGATTTCATTAAGGTCCTTATCGAAATTAAAATGAGAGATCTATCAGGAGAGAACCACTATATATATGTTATTTATTTTTCACTTTATTTTTAATTGAAAAAGACATTTGTATCCTTAACATAAAGAAAAGTAAGGATCTATCAGTCCATCGACCATGAATGAAATTAGGGAAAGTATCATTTTACCCCTTAATGTTTGCCATATTGTTAAGACAAGGACAGAGTTTGGCCATATTGACCGTTTTTCCCCCTAAAATCAAAGAAACGTTAAAAACGCCCTTTCTATTAACTTTTCCATCCAGTTGGTCTGTTGACTGTTAAATGACAAGGGCAATAAGGTCATTCAGCATGTGGGGCAGAATAATATAACTAATTAATTTTTTTTAAATCAACAACTTTCATCTAACTAATTACCTATAAAAAATTGACACGTCACTAATTTTATTTTCTTAAAATAATAAATAAAACGAAATTGGAAAATAAATTAATTATAATATAAAATATTTTGGACCCTTTTTATCTGTTTATTTTTTAAATATAGAATGCTAAAAAAATAAAAAATGAAAAAGAAGTTGTTCTCTGGGATTGAAATCTTTGAATCCATTACTTCAACAAAATCAAATGTCCAGAAATCACCCAAACGAAAAATAAATTTACATTCATCACCATCAATTAAAAAATTATCCATTCAACAACCAAAATTAAACAAAAAAAAGGGAAAAACTGGTAGAGATCCAATCGAAGGAGATCCAGATGGAGACCGCTGGTTTGGCGGAAGGTGGAGATCTCCATGGTCGGGTTGAGAGGTTGAGGTGGGTTCTTCAATTGAAGGGGTTTGGTGGGGAGGAGAGGTTGCGACAGTGAAGATGAGTCGTATAAAGATATGGGTTTGTTTGGATCTTCTTCAGAGTTGCACATTTGAGAGAGAAAGAAAGAAGCTTGAAGAAGAAAAAAATTTCTCTGGGTGTTGGTGTTGGGGCATGAAGAAGAAGTCGAAGAGCTGAGCTGGGTCGTTGAAGGAAGAAGAAGAAGAAGAAGAAGAAGAACCGATTGTGAAGGTGATGGTGATGGTGATGGTGATGGTGATGGGTATGGGTATGGGTATGGGATGGGATTAAAATGGAGTGAACTGATTTGTTGGTTTTTATTTTTTGTGAGATGGTAGTCTTAAAATGACGTTTTTACCCTTTAAATTTTTAAAAATTACAAACACGTCCAATATATTATATATATTATAACAATATATATAATATCATACATATATATTATTATAATATGATATATTGAACATATAGTAATATATATAATATATAATAATATAATGCAATATATATATAATAAAAAAAACACTTTGGTCATTTGAACCTCTTGTCTCGTCATGTCCCAGCCATACCAAACACATAACAGTACAGTTAATAGTTCTGTCTCGGACATACCAAACATAATACGAAGCAACTGTTATATTCTGTCATGTTACGTCCTATCTCGACCCATCCACATACCAAATGCACCCATAGGGACAAGTAAGACATCCATGAGGCCACAAAAGGGTAAAGATAGATATGAGATGTTGTGTTTTGGTTCAATTTGTTAGATTTACTTGCACTTTTTATTTATGTCTAAGGTATATTTAATAAGGTTGTGGATATTAACACCCATAAAAATTGTTAGTACACTCATGTCTAAAATTTAAAACTAATGACAATAGTACTCTTATTGAAATTAATATATTCATTTAAATACATATTTTTATAAACACTCATAAATTATTATCACACTCAATTTATAAAAAAAAATCATATTATTTTTGAAATCAAATCCTCTTTTAACGATGATCCAATTTACTTTTAGAAATATATCGAATGTAAGAGTCTTATAAAAGGGAATATGTAAAACTGTATACAAGATCAAAAGATTTTCAATCAGGAATTCTCACATTTATATAGCTATCTTAAAAAAAAACTTGTTGATATCTATGGTTATCGTTAAAAAAAATATTTTTTTATTAATAGAGTTCATAACTATACATAAAATAAAGACAAAAACAATATGATAATCATGTGATGATAAGAAAGTTTGGTACTTGAAATAAAATTATAGTTTAATTATGGTTTATCATTTAAATTAGGGTTTACTATAAGTTTTTATTTTTTTAAAAGGTAAGTTTTTTTTTATAAATAAATATAGTTGAAGATATGAGTGTATATAGTATTTAGTTTATTTTTAATTAATGTAATTTGTCCTTATTGAGATATTTTATAATTAAAATTTTTAATGAAATATGAGTGTACTAATAAATTTTATAGGTAATACTCATTTAATAATTAATATTTAAAAAAAAAATACAGATGAATTTTGAAGTTACATGAAATGAAATATGGTAGAATACGTTGGGAAAAGTGGACATCTTTATAATGGGAATCTACAGCAAATAAATTGTTTCATGGTGTTCAGCAATATCTTAATTCTCAAGTTCTAGTATAAATTATAAAGGTGATTTTTTTTAAAGATGTTAAGGTGATTTTTTCCATATAGTTGGGAGTTGCTTTTAAGATTGTTTTTGTATGAGATGAATATAGCTATCAAAATGTACCGCCACGGTCTCATAAGGCACGGCTCCTTAAGAGCCGGCCGCCTAAACGGGCCTTGCTGTGCCGAGCAGCAACACGTTTAGGAAAATGGGGGACACGGTATGGCACGACGGCACTGCCAGCCCCCCCAAGGCCCCAGTTCAAAAAAAAATTATGTTTAATTTTTAATTTTTTTAATTTAAGATTTAAATTTATTTGTTATAATATTATTTTAACAATTTAACTTATGTATTTTTAATTATAATTTTGTTTATCTTATTTATTATTTTAGTCTAATAAAATAAAATATAAGAAATAGATAGATTTATTTAATAAAATAATTCAAATAATAAATAAAGATTAAAGATTAAATATGTAAGAAAATAAAAAATAGATGAAAATGTAAAATGATGAATTATTTATTTATTTAATAAAAAGTGTGTAAGTGTAAGTCGGATAAAAAAATAAAGGTAAAGAAATGATTTTTATTTACTTATGTAGATTTCAATATTACATGATTGTCTTATTAAAAACCTTACCAAGAAAAATCCAATGAGATAAAAACTTAGTAAGGGAAAAAGAGCGCAATCAAATTACAAGTAGTCAAGTAAATGTACATGTATAATTAAAAATAGCAATTCTAATTATTATTTATTGTTTATATAATTTTATTTTTCATATTCTATTTGTAATATTTTTATAACCTTATTTTATTATTATGCTTGTAGAAACATTACATGTTATAGTGAATGTAGATTATCACATTGATGAAAGATGAAAACAAATTGACAAGATGAGATTAATTCGGTGGTAAAATCTCTTACACCTATACTACGAAGTTACGAGTTTGAGTCTTTCCTCTCTCCAAACAAATCCCAAATTTATGTAATAGTGCAATACTTCAAAAAAAAGAGAAGAGATTACTACAAATTTTCATATGAAATCAATGGTTAATCAAATAGTATATCATTGGTATAAAAGTATAACATTTTTTGAATTTGAGCCAATCACTGAAAATGAAAATAGATAAAAGTCTATCGCCAAAACCAGAATATATATATGTATATATATATATATATAGAGAGAGAGAGAGAGAGTCATTCTAACCTACAAACCTCCTGATCTAACAATATGTATAAATCAAATTGTCAACATTTGGATTAAAATTCAAGGTTTTTTGTGTATTTTTTCTCTTGGCCCACCACTTACACAACAACAGGGATGTAATCAGGCTTAAACACTAGGGTGGGCTAGAATATATATTTTTTGTTTTTACCGATCATTAACAATACGAGAAAAATGTATTAATTAAAATTAAAGATACACATAGTCAGAGCTTCAAATTTAATTAAGTTTGAGGGGTCAACCATAAAAGTTTTTAATTTTAAGAAGAACTATAAAAATTTGGACAAATATGAGTATTAAAAAGAGATTTTCCAAAAGGCTGGAGGGGCCCCCTCCAGGCCAACCCATAGCTTCGTCCATACACCTAGTCAAGAAGACATAGCGAGGCTTACTCTGTAAATGTATAATTTAAATAAATACATTAACAAAATTAATAAAAAAATAAAATCAAAACAAATTAAAAAATAAACATGAATTGTAAATACAATCAAATACTAATTAAGTTGTATCCTGCGATTTACATGCATAATATTCTTAATTAAAATATGAATTTGATTCATTTGAAGTATACAAATACAATGCTAAAAAAATCTAATTTATTGATTTCTAAAAAATTCTAATTTATTTGATTATTATAATAGTTTAGTTATGAAGGAGCATTCACCACACATAAAATAAATATACACTTATATTACCATTTACTAAAAAATCTAAAAACAAAAGAATAATTAAAAAAAAAATTAACAAGCGTGCTTCTAAATTTCAACCAAAATATAAAGAAATTTATTAAATAATATTAGTAGTTTGTAAATTTAAAATTAGAATAACTGATGATTAGATTAATCTTAAAATTTTACAAACTAAAAATCATAGCAATCCTAAAATTTCAATACAAAACAGAATATTTAAATTCATAATATTTACAAAAACATATTTAACTGGAAGATCAATTCTTTCTATTTATAAAGAGATTGTGTCAAATTTAAGTAAATTTGGAGGATGGTGAGAGGGATAACAGTTATTAAAGCCAAAAAAAAAAAAAAAAATCACGACCGTGAGTCGTGATGTCTGAAAAAGCAACAAAGTTTAAAATCCAGTCAATCCTTTTTCTAATTTAGGTTAAGAAAAATATGAATTATTAATTTTATTTTTTCTTTTACTTTTCAAATTTTGTAAGAAAGACTAGGGTGGGCTCAAGCCCACACTAGCACACCCCAAAGTCCGTCTCTGCACAACAAACTTCGGATTTTAACCCAAAAGATAAAAATTTAGTTTGTACATAGTGTTATGTTATGAGGTTTTTAAGTGAGAAGATATATATATATATATATATATTATGGTCTTCTAATCAGGTCGGTCTTGAAATTTTTCGTCAAGTCTTTAAAATTCTAACCGATTGGAATTAATGTAAATTTTGTTAACACTGATTCTAAACTGTTGGAATTCTTAGGTCCTGATAAATATTATATATAGACACACACACACACACACACACACACACACACACACCATGTGTCTCGGTTTTGTTTTGGATCAATAAGCCCAAAACCGAACGGAACCCGATTTATTTATTTGTTTTTTCCGATTTTCTCTTTTGAAAACTGATCCTATGAATCAAAGGACCCGAACACACAAAAAACTGTTCAGGTTGGGTCGTTCGAGTCGGTTCATGTTTATGTGCCCACCCCTAATTTTAGGTGTTATTAAAACTCAGATTATTGGGTATTTTATATAATAAAATTTGTCAATATCGACTTAGACTGATGAGGTAAATTAATAATTTCGATTAAATTATAAGATAATAGATTTCAAAAATTTCATCTTACTCATTTTATAAAATAATAATTTGTTACAAAATACATATAGGATTGACTATAATGCCTTCTTGAAATATGAATGAGAAATTATTAAAATGTCCTCTTTAATTTGTGTTATTCTCCAAAGTCCCTCACGTAGTTTCATTAATGAACAAAATCCCCATATAATTTTCTTTTTTCTTCAAAATCCCCTAGCGTTAACTTATGTGAACTAAAAAAGTGAAAAGACTCAATTTACTTTTCTAGAACAAATTATATCAAACTCTCCTGATGTTTGCTCTTTTACACACGGAAACAACTTTACTTTTAATTGACACTTACCTCCCCCACCGTTAGGGTTTGACAGTTAAGTGTGAGAGTTGACCGTTAAAAAAATAATAAAAGACATAAATACCTCTGATTCACCAAAAATCTAAAATAACTAATTACACTTAACTCCCATGAGGTTTTCTATTTTACACACCGAAACAACTTTATTGATAATTGACACTCACCTCCCTTACCGTTAGTTAAAGTTGGTCAAATTAAACTGTAGACCAATTTTGACTATCAAAACTAAGGATAATTTAGTCATTTGAAACATTTTAATTATATACATAATTGAATAAATATTCTAAAATGAAGATTAAGTGAAAAAAAAACTGTTTTTGAAATTAAGATTTTTCCAAAAACAGTTTTTTTTTTTTGGAAAGAAAAATAAGATTTATAGAAAATTAAGAATAAAAAATGGAAATTATCATTAAAAAAACGGACAGTCCAATCTAATTTAAAAGAAATTCAAATTAATATTTTTTTAAACATCTTGATGCCTTTAACGGTTCACCAGTTCCACTAACAACACAAACCACAATCTTTTCCGAATTTGTTCGATCTCCTCCATGAGAGATTGAGTCAGTTCCTCAGTTCCACCAACAACAGAAATCACAATTCCTACCAAATTTGTTCTTATTTTTGTTTTGTTCTTATTTTTTTATAATTTTGTTCTATTTATTAAATAATTAAAAAATTTAATTCTATTTCTTTGGAATTTGTTTTCTTATTTATAAATAGATTTTGAGTTTTTTTTTCCATTTTAATTTTTTTTGAACAAATTGCACCATATTAGGAAGCGATTGTGATTTGTGTTGTTGGTGAAACTGGCGAACTGACTCTGTTTTATGAAGAAATCTGGCTCAATCTCTCATGGAGGTGATCGAATAAATTAGGAAGAGATTGTGATTTGTGTTGTTGGTGGAACTGATGAACTTTACAAAGCATTAAGATTTTTTTAATTTGAATTTCGTTTAAATTAGATTGGATTGTCCGTTTTTTCTAATGAAAAATTCTTTTCTTTCTTTTTTTCTTAATTTTCAATTAATCTTATTTATCTTTCCAAAAAAAAATCTTATTTTTTAAAAAAGTTTTTTTTTCCACTTAATCTTCATTTTAAAATACTTTTAAAAATTCATTTAAAAATATTCATTCAATTTTTAAGTGTATATATATATATATATATTTATTATTTAAAATGCTTCAAATGACTAAATTATCCTTAGTTTTGATAGTTAAAACTGGTCTACGGTTTAATTTAACCAACTTTGACTAACGGTAAGGGAGATGAGTGTCATTTATCAATAAAGTTGTTTCTATGTGTAAAAAAAGTAAACCTCAAGGGAGTTTGATGTAATTAGTTCTTTTAGATTTTTGGTGAATCAGTGGTATTTCTGTCTTTTGTCAATTTTTAACGGTCAACTCTCATACTTAACGGTCAGTCCCTAAGGACAGAGGAGGATGAATGTCAATTAATGATAAAGTTGTTTCCGCATGTAAAAGAGTAAACCTCAGGGGAGTTTGGTGTAATTTGTTCTACTTTTCTATATATAAGGAAAATTATCGTTTTACCCTTAAGATATTTACAAATAAATTTTACAAAAATAGAAAAACCAAACCACCAAACACAAATACCCTGGAGTCTGTGACCCACCATAAACACAACATATATATATAACCCAAACCCGACACAAACATCCATCTTAATAATCGGTCATCACTATTTAATATTAGTTTTAATTTATTTAGGGCACGCTTGTTTGTCTGTATAGTATTGTATTAGGTGTACTCTAATACAATAGAGCGTTTGGACAGTCCCTTTGTATTGGACTAAGTGTGTGTTTGGTATGGTTTTTGTAAAGATCAAAAACGTTTTTTTTAATGTTATAAGCTATTTTGAAGTTTTTTTAGTTGTTTGACAAAACTCAAAACAGTTTTTTTTAATGTATGAATTGTCTCAATTACTATTTATAAAAGCTATTTTATGGCTTTGTTTGGCTAGGCTTTTCAAGGGGTTAAAAGCTCTTTTGGAACTTAAAAGCAGCTTTTGGAAGTGTTTAGGTAATTTTATAAAAGAGCGTACCCAATTTGAAAGCTCTTTTACCATAAACAGCCCTCACCTTGCTTCTCATGGAAGCTCTTTTGATAAGACCGGGAAGCCAAAATTTCTTTTAATGAAACTTTTATAATTCCAACTTTGCCCTTTTTAACAACCAACCAATTATGCTAAATCTGCTTTGCTCTAGATGCAGATTGAGCGACTCTAGTGAGATGATAGAGGTGTAATTGACGCAAATGGGCAGTTGATAGAGGTGCAATTGACGCAAATGGGCAGTTGATGGAGGTGCGATTTTGGATCAAGTCGTTCAAGGAGGTGCGCAGCTATCCGATATCGGTGGAGACGAAGGATGGGGACGAGAACGGGTCGGGATCCGAGATGAGTAGGACGAAGAAAGCAGCCGGAGTGTATGGAGGAGGCGGACTCGAAGGTGATATGATGAGGACGATGGAGAACACGAACGAGGACCCATTGTCGGTGAGGACGTTGAAGCGGCCACGACTGGAGTGGACACTACAGCTACACAAGCGG
This sequence comes from Dipteronia sinensis, assembly GCA_033220585.1. Classification (NCBI taxonomy): domain Eukaryota; kingdom Viridiplantae; phylum Streptophyta; class Magnoliopsida; order Sapindales; family Sapindaceae; genus Dipteronia; species Dipteronia sinensis. Next base: position 12,832,038 of record CM065644.1, on the reverse strand, counting down.
TTCCAGTGAGATGATGGAGATGGAGCAGATTTGCTCTATCAACGACAGAGATGGAGCGGATTTGCTCCATTTTTACCGATTGATTAGCTGATTGTGTTTCGTTTTACTGTTAAACGAAGTTTTCGTGGCTCTAATCTGTTTAGGTGAGGAATATAAGTAGTGAATTGTATGTGTTTAATGTATTTGAATTTGATGTCATCGGAATCCCTGTTGAACTGATTGTCATCCACAACTGTTACATTCTCAATTGCCGATTTGGTATTCGTGGATATTCATTTATGATCTGTGAGGAATTAGAGTGATGCATGCTAGTTCGTTGAAAACAGTCTTATATTTCTGTTTTAGGTTACTTCAGATGATCATATCTGCTGATGATCAAAATAAAAAATTATTTGGATTTGTGGAATTGATTTTTGGTTTTTGTTGCTAGAATTGGGTTGAAGAAATTTGGATTGTGTTTGAGGGGTGATGAAGAGCTGAGGAAGAGAATTGAAGAAGAGTTAGGAGAGAGAGAAAAGCAAATGAAGGTGGAGCTGAGAAAGACATGGCAGAGGTTGCAATTGGCGGAGGAAGCCGATGAGAGGCTCTATTCATAGCTTGGTGAAGACATGAGAGGCTGCAATTGTGTTCTTTGTTTGTTACAAAAAATCTATTAGTATTATTTAATAAAAAAAATACATTTTAGCATTTTACTGATATCACATGTTCACATATCATTTGTTTAGTTTATTTTTAAATTTTAGTATTATTTTTTTTGACAATATTATTTAATAAAAAATGTTATATTATCCCAAATAATAGCTTTTTTATGAATTTTTTTAAATATATTATTTACTTATAACAAATATTAATATCTTCCACCAAATAATTTCTTCTTTTGGAAGGGTAAAACAGTCATATCATAATTAGAAGTGATTTTAAAATGTTCCAACCAAACAGTCTCAAAAGCTCTTCCTGATACAAAAGCTCTTTTGGAATATACCATCCAAACGGTAACTAAAAAGTTTAGGTTTTTACTTCTCTTCTTCTACCGACAAAAACCAAAATTAAAAGTTATCTCAAACGGGCTCTATGTCTATTGGAGAAGCCCAAAATTTGAAATTTTCTAAAAACTTTTTTTGAGGTTTTTTGAAACATATGAATTGTCTCAAATACTCATACAACTATTTTATTATAAATACATTGCCAACACCCTTTATGTAATTTACACAACCAAATGCCATTTTAAAAAGGGGTAAAAAAATAAATAGCATTATTTAGGGTGGGTGTTGTGTAAATATCACCACATTACTAATTCATGTTTAAAAGGCACCAATATAGGTGTCCAGACAAAAATACCCCTTCCAAGTGAGTTTTTTGTCGTTTTCAAACTTAGTGAGAAAAACGAGAGAGAGAGAAAACATCGGCTGAAAAAAGAACCAGCGTTGGAAAATAAGTGGTTTTCAGGCTGAAAAAGACGTCGAAGTAACCAGCGGTAGGACAACAGTGTTTTTTCGGGTGTTCAGACGAGAGCATCTTCAATCGACTGTGGTAAGTTGAGTCAGATTATGTTGTGGATTTTGTTTTTGATAAGTTCATGTTTGATGTTGGGTGTTGATTAAACTTGTAGATTATGTTTGTTTGTTGATCTGAGAATGGTTGTGGGTAAGGTTAGGGTTTGTAAATCTGTTGAAGATCTAGGTTCCCGAGCTTTTTCAAGGTGTTTTCGAGCTTTTTAAAACATTTTCCAAGCTTTTTCTGGGTTTTCGAGTTTTTTAAAACATTTTCCGAGCTATTTTAAACTGTTCCGGAGCTTTATCAAACCGGTCCCAAGCTTTTTCTCAGTCTCCTAGCTTTTTAAAACTGTGTCCGAGCTTTTTTAAACTGAGTTCTAGTTTTTTTAAAATGCCCGACCTTTTTGAAACTGTTCCCGAGCTTTTTGAAAATGTGGCTGAGCTTTTTCAAAATGTTTCCGAGTTTTTTCGCGCAGTGTCTGAGCTTTTTTAAACTGTCCGAGCTTTTTTCAAACAGTGTCCGAGCTTTTTTAAACAGTCCGAGCTTTTTAAAACTGAGTCCAAGCTTTTTCAACAGTCCGAGCTTTTTCAACAGTCCGAGCTTTTTCAAAATGTGCTCGAGCTTTTTGAAAATGAGTCCGAGCTTTTTAAGTAGTCCGTACTTTTACAAAATGTGTCCGAGCTTTTTTCAACAGTCCGAGCTTTTTCAAAATGTGTCCGAGCTTTTTTTAAATGAGTCCGAGCTTTTTCAAACTGTGTCCGAGCTTTTTAAATAGTCTGAGCTTTTTCAAAATATGTCCGAGCTTTTTTCAAAATGAGTCCGAGCTTTTTCAAACTGCCCGAGCTTTTTCAAAATGAGTCTGAGCTTTTTCAAACTGTGTCCGAGCTTTTTCCAAATGTGTCCGAGCTTTTTCAAAATGTGTCCGAGCTTTTTCAAATTGCTTCCTTGCTATTTTATATTATTATGTTCGAGCCTTTTATAGTTTACTGATGCATTGTTTCTGTGAAAATGCAGATGGAGAGTCAACTAAAGGATTTGCTTAAAACTCCAGAGTAGGAATGGTACGATGGAAACATCACTCAGCATGACCATTTCAGCGACCTTCAAGATATCGACGTCACACTAGACAGTGTACCAGAACAATTCAAGGTCGAAGACCGACTTCGGTTTACGGAGTCTTGTTTTGGTCATTTCCTTCGGATGGATCGGGGGATGAAGTTTTCGGGTAGTATAGTCCATCAACTGCTATTGCGCGAGCTACATCACGATGGGCCGGAGGATGAGATGCGATTTATGTTAGGTCCTCGTTCGGTCCGGTTCTCCAAGGTTAAATTCTGTCTGATCACCGGATTGAAGTTTGGAGTGATTCCCGACACAACGAGGTGTGAGATGGTTCAGAACAGGATACACCAACGGTATTTCGGTGGTGTAGTTAAGGTGGATTATGAACATCTGAGAGCTGTTCTACGGATCGGTGTATTTGAGGAGCAATACGATGCTGTGAAGCTGTGCCTCATTTATATGCTAAAATGGATATTGATAGGGTTGGACGAGAGAGATAAAGTTCTATTATGGCAGATCCGGCTAGTTGAGGACTTGGTCGCTTTTGATGTGTTCCCGTGGGGTGCCCACGTGTATAGGCAGTCCATTTTTGGATTCAAGCATGCCTTGGACGGTCGACGTGAGCCGTATGAGAGACGACAGCAGGAAAAAAGGCGCTGACGTTCACACAGTGGAGACGTACAACATTTACGGTCTAGCTTACACACTGTTGGTGAGAATTTAGAATTTGTATCGGTTTGAAAACCTGAATTTTTTTTACATGAGTTATGGAATAAAATATTGGATTCTAAATAACTCTTTTTTACATAGGGATTTGCATATAAGGTTATCCCCGAGCTTGGGACCCGATTTGGGACTCGTAGGGAGATTGACTTGTCCCCCCGTATGCTGAAATGGGAGTTGAATAAGCAACCACGGTCGGACAAGCTAGATAAGAGTTTCATAGTCAGGGTAGGATCTATTGTGTTAAAGTGTTTACATATTAGGACGAATACAAATACAATGGTCTAACAATGATTTCAGATGTTTGCGAGGACTGCACTGGTGCCGACGGCAGCTGAGAGGGTTGCACGGTAGTACGAGGGCATATACGAGGGAGGCAGTCTATATATGGCTGCCGATAGACACAACGGCTCGGTACCGAATCCCTTACATCATTCGACTGTCGGACACAGTCATACAGAGGGTTCCGACCAGAAGTTTGGCGGTGGGAGTCCCCTCAGGCACATGCCGGATACGGAGGGTTCGGACCCGGAGTTTGTCACTGAGAGTCCTCTTAGGCGCAGACAGGTTCGATTTGTGATGCCCGGTGGAGTACATTCACGACAAGACGTTGGAGGGCATCGCCGGGTATGTCAAAAATGGTGTAATGCATTATTTATGTTGAAACAAGTGTTCGGTTTTAGTACTGACAATAATGATTTTGTTTCATGACCATTTGGAATGTAAAATCCAAGATGTGATGGATGCAGTCGCTGTGTTACGGGAGGATCTCCGAAAGAGTGATCAGGAACGAGATAGGCAGAATAGGGAGGTGATGGACTTTCTCCGGGGGCGGCGGGGTTCGACATCACTGTCAGACAGAGATGGTCCACCCTCCCCTGATCGAGACTCTCCACGTAGAGACAGAGACGGAGGGACAGACCCAGCCACCGGACCTACGACAAAGGCTGATAGACCTCAGACGCAGGGTCTAACAGCTGGAGATATAGTACGAGACCAGCAGATGCAAGTCCCTGGTGGCACGAATACATGAGTATTTGGGGAGACAGTTACCCATGCGTTATTAGAGTTTCCTGCTGCTTATGGAGGTACACACTGCCCCTATCATCAGCACATATATTCAGGCCCAATGATTTGGTAGACGCTGATCAGCTTGCGGCTTACCAAGCCTACAAGAGGAACGTGACGGAGGAATTGTAAGTATTATAATATTGTGAATTTATTTTGAAACACCTAAGTTAAATTACTTGGTTTTCTAAATAATTGAAAATTATGCAGACGTGATGTGGATCTGATGACACCTGTGCCTGTGACTTGGTTCCACCGGTTGCAAACCAACTTTATGGAGTTGGAGGACACGGTACTTTCCTTACTTCGATTGTCTTTTACGTTTGTTTAACTTATGGAAGAATACTAACAATGTATAATGTTTATATTGTTAGTATATGGACGTGTACCTACATATTTTACGGAAGCGTCAGCGAGCATTCCCCACTGTCTACATTCAGAGGATGAACCTACTAGATTCTTAGTTCTATGTAAGTGTTTCAAATGTACTGTTTTCGCTGTTGCGTTGTTGTGTTACATCCTGTTTGTAACGTTTCGGTTCGTTATTTATTTTCAGTCAATGCTGGAGTTTCAGTGGCTGAGAATCATGCCTCGTGATGCTGAGGGCAAAGCCCCGAAAAACTGGTATGTGTTGAAGTACATGTGGTCCCTTGAAGATTTACTGACGGTACATGGATTGCTCCCGGTAGGGAACTGACCATGGCACGAGGTTGACGCAGTGAGCGCAATACAGTTATGGTTTCAATGTGTTTAATTAATAATTCTTATTTTGACCATAACAATTTCTTGAACACTTGGTACATGTTCTTATTCAGTCCAGCATTCCAGCATTGGCTCTTGTCAGGAAGATCCACCTGCTAGATCCGTTCAGACAGGAAGTCCCCTGCAGATCAGGAAAAAGGAGGTCGCTCCATTGCGGTGGTTTCTACCCTCGATGTTGCATCAGGTGGGGTTTCACGATGCCAGACCAACGGGCGAGGCGAAGTACGAGAAGCGGAATAGGCCCTTTGGGGTAAGCATGGTGTCTACAACACATGTGCCCCAACAGACTAGAGGGTATGACTGTACGAATATCATTTAAACTTTAATTTTGTTTTATTAAACTTCAATTGTAATTGATGTTCATGTGCTGAGTCGCAGGGGTAACTGTGGTGCTCATACCTTGAGATTGATGGAGTACGTACTGGCGAACAGGAAGACGTTCGACTGGTCAGAAGACGATATGTGCACCATACAGGAGATATGGCTGTGGAGATTTTTTGTAACTCCAAGCCCCATTATATGTTATAGTTGTCGATGTACAAACAATTATAGTAATGAACTTTGAAATTTCAAATTTTTTGTTACAAATTTCAAGTGTTTGCATTTACAAGTACAACGCACACATTTCATACAATAACAAAAGTAATAATTAACACCCCAATTTAATTAAACAATAAGTATGAACGGCTCGATTCACTCCACGGTAGATTCCTTGTGTGGGCACGTCTGTTTGTTATGTCCAACTTTATGACATACGCTACACTTGCGACGGTATTCCTCGGGAAGAATTCTGCTCGGACCTTCATTAATCAAGGGCGGATTAGAACACCTCCTGCTATTATGACCTGATTGTCCACATCTTCTACACGATTGAGTGGTTGTCCTCTCGGAAGATGAGGCATGTCGACCCTCCATCGGGCGACCTGATTGTCTCTTGGTCTTTGGATTTAAAACCACCCGCTCAACGATGTCGGATGGCACTACCCATGAAGAAGGATGGCTAACAGGCATAATAGGAACTGAGTATGCATCAATAAGTGCTGTCTCTTATAGTAGTCCGAACACAACGATGTGAAATCCAAGTTCCGCTCCCTACAAAAACAATGAAAACAGTGACAATCACGTTTGCTTAATATAACGTATAATTGTAAACTGTTAATGTACCTTGCCGCTGCGAGTGCATGAGAACACGGAAAATGGTCCATTTGGAATTTGTTGCATGTGCAAGTCTTTCGGGCTAAGTCAACAGTCCATTGCTTTCCGGACCTTTTGACATAGAATATGTTCCAGTCCACTGGATTGACAGTCATATAACGCACTTCTCGACTCGTTGCAGTATCACAAGATGTGATATGTCGGTCAACTGATGACCCATGAACTATGCAGCTCGATGTCGATCGTGAAACCAACGCTGTAACATATTCCTAATGAACTTTTCCAATGTCAACATAGGGAGTTGTCGTGCGAATTTAAGGCATGAGTTTATGCACTCTGCAACATTTGTTGTCATCACCCAGAACCTTCGTTGGGGACAGTGTACACAAGACCATTTGTGTGGATTGGCAGCTTCAATATAATCGAAAGCATTCTTGTGCAGGTTACGTAACTCACACATGTACGGGTTATATTTGAATTCAGTGTACGCTCTAGCTGCTTTGTCCATTAAGCTGGCAACATCTTTTCTGTGAAATCGTTTTTTCACATTTTCAGCAAAGTGCCAATAACATATGGTATGGGTTGCATAAGGGAACACTTTAGAAATCCCTGCTTTAATGTTTGCATATCGATCAAAAATAAAAACTAGATCATCTATATGACCAAAGGCACCCTTCAAGCAATCCAAAAACCATTCCCATGAAAGGTTGTTTTCGTAGTCGTCGTAACCAAAAGCAATTGGATACACCTGTTCGTTTCCATCTTGTGCAGTTGCAACAAACATTGTACCCCCGAATCTTCCCTTCAAATGGGTACCATCAACTGCAATAACATGACGCATGCACCTCTGAAAACCTCTAACTGAGGCCCCTAACGACATGAAAAAGTAAAGGAATTTACCGTCGTCAGCGCACTGTAAGTCAGTGATTGTGTCAGGATTTTGTTGTTCCAGCACGTAACCAAAAAACGGCAGTAGTTGGAAAGTTTCTTCATGTGTCCCATAGGTCAGTGACAATGCATAATGCAAGGCTTGATGTGCCTTACTGTACATGATTTGGATGCCATACATTTGTTTTCATATCGGTGATTATATTTTTGGGACGCATGAGACGACCATCTTGTTGTTGAAGTCTAGGTGCAACCACTTCTCCAATTATAACTGCACTAGCTTGTCGGTGGCGACGGTGAATCTCCTCTAAGGGACAACTGTGTTCATTGACAAAACTTCTTACTTAGAAGTACGTCCCTTCATCTCTTCTCACCGCTCTTAATTTCCATGTACATTTGTCAATCAAAGAAACAAGATGTAACGTTATCTTATTGGACCTTTTCACCTTCCATTCTAAGTTTCGCCGCATTGTAAAAAGGCCAACTAGTCTTTTCAAATCCTTTTTAGTAGGAAATAACTGATCTTTATAAATCATGCTTGTAGGTTCTTCTGCTACCAAGGTTGTGCTTCTACCAACCCCAAACGAGTATGAATCTGCTCCGGGAATAACCCATGTTGTGTTATTATCAGAATCATCTGTAGATACATTATGCCGGACCTCATAAGTACCAGGCATATCTGTTGGGGTTTTTGCCCTAAAGCTTGTAATATGTAAATATAATTTGAACATAAATAAAAGAAGTAGTATATTCATTCATTTTGTGTCATACTTTATATAACATGTGCACTTAACATCCAAAATTGCCGGATGTAATTTCGACCTGAGTATATGAGTGTCATATATAGATGGATTCAGTTTGAAACGAGCAATTTAAAGAGTCTGTATATAGCAAATAAAGCTGGGTACTTTATTTGTGGTTAATCTACAACTGCGGTCTATTTCGTAGTGTACGGTGATCCTATCCTGGATCATTCATATGTAGATATGAGAATGGAGGCACCTTGTATGATATGATCATATAGGACTGGGCCATGATCTATATGAATCTCTCACTAAGATCCGTTTAACGATAAGATTCATATATATCAACTAATGATGGCTATATGTGGGTGATCTTAATCCTGAGTGTCTTATCGACTCCTTCAGGTTAGATCGTGGTCTTTGATATACCATGGGTGAGGTCGGAGTTGCATTCCCGATCAATATACTCCGTATGTTGGGATCGCGGTTTGGCTTGTGGCTGGGAAGGTTTGTACACAATAGTGGAATCCGCTCCTTCTTGTGAGAAGTAGATGGTAGTTCCCTTAAGGGTTGATTCGGGGCTTGAACAATATGAGCGCTCTCCTAATTCCGTAAGGAATGTAGGATTTATTGTTCATTAGAGAATCAATGGTACTTAATGGAAAGATATGATTAGAGGGGTATAACGGACATTATGACCCAGCTCTAATTATGAACTACTTGTGGAGGATTATACCATATGTAATAGCTATATCGATGGACACCGAGAGTTATTGGTTTGTGTAAAAATGTCTACAGTTGAAAGAGTGCAGCTTCAAGATTTTAGTGGAATAACACCGAAGTTAATAATCATGAAATATTAATTAAAGAGTTTAATTAATGATTTCTAAGGATTATTGGAGCTCAAAATACTGTGGGTCCATTAGGTCCCCTTGCTAGCCCGATCGATTTAGGTAACAAGGGTCACAGGTAATTAATTGGATTGTCCAATTAATTGTGTTACAAAAGTGACACGTATTTATTCAGGAATTAATTGAATAATGGGATTATTTAATTAATGAATAATGGTGATTAAATAAATTAAATAATAAGATTATTTAATTATGTTGTTAATCACAAAATGAAGGGTATTAGTTGATATTTGATTTTGAATAAAATAAGATAATATGATTATTTTATTTTATTAAATTAAATATTTGAAATTGAATTTAAAATGTTTGAATTCAAAAATAAATATTTAATTAATTTAAAAAAAAAAGATATGAGATATATTTGTAAAGTTTTTTAAAAACCAAATAGATTTTGGTTTGTTGGTTTTTGAATATATATGAGATATATATTTAATTAAACAAATATATAACCGATTGACAAAAAGAAAAACAACACAGCAAATAAGTAATAAGATTACTTGAATTGAGAAGAAAAAATGAAGTCGTGACACACAGCAAAAGAAACAGCAAACAAAAAAAAATATATATATTAGTGTGTGGTGAGACCACAAATGTTGCACTTCTAGAGTTTGTTTTTTGTGTGTGTTCTTCTTTTCTTCCTCCATACAGGTCCTGAATATCGTGACACGCCCACACGCTGTTACCGGTTCCGGGAGATAGCGAGGAAGATCAGTGGTTCAAATCAGAAGCAGTTCGTATCAAAGTGAAGGAGCCTCCTACGTAGGTATGAATCTTCACTTTATTATTTCATTTGATTATTACTGTACAAATGAGTTAGTTTAATGATTGCATAAAAAATTTTAAAACCCTTCCGCTGCGCAATCTGTAACCCTAGGTTCCAACAATATCTGCTCCAGTGCAACTAACTTCTTCTACACGTCTTCCACGTCTTTAAATTTGGACATGATCTTCATCAGTGTTCTCTACATGATCTACCAGATCAATATTTGCCTCATTATCCACCTACTGGTTCGGCCCAAGGTTAGGTTCAGTGTTCTGCTCATTGTACATCTCATTGTATTGCTCATTGTACCGCTCATTATTCATCTCAAATGGACAACCCAACACATTGTCGAATTGAGGTTCACCAACATCTGCATGGTCGACCACTACCGGTTGGACAGCACATATGTTTTCCCCACCTTCAGTGGCACTCCTTTGTGTGAACACTTGGTTGCTACCGCTAGCGGATCCAAATTGTTGGGTATTTACAGGAGCAGGAATATCATTCTGTATCACATCTCAAGTTGCCCTCTCAATTAGACTAACACATACTTGAGGGATCACCCGATCTTCCCCTAACATAAACTGAATATCATCGTCATTTCTTACAAATGTGCGACATGTAGCGCCGGGAATGATTGATATTGACTGTAGATCAACATTGTATTTGTTTACATCATACTTCACAACAGTATGCACGATCGACACCAATTCTTCGTAACTCATATTCTTTGACACATACATTCCTTGGTTGTCGGATCCAACAAACCTCTGACTTTAGTCGGGTAACTGCTCCTATCAACTGTTGTAAGATATTACTATTTGTTAACAGTCATTTTTGGCAGGGGTCCAAAGAAGAATTTTCCATCCGACAGGTACCTGGTAGGACCTAGATCGGGAACGGTACCTAGATACCGGGGATGCTCTACACCATGAACCGAAAAGAAGTCAGTACCACGTCTCACAGTCTACCAGGTACCAAGCAAGACTATACCACGATACCTTCTACCTGGTTCCTAGGCACCATGATACCTCCTACCTAGTTCCTATGTACCGCGACATCTACCCGGTACCTAAGTACCGCGATATCAGTCCAGGATATAACCAGAATGTGTATCCTACCCGCCAAGTAAGAAGAATGGAACCAGGAAGAGGTATCAGCATGCTAGAATAAGCGCCACGCCAGTAAGCACTCCGGTACACCAGTGTACCATACCACCGGGATACAGAGTCAGAATTCTCCATAAAGCAACGTAAAAGAGAAAGTTGACCTCTCTGGTAATTAATGGAGATAATCAACGTCATTAATGAGGGAATCAATCAACTCCATTAATGACCATTCACAACACCATTAATGTGGGAATCAGTCAACTCTATTAATGAAGATAATCAGCCCCATTAATGAGAAGATAAGTCAACTCTTTAATGGTCATTCACAACGCCATTAATAAGGGAATCAGTCAACTCTATTAATGGTCATAATCAGCCCCATTAATGACAAGATCAGTCAACTCTTTAATGGCCATTCCCAACGCTATTAATGAGGGAATATTCAACTCCATTAATGTCAGGTCAATGTTCCTTTGATTGCGAATTAATTAGTGGAGTGGGCAACAAGAATCAGAACATATAAATATGACCAAGTTCTCTCCAATAAGGAGGTTCGAACGATAAACACAGTTCACCAGCTCTGGTTCTGACTGGGCCACCAGCTGTCTCGAACATCTTCCAACATCTCTATATCTCCAAGCTTTCCTCCAATCTCTAACCAGAAATATGGATGTCTGATTTGATCCAGAAATCTTGAGAGACACCATCGTTTATCAATGGAGGACGGATTTCATCCTCTCTTCCAAAAATACAGTCACCATCACCTGTAGAGAGTTTTCTCCATCATGGTATAGAAAAACATTTACTTATCGCCTACAACACGAGTTCGCCATCGCCTGGAGTGTAAAAGAGACCCTGCCTGAATTCCCTATACACCACCATTGTATCGACTACTATATATGTCAATTTTTGCCATGAATGTACCGGTACCAAATGGTACCCCTCCAACTGTGACCTATCAGGACTCAGTTTGTACTAATGTAAGCTCTCTGGAGCATCTCTCGACAGATATAAATATAAAGAAGGGTCTTTCTCCTTCCTATGGATACTGCCTGTGGATTTTTCAGCATGTGATCAATCGTGATGCTTTTTCCCCCTAGGTCAGTCCACCTCTACCAAAAGAGTTGTCATTCTCTCACCTATCTCCTTGTTATGAATGCATGTATGCGTGCTAGGCACCGACCATGCTGGTCCTAGCTCTCATGTACCTTTCCTGGATAGTTATCTAGGTTGGGGGAATATTGAAGGAATCTAGAGAGGTGACCAGGTACCAGGATCGGATACCAGGACCTGGTACCAGCCTACTGCACTAGATGGGCGGGATGATTGTTCTCCTACCTATCCTACCTCTCTCGCGGTACCTACCCCGTTTGAAAGCGTTGATCGATCAGATATCTCTCCTTCACTCCTATCAGAATCATGGTACGAAGTACCTACCCCCTGCTGCGACCTCCGGGGTAGCGGGTTGAGGGTGTTAATTGAGATTCCTCACCCAGAGTGAATTTTCCGTTAACACTATTATCACCCGATTCATTCTCTTGTAACATTCATCACCACAAACCATTATGACAAACATAAAAGCTATGGAAAAGGCTCAGAGCCTTTTAAAATAGTTTCAGAGGTTTTTGCTATGATCTCCGAGCTTTTAGTAAAGGCTCCGAGCTTTTTTCCAAAGATTCCGAGGGTTTTCCCAAAGGAGCCGAGCTTTTTTCCAAAGGTTCCGAGTATTTTCCAAGGCTCCGAGCATTTTCCAAGGCTCCGAGCTTTTTCCAAAGGCTCGAGCTTTTTTTCCAAAGGCTCGAGCTTTTTCTAAGGCTCCGAGCTTTTTCCAAGGCTCTATGCTTTTTTTCTAAAGGCTCGAGCTTTTTCTAAAGGCTCCAAGTTTTTTTCCAAAGGGTCCGAGCTATTTAATAAAGGCTCTGATCTATTTACCAATGGCTCCGAGCTTTTTATTAACAGCATAGGAGATTCAAATTTTACAGATTTAAACTTCACAAAACCAGCTTCATGTTTACAAAAGGAACGTTTTTTTAGAAATGAAGGATAAAAAATAGTATTTCAGATATATATTACCTTGTTGTGATGAAGAACGCTAAATAGCTTTGAAATTTATTGTAGAGAGAGAAAGAGCTTTTTTCCAAAGATTCCGAGGGTTTTCCCAAAGGAGCCAAGCTTTTTACCAAATGCTCGAGCTTTTTTCTAAATGCTCGAGCTTTTTTCCAAATGATCCGAGCATTTTCCAAGGCTCCGAGCTTTTTCCAAAGGCTCGAGCTTTTTCCAAGGCTCTATGCTTTTTTTCTAAAGGCTCGAGCTTTTTCTAAAGACTCCAAGTTTTTTTCCAAAGGGTCCGAGCTATTTAATAAGGGCTCCGATCTATTTACCAATGGCTCCGAGCTTTTTATTAACAGCATCAGAGATTCAAATTTCACAGATTTAAACTTCACAAAACCAGCTTCATGTTTACAAAAGGAATGTGTTTTAGAAATGAAGGATAAAAAAAGTATTTCAGATATATATTACCTTGTTGTGATGAAGAACGTTAAGTAGATTTGAAATTTATTGTAGAGAGAGAAAGAGAGGAGTTACTGCGTTCAGTGTTCCAAGTGTGGAGATGGAAGTACAGAGACAATCAAAAATTGATTATTTAAGGGCAATTTTGGTGGTTCACCAAAATAGGTGCCTTTTAAACATAACTTATTAAACCGGTGACGTTGGTGCAACAACGAGATAAAAATGTGACATTTCTCACCATTTCCACTTTTAAAAAATACATTGTAAACACATTTTTTGTAATTTATATAACCAAAAGCCTTTTTTTGTTAGAAGCTCTACTACAAAAATATATGCTCTAGAAGCTCTACTTGAAAATCCATACCAAAGACACTCAACCTAATGTAAATAGTGATACCGTATTAACTAATACATAGCTGAGAGGTGGGTCTACGTTGTATTGGCAGAATGATTTTTGTTTCATTCTTTTTCCAGAAACCTTCATAAACCCAAATTATAAGCAAACTTTCATCTTCGACCTTCATCTTCCAGAAACCCAGAAACATCCACACCACATCCACATCCACGTCCAAACCAAACCGCCACCCAAACCACCACCACCAACATATCCACGCCCAAACCACCACTAGATCCACCCAAACCCAGAAACATCCACACTAAATCACCACCAAATCCACACCCAAACCACCACTAAACCATTTCAGTCCACACACACATCAGAAGAGAGGAAGAAAGAGAGAAAAAGAAGAAGGTCGTGTGGCTGAAGGAGAAGAAGACGAAGGCAGGTGCGGCGGTGGTGAGAGGAGAGAAAAATAGGTGATGGTGGGTTTTGTGTAGCGGCGGTGAGAGGAGAGACACATATGTAATAAATGGGAGAGAGACATCTGATAATGGTGGGTTTTGCTTTATTAATTTATGATAAATATATATATATATATATTCATAAATTAATTAATTTTAATTTTAATAATATAATTTTCAATAATTTAAAATTTAATACAATCTAATACAATACATCACCAAATACACCAACAATACAATCCAGTTAGGGACGGCAATGGGGCTGGTTCGGGGCGGGGTGGCCTTCCCCAAACCCCACCCCATATATTTTTTGAAAACTCATCCGCTCATAAAACCCCACCATAGATGGAGCGGGTTGGGGCAGGGCGGGGTACAACGGGGAGTGCTTTCCCCATCCCCACCCATTAACCCCATTTATAATTTTTTTATATTAAAATAACAAATGTATAACCATTGAATATGATAAAAAAATTGTTAACAGATTTTTCTGGTAAAGGACCAAGGGAAAATTTTCCAACAGAGACCTTGTTGGGGTTTATGCCGTAACGATGTATTTTGTAAATGGATTTATGAAATAAATAAAAAGAAAAGTTCAATTCATTCTTGTTGTGTTGTTTATTTTATAACTTGTGCATATATTAACATCCTATATTGCCGGATGTAATCTCGAACTGTGTATATGAGTGTCATATACAGATGGATACAGTAAGAGACGTGCAATCTAAAGAGTCCATAGATAACAAATAAAGTTGGGTACTTTATTTGTGGTTAATCTATAGCTGTGGTCCATTCCGTAATGTACGGTGATTCTATCCTGAATCATTCATATGAGATATGGGAATGATTCAGGATAGACTGGGTCATGATCTATATGAATCTCTCACTAAGATCCGTTTACAGATGAGATTCATATATATCAACTAATGATGGCTATATGTGGGTGATCTTAATCTTGAGTGTCTTATCGACTCCTTCAGGTTAGATCGTGGTCTTTGATATACCATGGGTGAGGTCAGATGCAATTCCTGATCAATATACTCCGTATGTTGGGATTGCGGTTTGGCTTGTGGCTGGGAAGGTATGTACACAATAGTGGAATCCACTCCTTCTTGTGAGAAGTAGATGGTAGTTCCCTTAAGGGTTAATTCGGGGCTTGGACAATATGAGCGCTCTCCTAATTCCGTGAGGAAATATGATTTATTGTTCATTAGAGAATCAATGGTACTTAAAGGATTTATGTAATTAGAGGGGTATAACGGACATTATGACCCAGCTCTAATTATGAACTACTGTAGAGGATCACACCATGTATAATAGCTATATCGATGGACACCGAGTTGTATCGATCTGTGTAAAAACGTTTGTAGTTGAGAGAGTACAGCTTCAGGTTTTTAGTGGAATAACACCGGAGTTAATAATCAAAGAATATTAATTAAAGAGTTTAATTAATAATTCCGAGGATTATTGGAGCTCAAAATACTGTAGGTCCATTAGGTCCCCTTGCTAGCCCGATCGATTTAGGTAACAAGGGTCACGGTTAATTAATTGGATTGTCCAATTAATTGTGTTACGAAAGTGACACGTATTTATTCGGAAAATAATTGAATAATAAGATTATTTAATTAATGAATAATGGTGATTAAATAAATTAAATAATAAGATTATTTAATTTTGTTATTAATCACTAAATGGGCTAAATAGAGGATGTTAGTTGATATTTGATTTTAAATAGAATAAGATAATATGATTATTTTATTTTATTAAATTAAATATTTGAAATTGAATTTAAAATGTTTAAATTCAAAATAAATATTTAATTATCTTTTAAAATCTAAAGAGATATCAATTAAAGAGTTTTAGTTATAATAATATATATATGATATATATTGATAACAAAAATATAGCACACAAAGGATATACACAAGTGTTTGTATATGATACAAACTCATATTGTGTGTAACAAAAAAAGGAGAAACAAGAGAGACAGTGTGCGTGTGATTTTCTTTTTAAATGAGAAACAAAAAGTGAAAAACGCACAGGGGTGCGTGAGATCAAAAAAAAAAAATTGTGCTGGGTGCACTAGTGAAAGGATAAAAAAATATAATATATTTTTCTTTGAACATCCTAGAATTGTTCTAGGTATTTTTCTCTTGAAAGAAATTGTTTCTTCTTCATTCTCTCTATATCCTCCTAAATTCCTGAATACGTGACGCGCCCACACGCAGTTACCAGTTCCGGGAATAGCTAGGAAGATCAGTGGTATAGACCAGAAGCATATCGTGAAGTGAAGGAGCCTCCAAACGTTGGTAAGGTTCTAAATTTCTTTTTAATATATTGATTACAATTTCCTGTGCTTACATATTGTATGTATTAGTTCTGGAAAAAGAATTGCAATCCTAAGTTCACTGGTCCCAGATCGTTTATGATCTGTATAAAAATTTTAAAACCTATTTCCGCTGCGTTACCAGTGAACGGGGTTCCAACAATTGGTATCAGAGCCTGGTTTTTTTTTTTGGAACAGGAAATTGTTTTCGATGCTCCTGTATGTATGATTGTGTAGGCACTATTTCAATTGACTGTATGTTGTTTTTGTATGTATATTGAATTTGTTAATTTACAAAAACATGATTGATCGTTAATTATATGGTACTGTGGATTTATGGTTTATGGGTTGTATTATATATATATATATATTATATATATTTTTTTTCTGTTATTGTAATGTAAAAAAAAATGTAACCTATATTGAAGACCTGGAAAAATCGCGAAGTCGGAAGGGCGAAATCGGAAATACGCATGACGGGTACTGTTCATGTGTGGTACTGTTCATTCGGGTACTATTCATGTGAGTACTGTTTATGCGCGGTACTGTTCATGTCGGGCACTATTCATGTCGTCTTGCACGGTTCCGTTGGCAAGTGTTGCCTAGTGCGTTCCGTGCGGATTTCCTATTTCGGATTCATGAGATGAATCGGTGTGACCTGAAGAAACTAGAAGACTCGGAAATTACAAGAAGACCAAGGAATGCCTTGAGCGTATTTTTGTAATTTTAGATTCCAATTTTTTTTAGGTTAAATAATCCACAGTACTCGGTCAATTCATGTATGCTTTATATTATGTGATGATAAAAGCATTGTCATGCATACGTATGTCATTTAGATTAGATGTCTCTACACAAATATATTTGATATGTCATACATGCATCATAGCCTAATTTTTATGTATTATTTTTTTTAATATGATTAAAATCAGTAAATACATTATTGGCTATGAAAATGAGATTAGTTTTTTTATTGTTAGAAAACTTGTTAATTCTCATTAATATTAATATGGTTATTAAAGTGTTTAATAAGTTAGATTAATAGGGTCATTTATTGTAATTAGGATTAATATGATTAAAAACCTAATAATAAATGGACCGCATAAAGTGTTAGAGTTTTTATAGTTAAAACTTGGTAAACGCTTACATAATAATCCGACCTTAGTAAAAAGTTTACAAAGATTTAGATTATTCACTAATAGATTAGATTTTTAATTGTTAAAAATCATTAATAATTTATTAGTTAAATTAGAATTTATTTCTAATAATGAATTTGTTAATGCGCTAGATAACTTGATTAAAATTAGCCGTTTGATCTTATAGAGTCTAGGTGCATTAACGGATAATAGAAAACCTTAATATTTAAATAGTGAGTGGGAGAGGGATATATTACATATATATCCAACAGTCTCCATTATTAGTTCAACACCGTGAGATCCGAGTGGGGCCTCGTGACGGCTTTGCTTTCGTCCTCCCTAAGGAGGGTTTCCACAAAGATCAATATCAAGGTTGACTTCCTAACGGATAGGATTTCTGAGGGTATTTCGGGATTGACCGACCCTAAGGCGGCAATTCTCGAGTTAAGCTCATGAGATCTGAAATGGTGGGTTACACTCACGAAGGTTTTGATTAAGTTTTGTTAATTAAAAACTTGATTGAATAAACGATGGTTGAATGATATGGAATAAGAGTTATTCTAGAATATCATTTGATTGAGAATGTCTCGGTCCAACATGCAAGGACTTGACCGACCCTAAGGCGGCACTTCTTTGTGGTATGTTGGATTGTCGTGGTATAGTAACTGTTTTTTGGGTATTTCTATTTCGTTAAACATGTTCACGCATCATGTTTAAATTTATGCCAAAGCACTCTCACTTGTTTTAATAAATGACTGAATGAATGTTTTATTTATTTCAGCAATTATGTCTTCTGCATTACTTCAAATTCTCACAAACGACAAATTAACTGGTGATAACTACACTAAGTGGAAACTTAATATTAATGCAATACTGGTCACCAAAGACCTCAAGTTTGTGCTTAAGGAGGAATGTCCTTCGGTGCCTACTGCCAATGCCACACGAACTGTTCGTGAGGCATACCAGCGATGGGTCTCATCTGATGAGAAGGCCCGAACATATCTGTTAGCTTCTATGACAGACGTGCTTGTCACAAAGCACGAAGCAATGACTACAGCATTCGAAATTATGGAGTCATTACAAGCTATGTTCGGGCAGCCCTCCGAGCAAAAGCGACACGAAGCTGTTCGTTTCGCTATGCTCGCTCGCATGAAGGAAGGTACATCAGTTCGGGAACATGTCCTGAGCATGATGTCCTACTTCAACACGGCGGAAGTCAATGGCGGGGCCATTGACGAACCCAGTCAAGTGAGCATCATACTGCCGACTCTTCCGAAGAGTTTCGATCAGTTTAAGAACAACTACGGGATGAACAAGTTAAGGTTTAGTCTCACACAGTTGCTCAATGAGCTCGCTACTTTTGAGTCCTTAACCAAGGACAGCAAAAGTAAGACCGGTGAGGCAAATGTTGCCGAACCATCTTCCTCCAATAATAAGAAGAGGAAGAGGTCTGCTGGAAAGGCGAAGGGTAAGCCCAAACCCAAGAAGGCCCAAAGCAAAAAGAAGGGCACCTCCACCGACCAAGACAAAAGAAAATGTTTCCATTGTAACAAGGTCAGGCACTGGAAGAGGAACTGTCCTCAGTACCTGAAGGAGGTAGCCAAGAAGAAGAAGAAAGGTAAATATGATTTACTTGTTCTTAAATCTTGTTTAGTGGAAGATGATTCTTCATCTTGGATTGTTGATTCGGGGGCCACTAACCATGTTTGTTCTTCTTTGCAGTGGACTGATTCTTGGACACAGCTAGAGGAGGGAGCCTTCTCCATGCGTGTGGGGTCGGGGGATGTCGTATCGGCCAAAGCAGTGGGAGCAATAAGATTGCAATTTTGTAATAATAATAGTTTTTAATTATTGAACAATGTTTTTTATATTCCTGGATTTACACAGAATTTGATTTTCGTTTCTAAGTTGTTAGAACAATTGTATTCTATTTCTTTTAATAATAAGTTTTTTATTATTGGAAAGAATGGTCTGATTATTTGTTCAGGAATTAATGAAAACAATTTGTATGTGTTAAGACCGTTAATACATACTACACTGCTTAACACCGAAATGTTTAAGGTTGAAAAACCTAAAACTAAACGACATAATGATTTCTCCAGGATAATGACACGTATCTTTGGCATCTAAGGCTTGGTCATATCAACCTTGACCGGATAGACAGACTAGTAAAAAGTGGACCTTTAAGTGAGTTAAAGGTTGGCACCTTACCTGTCTGCGAATCATGTTTAGAAGGTAAGATGACTAAGAGACCTTTTACTGGAAAAGGGCTTAGACCTATAGAGCCACTAGAACTCATACATACAGTCGTCTGCGGACTGATGAATGTTAGAGCTAGGGGCGGCTATGAGTGTTATGTCACCTTTATAGATGATTACTCAAGATACGGATATGTCTACCTAATGCAACGAAAGTCGGAAACATTTGAAAAGTTCAAAGAATTCCGAGCTGAAGTTGAGAATCAATTAGGTAGGACTATCAAGTCACTACGATCAGATCGTGGAGGTGACTACCTTGACCAAGAGTTTGAAGACTTCATGGTCGAGCATGAGATAGTTTCCCAACTCACAGCTCCTGGTACACCTCAGCAAAATGGTGTAGCGGAGAGGAGAAATAGAACCCTGATGGAAATGGTGAGATCTATGATTAGTTTCTCATCATTACCAAATTCCTTTTGGGGATATGCGTTACAAACAACGGCATACATTTTGAATGTACTGCCATCCAAATCTGTTCCTAAGACTCCCCTAGAGTTGTGGAATGGTCGTAAAGCTAGTTTGCGACATTTCCGCGTATGGGGGTGTCCAGCACACGTGCTGAAAAACAGAAGTGGAAAGTTAGACTCCAAGTCTGTGGTCTGCCTGTTTGTAGGATACTCCAAGGAGACCAGAGGTGGACACTTCTATAGTCCCGAAGATAACAAAGTATTTGTATCGACAAATGCAACGTTTCTTGAGGACAATTATATTAGTGACCATAAAACTCGTTCTAAGATTGTATTGAATGAGTTGGAGCCTGGTGAGACTAGTGCTTCATCAACAAGAGTTGTTGATCCACAAATATCTGAGAGTCAGATGGTTCCTGATCAGGATACACTATCACCTAGACGTAGTGAGAGGGTTGCAAGACAACCTGAACGCTATTTAGGTATAGGTGAGGGATAAAGTGTTGTCTTTGCTGATAGTGTGGATGATCTATTGACATTTAAGAATGCAATGGAAGATCCTGATAAAGAGGAATGGCTTAAAGCCATGAATCTCGAGATGGAGTCCATGTACTCTAACTCAGTATGGGATCTTGTAGACTTACCGGATGGGGTAAAACCCATAGGATGTAAGTGGATCTACAAGAGAAAGAGAGGAGTAGACGGGAAGGTAGAGACCTTCAAAGCAAGGCTAGTGGCTAAGGGTTATACCCAAAAAGAGGGGGTTGATTATGAAGAGACCTTCTCGCCAGTAGCCATGTTTAAGTCTATTAGGATTCTCTTATCCATTGCTGCCTATTTCGATTATGAAATTTGGCAATTGGTCGTCAAGACTGCATTCTTGAATGACAATCTTAACGAGAGCATCTATATGATGCAACCAGAGGGATTTGTGTCTCCATATCAAGAGTAAAAGGTTTGCAAGTTGCAAAGGTCCATCTATGGACTTAAGCAAGCATCTAGATCTTAGAACATCAGGTTTGATGATGTGATCAAAACCTATGGCTTTGAGCAGAACGTCGATGAGCCTTGTGTCTACAAGCGCATCATTGACAAAAAGGTAGTTTTCTTGGTCCTATACGTGGATGACATCCTACTCATTGGGAATGAAGTGGGAGTGTTATTTGATGTAAAGGGTTGGCTGGCTAGCCAATTCCAAATGAAAGATTTGGGAGAGGCGAGTTATGTTCTAGGGATCCAACTTATAAGGGATTGTAAGAACAAACTCATAGCATTGTCTCAGGCATCATATATCGACAAAATTCTTGTGCTATTTTCGATGCAGAACTCCAAGAAATGTAATTTACCTTCTAGACATGGGGTTCACTTGTCTAAGGAACAGTGTCCTAAGACACCTCAAGAAGTTGAGGATATGAGACGTGTGCCATATGCATCAGCAGTAGGTAGTCTCATGTATGATATGTTATGCACGAGACCGGACATCTGCTATGCAGTGGGAGTAGTCAGCAGGTACCAGTCCAACCCAGGATTAGATCATTGGGTTGCTGTCAAGACTATTCTCAAGTATCTTCAGAGAATGAGAAACTATATGCTAGTGTATTCCGGACAGGATTTGATCCCGTTAGGATACACAGATTCTGATTTTTAGTCAGACAGGGATTCTAGAAAATCCACGTCTGGATCAGTATTCACCCTAGGTGGTGGAGCTATTGTGTGGAGAAGTATAGAGCAATCTTGCATTGCTGACTCCATCATGGAAGCCGAATATGTAGCCGCTTGTGAAGCTGCTAAAGAGGCCGTTTGGCTCCGTAAGTTCTTGAGTGACCTGGAAGTTGTTCCAGATCTGGATAAGCCCATCACACTTTATTGTGATAACAGTGGTGCTGTGGCTAATTCCAAAGAACCAAGAAGCCACAAGAGAGGGAAGCATATAGAGATAAAGTATCATCTCATTAGAGAGATAGTGCAGAGAGGAGATGTGATTGTCACCAAGATAGCCTCACAAGACAATCATGCTGATCCATTTACGAAGACCTTAACGGCTAAAGTGTTTTCGGGTCACTTAGATGGTCTTGGGTTACGAGACATGCCTCACATGCTTTAGTGCAAGTGGGAGATTGTTGGGGTTTATGCCCTAAAGATGTATTTTGTAAATGGATTTATGAAATAAATAAAAAGAAAAGTTCAATTCATTCTTGTTGTGTTGTTTATTTTATAACTTGTGCATATATTAACATCCTAGATTGCCGGATGTAATCTCGAACTATGTATATGAGTGTCATATACGGATGGATACAGTAAGAGATGTGCAATCTAAAGAGTTCATAGACAACAAATAAAGCTGGGTACTTTATTTGTGGTTAATCTATAGCTGCGGTCCATTCGGTAATGTACGGTGATTCTATCCTGAATCATTCATATGAGATATGGGAATGAAGGCACCTTGTATGATGTGATCATATAGGACTGGGCCATGATCTATATGAATCTCTCACCAAGATCCGTTTACAGATGAGATTCATATATATCAACTAATGATGGCTATATGTGGGTGATCTTAATCTTGAGTGTCTTATCGACTCCTTCAGGTTAGATCGTGGTCTTTGATATACCATGAGTGAGGTCAGATGCAATTCCTGATCAATATACTCCGTATGTTGGGATTGCGGTTTGGCTTGTGGCTGGGAAGGTATGTACACAATAGTGGAATCCACTCCTTCTTGTGAGAAGTAGATGGTAGTTCCCTTAAGGGTTAATTCGGGGCTTGGACAATATGAGCGCTTTCCTAATTCCGTGAGGAAAAATGATTTATTGTTCATTAGAGAATCAATGATACTTAAAGGATATATGTAATTAGAGGGGTATAACGGACATTATGACCCAGCTCTAATTATGAACTACTGTGGAGGATCACACCATGTGTAATATCTATATCGATGGACACCGAGTTGTATGGATCTGTGTAAAAACGTCTGCAGTTGAGAGAGTACAGCTTCGGGTTTTTAGTGGAATAACACCGGAGTTAATAATCAAAGAATATTAATTAAAGAGTTTAAGTAATAATTTCGAGGATTATTGAAGCTCAAAATACTGTAGGTCCATTAGGTCTCATTGCTAGCCCGATCGATTTAGGTAACAAGGGTCACGGTTAATTAATTGGATTGTCCAATTAATTGTGTTACGAAAGTGACACGTATTTATTCGGGAAATAATTGAATAATGAGATTATTTAATTAATGAATAATGGTGATTAAATAAATTAAATAATAAGATTATTTAATTTTGTTATTAATCACTAAATGGGCTAAATGGAGGATGTTAGTTGATATTTGATTTTAAATAGAATAAGATAATATGATTATTTTATTTTATTAAATTAAATATTTGAAATTGAATTTAAAATGTTTAAATTCAAAATAAATATTTAATTATCTTTTAAAATCTAAAGAGATATCAATTAAAGAGTTTTAGTTATAATAATATATATATATATGATATATATTGATAACAAAAATATAGCACGCAAAGGATATACACAAGTGTTTGTATATGATACAAACTCATATTGTGTGTAACAAAAAAAGGAGAAACAAGAGAGATAGTGTGCGTGTGATTTTTTTTAAATGAGAAACAAAAAGTGAAAAACGCACAGGGGTGTGAGAGATCAAAAAAAAAAAAATTGTGCTGGGTGCACTAGTGAAAGGATAAAAAAAATATAATACATTTTTCTTTGAACATCCTAGAATTGTTCTAGGTATTTTTCTCTTGGAAGAAATTGTTTCTTCTTCATTCTCTTTATATCCTCCTAAGTTTCTGAGTACGTGACGCGGCTCACACGCAGTTACCAGTTCCAGGAATAGCTAGGAAGATCAGTGGTATAGACCAGAAGCATATCGTGAAGTGAAGGAGCCTCCAAACGTTGGTAAGGTTCTAAATTTCTTTTTAATATATTGATTACAATTTCCTGTGTTTACATATTGTATGTATTAGTTCTGGAAAAAGAATTGCGATCCTTAGTTCACTGGTCCCAGATCGTTTATGATTTGTATAAAAATTTGAAAACCTATTTCCGCTGTGTTACCAGTGAACGGGGTTCCAACAGACCTGTCTAGGAAGATTCATCCAAATATTCCCAGAGACTTGCAAGATCAGTACCATGACCTAGATGGAGCCAATATCCGGCAAGGTTGGGACCTCGACTACCTACCTATCTAGATGGGATATCATCCCTGAAAGTATGTACCCCGCCCTACTGAAGCTCCTGATACCAGCTCAAGATTAGCCCGATGATAACTCACACGCCCAGCACCCCGCAAGCATCTCGACGTCGATCAAGGTACCAGGTATCTCCATGCCTACCTCGGTGATACTTCGATATCCACCTTGGTGTTACCTCAACTCCCGCCTGATACTCAATATGATCATCTGAAGCTCCTCCAAGGCAAATACCTTACTTCACAGGCAATGCGATAGGGAACATGAAGACACAAGCACCATTCCAGCAGGAAGCAGAACAAGCTCATCAAAATGAGGTGTCAGCGTTACCCCCTATCAGAACTCAAGATCAGAATCTCCCTCCAAGCTCCACGAAGAAGGAAAGTTGACTTCATCGCCAAAATAAAGCGTCATTAATGACCCTATGGTCGATCGAATCATAATTTGAATTCGCCATTGATTAACGGGATCTAATCCCGCGCCTTCAACTCCACGCAAATGCCTTTCAACGCTTAAAGTAGGACTCTCTATAATCTTCATTAAAAACAACCGAATTTTGAGGAGATTAGGGGAGTATTATATATACGACATTGAAGGGTAAAGCACAAAGGACTTCTTGGAGGATTCTTGATCACCAGAACGAGAGAAAGATCTCGGGAGATTCCCGGAAGCCAGTGAGAGTCCATTGACAATCACTGGAGGAAAAATATCCACTTATCGACACAAACGTTTTCTCCATCTTAATCATATGTAAAAGAGCGAAAAAGAGTGAGAGATATGTACGTATTCATATTGTAAACCCATGGTAGTAGTTGATTAAATAAAACAGTGTTCGTTTTTACATCTCTCGGTCCCTTTGTGGCCTTTATCCCTTCTCTGGTCAGTCGACCTCGATCATACTAAGAGAGGGACCCCGGTATCGAAAGTACCTACCCCGCTGCTGCTACCGGTAGTGGGTGAGGGTGATAACTGAGATTTTCACCCCGAGTGAATTTTTCCGCTAACAAAAATAAAAAGTAATAAATAATTCAAGAAACTATTAAAAAATATCTCATAAAATTCAATCATTTTCAAACATAAACATAAATTATGAGGTCAAAATGTTCGAAATTCATAACGCTAATAATCTAATAGTTGCATTTATTTCTCTAGTTCTCTCTTCGTACGATCAACTACATTTAGGGATGACGATTCAAGTTGTTTGAGGATTAGAGACTTAGAGTTACAGTTAGCGGCTAGGGTTTTTTTAATAGTAGTTTTTTGTCACTTTATGTTAAATAATGATGAAGAGATGTAAAGTTAGTGTTAATGTATTTACATATTTCCTTTTTTAGATATATATATATATATATATATATATATATATTAAACTACGTAGTTTAACTAAGTATTATTTTAAGCGGGGCGGGGCGAGGAGTATAAAACTCATCCCCGCCCCATGCCCATTGCGGGTTAGACTATACATCTCCATCCCCGCCCCATCCCCACCCCAAAAGTGCGGGTCCCTACGGGGCCTCATCCCCGCGGGGAATTTTGCCATCCCTAAATCCAGTCCAGTCCTATCCAATCCAATACAAACCAAACACAATAATAATACAATCCATTCCAGTGCAGTCCAATACTTTCCAATACAATACGGTGTGCCAAACGAGTCCTTAAAGTTTTGAGGTTGAATTTTCGTATTGCAATAAAAAAAATATTTAATGTCATTGATGTTTGAAAATTTCTGTGTAACGGACTAAACAAAATTATTTTATGGGAGTGATGCTTTGATTAAATAGTAGAATTACAATGAATTTTATTAAATTAAATAGGTAAATACAATGAATTTAATTTTTGAATATTTTGTAGATTAATCTATCTTTAATTTATTAGATTAGTATAACATAATGAATCTTTAGTTGGTTAAATGTATACATTGAATCTCATCCGATTAAACGAGTAAAATATAAATATTTTTTTATATATTCCACCCGTGGGTTTGGTGGTTAAAACTTGATATATTAACAGACTGAATGAATATTGTTTACCACCAACCGTATTAGACGGTGGTTGAGTAAAATGTATTTGTAATTAATACATTGCATACTTTTGATTAGCCGAGTAAAATGTATATTTGATTTAATACATTGCATATTTTTTATTAAATGACAACGGTTAACTACATAATTTAATGGATTGATACATCTTTTATTTATTAAATTAGTAGAATATAATAAATATTTAGTTGATTAAGTGTATAAATTGAATCTCAATCGATGAATCGAGTAAAATGCATGATTGAATTTTAAAATAATAAAAATAATAATACACATTCAAGCTCTCCATAAACTAATAAAATAAAAATTCATCGATAAATTAATTGATTTTATCATTCCAACATTATTAATATATAGATAAATATATTCTACTTGAATAAATCAAATGGCATTTGGTTAAAAAATAAAATCAAATGGTATTAAAACTTGTAGAGTGGTGATATTAGTACTCTAAAAAACTGTTTGTACACCCCTTTCGTATGTACACCACTAAAATATTTTAAAAATCTATGGTTTCGTAAAGAAACCCCAATTAATATCAAAAATACCATTTTTTTAAATTTTTTTGTATTATAATTTTGTAAGTAAACTCTCACTATTTTGTTATCTAATCACTTTTATTATTATTTAATACATTCTTTTTGAAAGTTTATTTATATCTTTTCATTCAAATAAATAATTTATCGTTAAAAAAAAAAACAAAAATTCCAACTCCAGCAAAAACATTTGGTTTTAGTGGTTTCAAAAATTCTCCATTAATTACGGAGCTGCACATATTGAGAGCACTTTACCCCTTAGTGGGCCGACCCGGTGTGAGTCCGGATTAGTCGAGGTGTGGACATGACTGATTGCACCGTATGGTGGATCCGCCCCACCCGAAAACCGGATGGTTTAAAAACCCAAAAAAAAAAAACTCCATTAATTTTGTTTAAGTGGTTTCAAAAACGACGCAAAGAGAAAATTAAAGCAGTTATTGTAAATTTTTGTTGATTTTGCTCTCATAATTTGGGTTCAAAAAGTGACAAGTTCAAGTCGCTCTTTGTTTGATTTTTCTGCAGAGCTTATGGTTTTAAGATTCATCTCTTCAATCTTGATGTTCGGTCAAAATTACATTGCGAAAATTTGTATACTATTAGAGGTTGCGGATACAATGTTACCGTGCTTCGGTGCTTGAATGAGGAGACGAATAAGATAATAAAACAATATTTATTTGAGGACAAGGCTGATCCATTAGACACTTGCTGTTTGAATTATTAGACAGAAGTATTTTGACACTTCTTGCCCTTTCTTGTCTCTCAAAACCCATCTCCAATGTGAAAGATTTCTCTTTTGGTGTTTATGTTTGGCATGATGAATTGCATTATAATGTTCATGGTGAAAAACCTGTAGCACAGGCAGAGCCAGCCCTGCTCTTTGGTTTGAGGGGCAGCCACCCCGGGTCCATTTTTTAAAATGCCAAATTTGCATGTATTTATATTAACTCAGGAGCCCAATGTATGTTAGGTTTCGGGCTAAATTAGGTTCAGGATAAACAAATGTTCAATATGTTTTCTTGTTAACAATTATCGGATATTATTTATTAGTCCAAATGACCTATAGTGTTTCACACTTTCCTTGTTTTTATCTCTAGCTACCAATTTTTTTTAATTATTAAAGCTAATATGTTGTATTGGGTTTTGGGTAGATAAGTTTTATCATGTTGTGAGTTGTTATAGTCTATAGAAAAAAGAATTACGACTCTGAAGGGTCTAATTCATTCTTTTAATTATATTTATATAATATGTTACAAAAAATTGTGACTTTGAAGGACCAAATTCATTTTTTTTTAATTATATGTATAGAATGTATTAAAAAAATCGTAGAGTCCATTTTGTAACAACACCCTATTCCTCATTTGACATGTCATAGGATCAATTTTTTCATTTTTTTTACATTTTCGCCCCGGGCCCCAAAAAAACGACAGGGCTGGCCCTGAACATAGGTGTTTGAAGGAAAGTCTTCAAAGAAAACTTTACTTCAACTATGGAGGCAGAAATGATATTTTCATTAATTTATGTTCATTAAGCATATATAACTCAAGAATCCAATTCTTTCACATAGTGAACTGTGTAACAAATTCTCTTTTAAATAAACTTATCATGCTGCCATGTCTGTTAAATTAGTTCTAAATTAAACACAATTAATTATGTTACAAGCTTCACTGATGAGCTCTTCCTCTTGCCTTGATCATATATCATCATAGGACTAGATTGATCAGACCCCACACTACACAGTAACGTTGACACACTAGTGGGTACAGAAGGAGTGATGGTGCCTTGATTAGCTTGATTAGCTTCCTTAACACAATAACAAATAGGAAGTCCAAACTTTATCGGTCCAAATCTGAGCTTTTGTATTAATAAATATATAATTTAATCAATCAAATAAAAGAAGGCATGAAATTTATATTATTAATACAACTGTACAAAGTTAAAACAATTTACGAAGCTCATAAATACTTAAAATTACATAGTCCGTGGACTCTTTTAAAAAATTAAATTAAATAACTAGTAGAGGTAACAGTAAGTGCATGTGTTGCTTAACATACTTTTAGCTCTTTTGGTTTTTAATTTAAAATACATTAATAAAAAACAACAATTCCACTGAAGAAGAAGAATAACCATATGTAAAAAGATTCCTCTCAATCATAGTCTAAATTGTCGTCAATCATCAACATTGCTGTAATGTTGTTGTATTGTTCTTGTACACTTTCTGAATGTGCTAACTTTAAACTATATCATGCTATCAAATTTCTCAAGTCTAACAAATAAAAAAAAATCTATAGCATCTTTCAATTTCCACAAAAATATAGATAATATAGAGAAGAAAATGTATTATGATTTTGTTCTTGTAATAAAAATAATAAAAATTGATTTAAAACTTACTTTTTCACAAACAACTTCATATGATGATTTTGATTTATTCTCCATACTTCTCAATCAATTTGTATTCCTTAGAAGAAATTGAAATTAATATTTGAAATAGAAGTTAGGGTTTGAGAAAATAGAATGGTTTTTATTATATATGTGAATATCAAACCGGAAACTTCTTTTTTTTTTCTTTTTTACAAATGATTTTTTTTTATATGAGAAAATTGGACTGACCTAGAGGGAAAAAACATCACAATATCATATGCTGAAAAATCCCTAGGCAGTATCCATCAATATTATAAAAAGAATACAATGAAAGTAACAAAAACCAGAAAAGCACAAAAATCAAGGGAAACAATCCCAACAAAAACATTGGCACGCAAGCCATAAAAAACAGAAACATAAAACATAAAAAAAAAACGAAAAGACTCCCGACCCATACAATCATTGCTAACCAATAAAGAACAGAAAGATGGGGTGTTTGCTCACCATGAATCAACCGCCAACCTCAAAGTATGCTTAGAAAGAGCGTCAACAACTTGATTTCCTTCCTTAAAAATATGATAATCTTTTTTTACAAAAGATTAGTATAAAGCCAATTAATAATTATTGGTGGTTGTACTTACAAACAATTTAGTCCTTTAAGTAATTTTGCTCAATTATAATATTGGATTAAAAAAAATACTATTTTATGGTGCATATACAACTTTTGAGGGGTTCTAATATCGCCACTCAAACTTGTACAGGCTCTTAGGCTACAGCCCAAAGTAAACAAAAGCCTACAACTTAATCCAATAACACATCCAGGTACGAAATTATAATTTCTTTCATGTACGGAACTATAACTTCTTCTTCTTTCTTGTTTAAGTATTTCTTTCATTGTTTAGATTGAGTAGTGCTATTTAAATTTGTTAAATAAACACACACATATTATATATATGGGCATTTTGGACATTTGACAAATCAAAATGGATCACCTAACTGCACAGTTAACAACCGATAAAACAAGGGGTGATTATGTAGAATAATCAAATATATTTTTATTTATAAATCATGGGTTTATTGTTGCATGGTTACAATAATAAAAGTTTATAATGTAACAAAAATAGCAAATTTGATATTACATTTACTTTTCCTTCTTTCTTCTTCTTCTCTTTCTCTAAAAAAAAAAACAACTTTTGCCTTCATTTTTTTCTCAAGAAAAAGGAAGAATCTCTCATGAAAGTTGTAGAGAAATTGTGATTTTATATCTTTTATAAGTGTTCGAGACGAAGAAAAGGAATCGATGAGAAAAGGAAACAAAAAAATAATTGCGAAAGAACATAAGTCAAAAGAAAATGGATCTGATTTTTTTTTAATATAGAAAATAAGTATCGAATTCAAGAGAATAAGAGGTCGTTTTTTTTAATTAACACTTAATGGATCTGAAATGAAACTATTAAGTTCTTTTGTTTATTTTTAAGTGGTCAAACAATATAAAAATACCCAAAAATAACTTAAAATAAAAAGTTAAAAATTCTTACCGTTCACTTAATTCCAAATCACTGTATTTCATAGATAATTATTTTCAATATTACTATGATTTATATTATACAAATTTCTTTCGTTTGACATATTATTAATTATAAATAACAATAAATAAAAGAAAATAATAATAAAATAATAAAACTTAATCACATTGTCACTTTCAAACTCCATTGTTGAACCTTTGATTTTTTTTTGTTATGTAAAAATCGAAACCATTTAAATATCATTATTTATCATATCTTAACATTGAATATTATCTTATCAATATTTACATAAAAATGGTTTAACATTTGTTAAATTATTTTTATTTAGTTGTTTGTATCATATCAAATACATAACAATTAATAGTAATAAGAATATAAAAGTCAAATAATTTGTTTTTATACAATTTGATCTTTAAAAACAAACAAGTTGACATTACATTCGGATGTAAGAAAAATAAAAAACAAACATGTCATTTATTTTCAATTTTCAGTCTCTATTCAATTTTTATAAAAGTTTAGGACTGTTCACTTTTCAGATAAAAAAGGATTAAAGGAAATAAGTCTTTAAGACTTTTAGTCTTTAAGACTTTTTAGTCTTTTAGAGACTTATTTTTAATTTCCGAGACTTATTTTGGTCTTTCCCAGATTTACTAGTGCTAATCTAAAAAAATAAAAATAAAATTTGGGCAAAATAAGACCTACTCCAACAGACTCTTTAAATGAGTTTTGTGTGAAAGTCAAATGAGCCACATCAGCATATGTGGCTCCAATAGACTTGTTAAATGAGATTTTTCAACTGAGATTTTGTTTCCTCTTTTCAATAATGCCGAGTGATTTCTCTCTCTTCAATTTATATTTTATTACCAACTGTATTTAAGCAGCTTTTTCTGATTTCAAATAGCTATATCTGAAAGATTTCAAACATTTCTATCTGACTTCTAGATTAAAATTCTATGAGTCTATTCTAATTGAAAAGACTTTTGGAATGACTCTTCTTTTTTCATTATTTAAATTACCACCTAGGTAAACAAACAGACATTTGAAGAGTGAAAATAGAAGAGTCTTTTGTAAATGCTCTTTAAATTGCCACCTCTGCCGGATAGGCACCCATGACTTACCACACAAATTTTTTATTTTTTAATCGACCTAAAAACAAAATATTATATTTGAATGACACATATCAACAAACAATTAATTATTTTTTCTTCGAAAATTGTGATGATGTCTTGGTCTGAAAATAATAATCCCACTCATGGGAGTATAACATGTAATCCAATTTATGAGATAAATGTAAAAAGTAAAAAAAATAGACCACGTATTAGACTCTCATTAATAGAGTTAGTATTTTAGATACTAACATGTTAGTACTTTAACATTGCTCAAACAAAAATCTGTAAGAAGATCAAACTGTTTATGACGACAACATATATAGTCAAACAACTTAAAACAAATTAAAGCAATTACACTGCAACAATTCTCCACATAATAATGATGATTAATTGACGATGACCATATACGCAAGTTCATCTTCACAGATAATCACAGGGATGAAAGCTACTGCATGCTACCATCTTCACGCGGAGAACTGAGCATATATAACTATCAAAATCAAAGGAGGTGATTATATCATATAATATATAATGTATTATATGGGTGGCGGGAGAAAAACTTGGGTGCATCCGATGCACCACACTGGAATCTGATGGTGGTGCATCGGATCCACTCATTGAGTGACACGTGTCATCCACAATTTATTTTTTCCACCACCTCGGTTATTCTATCCTTCTTCTCTTTCTATCAGATGCCCGTCTCTTGTTAAGGATAATTCAATTTAATTATATCTGTATTTTTGTATTTATTTTAATTATGTTGTTATCTCAGATTAACTTCTAATAGTTATCCTATTAGCTGTACACTTTACAATTCCTCACTTGTACACGACTTCTTCAAGTCATCTTCTATATAAATCTTTCAATACCAATAATGAGAACATATCAGAAAATATTAATCATTTACATGGTTTCAGAGCTAATAACTCAACAGAGTCCACGATCCAACCATGACTAATACCACCTTTTCTTCCTCTTCCTCTTCCTCTACCTCGGTGACTGTCATCTCCTCCTCCTCCTCATCTCATGACATCACACTTGCCTCAAACACTATCATCTCTATAAATATTGCTGCTCAAGCACCCTCAAAACTTACAGCGACAAACTACCGTTCTTGGAAACTTCAATTTCATACTCTCCTTGTTGGGTTTGATCTTATGGGATTCTTTGATGGGGGACGTCCATGTCCACCAGCCACCATCACTACAGATGATGTTATTGTACCAATTCCAGCCTTCTATATTTGTACCAGGCAAGATCAATTGCTTCTGAATGCTATCCTTGGCTCCATATCTCCATCCATCATTCCGTTTATCGCTTCAGCTAAAACTGCTCAAGATGCATGGATTGCACTTGCTAACACATATGCAAAGCCTTCCAGAGGACACATTATGCATCGCAAAGGCGTGCTCACCAACATCACTAAAGGCACACAATCTGTTACCTGAATTTTTGCAACATGTAAAGAGTGTTGCTGATGAATTGGCCATGCTTGATGCTCCGAAAAACCCTGAAGATCTGACAGTTAAAATCCTAAATGGCATGGGTGATGAGTTCAAAGACATATCATCTGCCGTTCGAGCCGGTGACTCTGCAATTTCATTTGAAGAACTACATGAGAAACTTCTCAACTTTGAGGCTGTCCTTAAATAAGAGGCCACAAAAAACCAAAGACTACCGATCACGGCCAACTATGTTGCCAAACCTTACACTGGAGGTCACCAATACAACAACCATCGTAACTACAACAACAACCGAACCACTACACAAAACTTTCTCCCTAACAAACAAGCTGATTCTCCTCCTCAAAATCAAAACCTTAAAAACCAGACCTCCCAAAATCAGTCATCCAGAACTTCCAAACCCTACCGTGGGTTCTGTCAACTGTGTGATGAGCAAGGTCACACAGCCAAACGCTGCTCCACAGTCACTTTCACACCTATCAACTCGCGTTCTCAAGCATCTCAGCCGACCAGGCAATGACAGCATCGTGCCCATTATGCTGCACAAACCCCTCCTACGCCGAAATGGCTTCTTGACTCTGGTGCCTCGCACCATGTCACCGCTGACTTACAGAACCTGTCTTTACACTCCCCATATGATGGTTTCGATGACATTATGATCGGTGACGGCACAGGTTTGGCCATCACACACACTAGTTCCCTACATTTGCCTACTAAATCTTCATCTTTTTTGTTATCTTATGCCTTATGTGTGCCTAACATGAAACAAAATCTAATATATGTCTCTAAGTTTTGTGTATCCAATCAAGTTGCTGTTGAATTTTCACCCTTTTCTTTTGTTGTGAAGGATCTCTGTAAGGGGGCGCAGCTCAAGCAAGGACGGACTAGGAATGGAGTCTACGAGTGGTCGTCTCATGCAAAGCCAGACTCATCCCCTATCATAGCTTTTTCTAGTGTCAAAGCCTCTCTCCCTGACTGGCACCATCATTTAGGTCATCCGTCGTCAAAATTTTTGGCTAAATTAGTGTCTTCTAAAGCATTATCTGTTACTTCGTCTAGTAACTCTAGCAATCCGTGTAATGCATGCAAATGTAATAAGACTCACAAATTGCCTTTTTCAGTTTCCTCTGTTCTCAGTTTTAAACAGCTTGAAATTATCTATTCAGATGTTTGGAGCTCTCCGGTTATCTCTACGGATGGCTTCAAGTATTATGTACTATTTGTCGATCACTTTACAAAATACATGTGGATGTACCTATTAAAAAATAAATCTGATGTCCATACAGTTTTCATTCGTTTTAAAACACTGGTTGAAAAGTTTTTTAATCATTCCATCGTCTCACTTTACAGTGACAATGGTGGTGAGTACATAGCTTTAAGACAAACTCTTGCTAGTCATAGCATATCTCACTTCACCACACCACCCCACACCCTGGAACACAATAATGTCTCTGAGCGTTGTCATCGCCACATTGTCGAGACAGGCTTATCCCTTCTCACTTATGCCTCGCTACCTCTCACATTCTGGTCATATGCATTTACCACAGCTGTTTACTTGATTAATAGGATGCCTACACCTCTATTGGATATGTTGTCTCCGTTTGAAAAAAATTTCAATGTGTGTCCGTCATATGCCAAATTACGTGTTTTTGGGTGCCTTTGTTACCCATGGATTAGGCCGTACAATAACCATAAATTAGAATCTCGGTCTAGAGCTTACATTTTCATAGGGTACTCATTATCACAGAGTGCATATCACTGTTTGGATCCAGAAACCGATCGTGTTTATGTATCCAGACATGTTGATTTTGTTGAGACAGTGTTTCCATACAATAATCTCACCGTCACTCATCCTAGGTCCAACGTTGACACCTGCATGTCTTGGCTGTCTCACGCTTCTCCATCTGTCACTGTTCCCATCTCACATGCCCACTCTTCGACAGGTCTGACTGCCCATAAGACACCTCGTCAGACTGCACTCCTTGATTCTCGAGCACATGTTACGGTCCCTACATCTTCACAGCTACCTGCAGCTCCAAATTCAGTCGACCAAACTCTGATTTAGCCCCCTTCAGTGTCCACGTAACCCTCCACACCACATGCTGGTCATCATATGGTCACACGATCAAAGAACAACATCCACCAACCTCTCTCCAAACTGTCCTTTACCAATATTCTATCACCAGTTCAACTTGAGCCCACCTGTGCAACTCAGGCGTTGAAAATTCCTGAATGGCGTCATGCGATGTCATACGAGTTTGATGCCCTAATTAGGAATGGAATATGGGATTTGGTCCCTACAAATCTTCCCATAATATTGTAGGGTGCAAGTGGGTGTTTCGTATAAAACGGTCACCCGATGGTTCTATTTCTCGATACAAAGCTCGCTTGGTGGCCAAGGGATTTCATCAACGGTCGGGTCTTGATTTCACTGATACATTCAGTCCCGTTGTCAAAACCACCACAATCTGTGTACTATTGAGCATTGCAATGTCACAGGGGTGGTCCCTTCACCAATTGGATGTGAATAATGCTTTCCTTCATGGGCATCTAGCTGAAGATGTGTTTTTGGCACAACCGCCGGGGTTTACGGACCCTGCTTATCCGTCGTATATATGTCGTCTAAAGAAGGCTATTTATGGTCTCAAACAGGCACCTCGGGCGTGGTATACTGAACTTCGACAGTTTCTTCTTCAAAATGGGTTTGTCAATTCTCACTCCGACACCTTTCTGTTTATATTTAATGCTAACGGTTGCGTTCTTTTCTTGTTGGTGTATGTTGATGACATAATTGTCACTGGTAGTGATGAAGCATGTGTTGAACAGTTTGTTGCATCACTTGCTCGGCGTTTTTCAATAAAGGATCTTGGTGCCTTATCATATTTTCTTAGAGTCGAAGTTCTTTCCTGCTCTGCTGGCCTGTTTCTCTCTCAGGAAAATGACGTGACCGAACTCCTAACTCGTACTAAAATGCTTGACTCCAAACCGGTTTATACACCGCTCCCTACTGATCATGATCTCAAGCTTCTTGATGGTACCTCCCTCACGGATGCCATTGAGTTTCATCCGGTAATTAGTGCCTTACAGTATTTGTCGTTTACTCGCCCTGACATTGCATTCGCCGTGAACAAGCTTGCTCAATTCATGCATCGTACGACAACTGGTCATTGGTCCCTTGCAAAACGTCTCCTGTGTTATCTGAGTGGTACGATAGGTCACGGCTTGCTACTACGTCGTGACTCGCCTGTCTCGTTACATGCCTTTTCTGATGCAGACTGGGCCGGTAACAAGGATGACCGTACTTCTACCAGTGCTTATGTCATTTTTCTTGGGTTAAACGTTATCTCTTGGTGCTCTCGTAAACAACGCTCCGTTGCTAGGTATTCAACTGAGGCTGAATACCGAGTCGTTGCACTTGCTGCCTCTAAAGTGGTCTGGCTCTCCTCCCTCCTGCGTGAACTGCTAATACCGGTCTCTACTTCGCCAACGATTTACTGCGATAACATTGGTGCTACCTATCTATGTTCCAATCCAATTTTTCACTCACGAATGAAGCATATCGCTATTGATTTTCACTTTGTTCGAGAGAAAGTTCAGAGCGGTCAGCTTCGGGTCTCTCATGTCTCTTCTTCTGATCAATTGGCTGACTCACTTACCAAGCCGTTGTCCATGACGAGGTTTTCTCTATTGTGGTCCAAGATTGGTGTCTCTGAAATGCTCACTATCTTGCGGGGGGGGGTGTCAAGGATATTTCAATTTAATTATATCTGTATTTTTGTATTTATCTTAATTATGTTGTTATCTCAAATTAACTTCCAGTAGTTATCCTATTAGCTGTACATTTTACAATTCCTCACTTGTACACGACTTCTTCAAGTCATCTTCTGTATAAATCTTTCAATACCAGTAATGAGAAGATATCAGAAAATATTAATCATTTACATCTCTCTCATTTTCAGATCGCCGTTAAGCTCCGCCGACCGCCGCCCGCCGCCCGCCGAAGCAAGTGAAGCGACACCACCCACACCGGAAGATGCTAAAATTGACGAACTTCCGATCTCTCAAAAGTGTCGTTGCCAAACGAAGTTGTCTTGGTGGTCAAACCGTCATTCGAAGTATGACAAAACTACCGCCGACGACATTATCAACGGTGAGTTGACTGATAAAACTGTCGGAAAAATGTTCGTCGGGTGCCGGCCGCCATAACCCCAGGGTCTATGTTCGGAATCGAACTGTGTTGAGAGAGAAACTGATCCAAATCTTAACCATCACGGAACCTACATCATCAGATCTGCACTGATCCGTCGAGAATTCGACGAAACCGATCGCTCCAACGAACTCAGCGTCGTCCGATCTTCCAGATTCGTTTATCGCAGGAGTCAAACGACGCCGGCGAAAGAGCACCGGTGATGGATCCAGTCTGTGTGCGTGAGAAAATGGGAGAGAGAGAATCTAAACGAGAGTGAAGAAGGAGAGAGAAGATGAGTTGGAGGAAAAATAAAATTAAAATGACACGTGTCAGTTAATGAGTGGATCCGATGCACCACAATCAGATTCCAGTGTGGTGCATCGGATGCACCCAAGTTTTTCTCGTGGCGGGCAATCGTTTGGTTGGTCCATTGATGGCATCAAAAAGCTCATTAAATAAAATCACATTAGGAGTGAATTAACTCTCTCCTCTTTCTCTCCAATTTCCAACTTTATTATCTCTATTCAAAGAAAAATTTGTATGAGACGTTTTCATTGACGTACAATAAAAGTGTGTTATTTACATTGAGAGCATATAAATATATTTTTAAAATACTACGTGGTACAATTTTATTGGACGGTTTCCATTGCCACGTGCAAGTTTTTCTCAACTATTTGACCAGTTGACATTTTTTTTTTAATTTAATATAAGTAAAGCTTAAAGAAACGGTAGAAACCCGACCCACAAATCAAAACCATAGTTTATTTCAACAGTGTTTATGTGTGTGTCTTTAATTTTGATTGACATTGAGAGTGGGCAGTTGGACAAATAAATTTCAAGCTCAATGACAGATGAATCTCATTTACTCATCCAAGCGTGGCAGTTGGGGTTTTGATCAAAACATTAAAATAATTATAAATAATCAATCCTTGCTCTCTCTCTCTCTAGTCTCTATATATACACTACCACTCTCATTGCGCCACTACAGACTGTCACTGAGCTTTGAGAAAGATAAACAATGGGAGGTTTTGATGCTCATTGCGTTGTGGTTGCTTTCTTTTGTGTTTTTCTTGTGAATGGCTTTGTTGTGAGTGATCATGTTAAAGGTGTTGATGATCATGATGATAAGCACTTATTTCTTCATCATCCACATTTTCTTAAAAGTGGTGGTCTAGGGCATGGCATTTATAAGAAGGGATTTAAACATGGAGGGGTTGGTGGTGGCATTGGTGGTGGCGGCGGTTTAGGGGGCGGGGGTGGTTTAGGTGGAGGTGGGGGTGGTGGATTAGGAGGTGGGGGTGGTCTTGGTGGAGGTGGCGGCATAGGGGGAGGCGCAGGTGGTGGTGTAGGCGGAGGTGCTGGTGGGGGTCTTGGTGGCGGTGCAGGTGCAGGTGGTGGTCTTGGTGGTGGTGCAGGTGGTGGTGTAGGCGGAGGAGCTGGCGGGGGTCTTGGTGGGGGAGCTGGTGGTGGCCTAGGAGGAGGTGGAGGGGCTGGTGGAGGTCTAGGAGGGGGTGGAGGGGCTGGTGGAGGTCTTGGCGGAGGTGGAGGAG
The DNA here is from genome assembly GCA_033220585.1 of Dipteronia sinensis. Classification (NCBI taxonomy): domain Eukaryota; kingdom Viridiplantae; phylum Streptophyta; class Magnoliopsida; order Sapindales; family Sapindaceae; genus Dipteronia; species Dipteronia sinensis. The sequence goes on along the minus strand of CM065644.1, from coordinate 12,792,942 downwards.
ATGGTGGAGGTCTAGGAGGAGGTGGAGGTCTTGGTCACCACGGTGGTTTAGGTGGAGGAGCTGGTGGGGGTGTAGGTGGTGGTGGAGGGCTTGGTCATCACGGTGGTCTTGGTGGAGGAGCTGGTGGGGGTGTAGGTGGTGGAGGAGGTCTTGGTCATGGTGGAGGTATTGGTGCCGGCGGTGGAGCAGGTGCAGGTGGTGGGCTTGGAGGTGGAGGTGGAGTTGGTGGAGGAGGAGGACTTGGTGGTGGTGGTGGAGGAGGCTTAGGAGGTGGAGGTGGAGTTGGTGGTGGTGCTGGTGGTGGCATTGGTGGAGGTGCAGGTGCAGGTGGTGGCATTGGTGGTGGAGGGGGAGTTGGTGGGGGTGGAGGAGTTGGTGGGGGTGCCGGAGGAGGGTTTGGAGCTGGAGGAGGAGTCGGAGGTGGAGTTGGAGTCGGAGGTGGAGGTGGTGGTGGTTTTGGCGGAGGTGGTGGTTTTGGTGCTGGTGGTGGTGCCGGATTTGGTGGTGGAGGCGGATTTGGAGCCGGAGGTGGTCACTAAACTTCAAATATCAGCTTCAATTCTAGTGGAACTAGAAAATTAAAGAAGTAAAATGTGTTGTGGATATGATATGAGGCAGTGTTATATATTTTGAATATTATTCTTTCTCAAAGTGTTTAGATTAGGCAAATGCATGTTCATTGTCTTATTGGTGTTTGTTATGCTCCTTCTAATCTTATATTGAGTATTGACCATCGTCTAGAATTCTTCTTTATTTATGCATGCATCCAAGCCTTTGTAAAACCAGTCGTGTTTCTATTATAGTATAAATGTAATAAGATTTTCTATCAATGTTTCAATATTGCTCCTAAGAGAAATATCAAAAAAATAAACTAAAAATAATAATCGGTTTGATTATTCTTCAACATTTCATGTTATTTATTTTATTTTTATTTTTATTAATCCATAACGAGTTGGAAAAATCTTCTTTACATAGTATATGTACCTTAACTTATATATCCAATATCCATGCATATTTTGTTATCATTTTTATAAATGTGTATACGTTCTGAATTTGGATCATACATTGAGTCTGGCCTAAACAGATCTATTGATATATTCAATCAATGGTTGACATTTATTTATTTAATTTTCACACTCATTATATTAAATACTATCAAATTGGTGTTATTATTTAGACTCCATTTTTGCTCACCCCTTTCAAGGGGGTAAGCATTACCCTCCTCCCTAATATATACTACGTGTCTAGGGAGAGGGTAATTTTATCCAAACACATAAGGATTTTTGGATAAAAATACACCTCTTTACACATATCATTTATTGGAGACCTTAAAGGGGTCAAGTAAAAGTCTTCTCTATTATTTATATATAAAAAAAAATTCTAAAAGAAAAATCAGTGATTATGAAAAATTGAAAACCCTAACAACCCAAGCACATGCCAAGGTACGCACGGGAAGAGCAATTAATGAGATGCCACTCACATAGTCACATTTATTTTATGTCTGTTTGTTGTGGTACACATAATTTATGTATATGATCAATTAAATTCATAATGACCCTCAAAAGTCTTCTTGAAAAATATATCTTGCCATGTATATGGATTGGACAAGATCCTCCGCTGAGCTCATTCTCTATTGATACGTAGAAAACTTTTGAGGATTCGATCACATATGTATATTAAATTGTTGGACGGCGCTAGATTATTTACTTTAATTATGTTTTTCCTTTTTATACTTTGAACGACGACGTATTTACGAAACCTCACAATTTTGTCAGTCCTTAAAGATCTCTCTCCACAAAATCTATATTTTTCGTTTAGAAATTAGAGCCACTCTTCTCTTCTCCGACTTCCTGCCAGAGGCTTCAATGCTTCACACTCTCCACCGTTGTTCTATCCACCTCCACTCTCCAGTTTTTTTTTTTTTAATTCATCTCATAAATAATTTGACACATAAATTCTACTAGCAAAACCCACAAATTCTACCAGAAATAATTCGACTCAGCAATAGAAATTAATTAAATTTCACCCAAATCAAAATCCACATATAATCAGTGTCATTATCATCATTGGAAAATTATTTTGTAATTCATCTCGCTACCATTAATGTTTTTTTCTCCATAAAGCCCACTTTCCCAATCACTCCAATAACATCATCCCATCAAATATCAACATTCACCACCACAATTACAACATTAAAATCTTGAACCCAATAATTATGTGCTTTTGAGTGTGATTTCTTCTCCCATGTAGACGAAAAAAATGGATGAGATTTGGTAGACTAACAGAAGAAAAATAAATTGCTATATGTTTATCGGGCTCCGGAATTATTGTTTTTCTTTGATGGTCGCCAGGCTTCATGGTTTGATGAATTTAGACAGAGATCTTGGATTATAATTTGTAATTTGGTTTGGTTGGTCGTCGAAGAGCAATGAGTAAACGGAGTTAGCAGCGCTGTTTGTAAGGTGAGAGAAGAAAAAATATGATGTAAAGTGTTAGGAATTGAGTGTGTTAACTGAGACTATATGTAATTTTAGATAGAAAACAAATCATAACCCTCTATTTATTTACCAGCCACGTGTTATCAAATCCTCAAAAGCTCAGTACAGATCAATAAAGAATGAGCTCAGCAGATGATCCTTATCCATATGGATTATGGATAGAGATTTCGATATTGAGTGGTCGGTCACGACCCGCTTTCTCTTAGAAGCTAGCTAAGTACTTAAGTTAATGTAAAAAGTTTTATAGTTGAATCTCACTGACTCAGATAAGATTTTGCATAGAATTTGGTTTATTTCATAGAATTATTATGTCCGAGAAACAAAATATAGGTAATTTATATTACTTAGATCGGAATAAAATGTACTAATGTAGATTAATTAGCTAAAATGCAGGAGAAGAAGAACTATTCTAATTCACTGTTAAAACATCTTCAATGCAATAGTAGATTGTGAAAATTAAAAGATGTTATATAAGATAAATAGACCGTCTATTAAAAAAATGTATCTCTAATGCAGTTGTGCATATTCAATCTTACGCTTATGTGATAAAAAATTATTAGACATTGTCAATATGACCATCTACTTTTAGACGGTTTGTTGCACACCTATCCTATAATGTCAGACATACAATAATTGTTAAAAAATGACAACTTAAACAAAACAAATAACAAGGAGATTTAGAAAACTTAAAAAAAATAAACTCATCTCATATGTTTTGTACTTATATAAAATAAACAAAGATACACATTGTTTTTATAACAAAATATAAAAGAAATACTCATCATATATTTTATTTATATTGTTCTGTAATTTTTCACTCATCCTGTAATGGCATACATACAATTATTTTTGAATGACAACGTAACAAAATCAGATTAGCAGAGAGATTCAGAGCACTCAAAAACTAGCGAATAACTTTTTAAAAAGAAACGATAATAAAATAATGAACTTTAATATATATGTAATAACAAAATATTGAAAACTTATCAATTTGAATCTCCAGATAAATGTGAGGAAATTTTGTTTTTAATTACACATAAGTAGTGAATCAATGGAGAAGACAATGAGTCACTACTTAGGTTTAACTTAGATATCTGAATTGATAAGTTTTTTTATGATTGAACAAGCTTTTTATGAGATGTCAGGAAAAATTACTAGGTTTTTATAAATATGATGTTGTGTGAAAAATTAGTGGCTATGCGTATCATATCACCCCTATCATATCACCCCTTAAGCCTGAGTTACTGAAGTGTGTGTATATATATATATATATATATATATATATATGCAAATTTATTACATGACAAAAAAATAGGGAACTTGTATCTAGAGCTATAAAAGCATCCACAATGTTGGATAAATGAGACCCATTTTAATAGATCAATTTTCATTTGGATCTTATGGGTGCCACATTGGTAAAACAAGAGACCTAAAAAAGAAGATCCAAATGTGGGCTCCAACCCACTAGACCCAAATTGAGTTCTAAATTTGGAACTTCATTTGAGTCTTGCTCAATGATTGGAGGTGAGTTCCCAATATCTCTCAATTATTGGGTTGTGTTTATATATATATATATATATATATATATATATATATATATATATATATATAAATATAATTTAAATTAAAATATATAATTATTAATTTCAATAATTATATATATAATGATAAAATATAAATAAATTTAATATATATATTTCAATTATTTTAATTTAAATATATAATTATTAAAATTAATAATTATATATAATGAAAAAATATAAATAAATTCAATATATATTTAAATTCCAAAAAGAGAACTGGAACCGAAACAGTCCCGATACCGGTTCAGGTATGGTTCCGAAACCGAAACCGAAAAAACCGATTCCGGTTCCGGTTTTCCTCCGCAGTTCCGGTTTGGTTTGAATAAATTGTTTTATTTTAAATTAATTATAATTTGTTAAATAAGTATCGATAGTGTTGATATTTAAAATATATTATATAATTTATTTATATATATATAATATTTATAAAAAAAAAGTAAAAATAAAAGGATCAAATTTCTGTTTTTCAATTTAGATCCATTGCGAGGAAAAGAGACCCAAACAAATAAGACCCATTTTTTGAAAGAACACCCAAATTTAATGATATGACATAAATGAGTCTTGTATTTGGGTTTCCACCGTTGTGGATGCTCTAAGCCCATTAAAGAGTGAGTCAAACGGTGGTTTGGTTGTGGACCAGTTGTGCTGTGAGAGATGACGTTTTGGTGTAGGAGAGAGTGAGTGAGGATGATGGTTTTTTTTTTTTGGTGTGAATACATACGGTGTGATGGCGGTTTGGTGGCGTTGATGAGGATGGATTTTTTTTTTTTTTTTTTAATCTGGTGCGATTAGCCGATTACTATTTGGTAGTGGTGACGATGATGTTTTTTCTTTTAATTCTCAATTATTTCTCGATTTTTTTTTTCTCTTCGAATCTAGTGTGGTGGTGATGAAGGAATGGTAGGATGGTTGGATCGGTTGTGAGCATGATGATGGTTTGGTTTAAAAACGATTAAATTTTGGTGAATGGAAACAAATATAAATTTCTACAATGTGCTTGGCATTTTGTGAATGGAAAAAAAATTCTGGGTTTTTGGAATGTATTTTTATATTTATTATTATTATTATGTAGAGAGTACAATCAAATATTTTTTCTTTTTACGCTTCATTTCTAAAAACACTTTATTCTAAAAATTTAAATTTAAATAAATTCTAAAGGCATTTTTTTTTTCTAAAATTATCTTTTTCATCTTTTAACACTCTTATTCTAAAGACATTACATTTAAAAAAGAATTAAATTTCTAAAGATACTTCAAATAAAAATAAAATAAAGAATAAAATTGAATAAAAGTGAGAAGATCAAAACAATAAAAAAAAATTTGTTTTGGAGATCAATATGAGAAAATAAAAAAAAATATTTGTTTTTCTTTTTTGGATTTTAAGTTAAGTAAAAAAATAATTCTATTGAGTAGAAAACTTATTTTAAATATGTTTTTCTGGAATATATATATATATATATATATATATATATATATATTAGTGATGGTGATGATCGAAAGTGTAGAAAAAAAAGACTGAAATCGTATTTAGTTGAATTGGAAAGCAGAAAAACTTATATATATATATATATATATTCCTTTTCCTGTCAGTGCACACTAATAGATTTATATAAGGACATTGAATGTGAGCTACTGACAAGTGCATACGTCCACATTCAATGTCCTTATATAATTTTATTAGTGCGCACTTATGTGAAAATTATTGTATATATATATATACAATAATTTTCATATAAGTGCGTACTGATAGAATTATATAAGGACATTGAATGTGAGCCACTCATTTTATATATTTTGACTTGGCATGTATGCACTTGTCAAAACTCTTTTATAAATGAGTGGCTCACATTCAATGTCCTTATATAATTCTGTCAGTGCACACTGACAGGAAAAAGACTATATATATATATATATATATATACTGGTGTGATGATATGGAGGGTTTGATGGTGTGTGCGAAAAAAATTATTATGAAAAGACGAAGAATATATTTTAAGATTTGTAAAACAGGAAAAAAAACACAAAAGTGAAAAAAGATAAACTAAAGATTGAATCTGAAAAAAATGGTTTGGAGTGTCTTTAGAACTTTCCTGTCTTATTTAGTAATTTTAATTCATGTTAAAATTATCAATAATCAACAAAATTAAAATAAACTGTAAACAGATAATTAATGGATTGTCAATAGCATTTCTCATTTTGTAAATATATCCAGGGTAAAACATGAATTTCTATTACTATATAAGTGTAAATAAGTGTTTTCGCTTTTCTGGTTAGCACAAGTTAATGTTCTTGTCTTATTTAGTAATTTTAATTCATGTTAAAATTATCAATAATCAACAAAATTAAAATAAACTGTAAACAGATAATTAATGGATTGTCAATAGCATTTCTCATTTTGTAAATATATCCAGGGTAAAACATGAATTTCTATTACTATATAAGTGTAAATAAGTGTTTTCGCTTTTCTGGTTAGCACAAGTTAACGCCAAGGGGGAGACGGGGAGTTGGGAGAAAATAAAATCAAATTATATGTGAATTTTAGCAATAGCCAATAGTGAAACTAGAAGGTGGAGAATGGAGAATAATGCAAATTATAAGGGAGATTTTAATAATTTCCTAAAATTAAAAGATAACTAACCTAACTGGCCCCTTTCTAGGCTCTAGCTGCCTTTCTATTATGGGTTTTTGTGAGATAGTGGGCTGGACTTAATGATTGAGGCCCATAGCGGACACAAAAAATGTTTTACAAGTTTTAGGCAGCCCTTTTTTTTTGGCACTATAAATATTACAAATTTACAATACGGTATTTGAAGTGACTTAAATCTACAACCCAACATAATTTTGTGGGTCAGATGAGGGGTCTTTCAAGAGTTGCCGAGATCAAACAGTACATGTAAGCTTTAGTAATTCCTCACATATACTTGTAAATTGTGAATTGTGGGATTTAAACCCTCTACCACCGATGGAGAATGGGGGTGCACTAACACTTGTACTCAGAGTTAAATGTGTTTGAGAAATTGATTTGTTGAAACATATATGTGAAAGCGGTAAAGATTAAAGACTGCAAATTAATAATTCTCTTTTAAGTACTATTTAATAACTAAAAAAGTGTCTTCTGAGGGATGCTACATTCTAATCGCGGCCATAAAAAAAATGTTTTTCAAGATTTAGGCAGGTTTTTTTTTTACAAAAGAACTATTAGTATTACACTATGGAGTTGGGAGGTGACGTGGTTTGAATCTACAATCCAGCCTCATTCGTGTGAGTAACAAAAACGATAACAGAGAAGTAAAGTTTAAAGGTGCTGGACGTGAATAGAAGGTATTCGATGAAAAACCTAAGAGAACAAAACAAGAAATTTTAAGATCTCGATTCACGCCATTAATGGCTTTTTGGAGCTTCAAGAGCTTTTTTATTTCCTCATATGGAAGTTACAAGAATGCATGATATTTGCCTGAGTTGCTTTTCATATATGTATATCAGTTCTGTTAAGCTAGACTATAACTAACTTTTGTAACTAAATTCCTGATATGATTAGGAAATGTGACTTAATGAGGTAATTACTACTCAGCATTACCTCAGTCACCAGCTGATAACAACCTAACCACCAAGACTAACCTCTTTCCTGTTAAGTCTTCTCAATATTCTTCTGCTTTGTTGATGAGATTGATCACTGGTTATACACATAGCAAGACCAGTGTAAGGTAGTGAGCTCTTGCACACCTGATCGTTCTTATCATCAACAATTGGCCTTCTTGTGACAAGATCATATTGAGCCACATTAGTCTCTCCTCTAACAATTTTGTGGGTTGGGTCAGGAGTTTTTTAAGAATTTCTAAAATCAAACACTATGTGTACGGTTCAATAACTCTCACACATATTTGTAAATTGCATATAATGGGACTCGGTCCCCCTCACTACTAATGGAAAAAGGGGCAGTGCACGCACTACCACATGTACTAAGAGTTGATATGCTCAAGAATTCAAGAAATTAATTTGTTGAGACTTGTGAAAGTATTAAAGATTGAAGACTGCAAATTAAAATTTATCTTCTAACATTTAAGGGTTAGGCTAGATATAATTAAAATTGTGACTTAAAATTTTGATTTCAACATCTCAACCACTTATGTGCTTTTAATCTAAGAGTTATAAATGCATTCAAATCTCAACCATTGGATTAAGAGCACATGAGTGGTTGAGATGTTGAAGTCAAAATTTTAGGTCACAAATTTAAGTTAATCTAACTTGATCCAACATTTAATAACTAGTAAACTAATAAAGTGTCCTCCAAAGGATACTACATACATTTCTCCTATTGATAAGTGCTTAAGTGCGTCTAGTGTATACGTTCAACCCAATCAATTTATTTCATATGATATGGATAACCAATTGGACAATCACATGATATTTGTATGCTAATGGTACAATATAAATTGCTTTTGCACGCGTATACGTGCGCCCAAACATATTGAAGCATTTCTCCTCTTTCATTTTTTTTTAAATAGCATTTCTCCTCTTTGAAGACACTCTCTCCTCCCATTTGTCACATGTCAACTCTTCACTTTTGAGACATAAGTATACCCTAATCAAGGATTAATAAGAAAAACCTTGTAGAAAATATTTTTTATTCTTTCAAGATGTCAGACAATCAAACTGATCTGTACTTGGATTCAACGTACTATATATATTCTTATATATCTTACAATTTAAATTTATTAGTAAGAGCATAATTTGACGAGAATAATTAAAGAAGCAAATATAATACATACTCCTTGGTTGGATTGGTTGTTTACCTCTCTGCATATATCTTGGTGGAAGAGTTTCGTGTCTTACTTTACTCATGAAATAACAAGTGTGTAAAAAACCTTTCAATTTTGTGAGAGTAGTAACTCATGCAGACCACATATTTATAGTGTTTGAATTGATCTGAACATAACTTTAACCCTTACTTGGGGTGTTAGATAGCCATGAAAAAAAAAGAAAGGGAAACATATATATGAGCTGGATTAATTTTCAGAGTGTATACATACCTAGGAAATTCATTAGTTGAAGCAACAACAAAAATGTCTAAATCTGGAATGAATTTCAACTATTTCAAGTATACACTTTTATACATGACTATCAACTCATATATATCATAAATGAACAAGCAAGATTATGAAAAATTGATTTGTAACTCTTTTTAGGTTTTCAGTCACTTCTAATAAGATCATAAGTTAGCTTTAGCAGATACTGATTTTGCTCGGAATATAATTGTCAAAAACACTGCCAATGGAATTACCCATCAGTGGAAACAGAAAACAAACACAATCATTAAATTGGTTATATGATTAGTGGAAAGAGAGATACTGTTGATGAATTATGGAGAGTTTCTACTATTATGATTATCAAATCATATCTTTATACAAGACTTTTTTGTGTCAGAATTTCTTGGGACATGTGTTTGAAAAGACAAATACAAAAATCCATGTCCTTATACTCGATAATAGTAATTTCCAAGCATAAAAACCAAAGATTGTCACTGTGCAAAATAAAGGATCGATGACAGATCTGACACCATTCAAACATTGGCTTTACAACTCCCCAATCCCCTTTAATTGCCTGAAACTCAACAGCAAGTCATGAATCATGATAGGACTAGATAGGCATATATCTATATTTCAAGAAGGTTAGACCTAATAGCTTAAACCGATAGACTAATACTCATGAAAAAGTTTAACAAACGTAAAAATGGTCTAACGGCTTAAGCACCCTAACAAATATTTTCACGTGCAAGACCAACGAGTTTGCCATATAATTCGAGTTCAAACACGAATGCACAATAAATTTAGATAGTCACGTGGAGAGACTCGATTCAAAACTCTTAGGACGAGCTTTGATACTATGTTAGTAAGCTTCAACCGATAGAAAATAGCCCATTATTTAAACACGATAACAGTTCAAAGCTTTGTCCAATCACAAGAAGCGGACACATGTAACTTAATCATATTTAGTTTATTGTTCTTCAGATTTCTTACATATATATATATATATATAGATATATGAATGGCATCACTATATAAAATGAGTATCCATGCATATAACATACAAGTAAGAACCCCTCAAGATCATATGAAAAATCATAGTATTAATTACTCACTGTATATACAATGTTCAATTTCCAGGAACAATTAAAGTAGAAGATAATATAACTATCGATTACGACGAGGACGATGAGAACAACGAAGGCCATGATGGTGATGATGAAACTTCCCTGCTTACTTGTTCTGTTCTGGATTCGGACCGCTAGGAACCTCGTGTGCAGCTGCTCTAAATTCTCGATCTGTGGCATTTCTGCTGGTACTAGTAGTAGACACGGTGGTCGAAGAAGAGGGAGAATTTTGCTGTGTTGGTTGTGGATGCAATTCTGAATATGAGAGGAGTTGTCTACTTGGAGAATAAATTGGTCGAGCAAATAGAGGGACAATCAAGAGAACAAGCACCAAAAATATCAACAAAGCTTGGTGTCTTTTTGAAGGTTCATGATCATGATAAAGTACCGATGATGATCTTGTAGCTGGTGCCATGAAATTATAATCAAAACCAAGAAACCACCACCCTGTAATCCGGAGAGGATCAATATCCATGAACTGGTTGAAACCACCAAGGTGATGATGGCAGGCAGCAGTGATGATCAAGAAATTAAAGAGAGTGGTGTACAGTGTGTGTGTGGTAGGGGAGTTTCCAAAATTTAAAGCCACAAGAGATTCTTATTTCTTTGATGTCTTCTAGGTTAACTTATGATATGGTGAAGCTTATAATAAAGTTATAAGATCTGGTGAAATTCCCATGATACCCCTGTTTTAATTTGACTAGATGTAATGTACAATTTATACACTTGGGGAAATTAAATTTTCTGTTTGAAAAGGGACTGTTTTTCTTTTATCTGATTTTAAAACAGACACCCTGTCCCTTAACTTATAATTTGACTTAAAAATTGTTATTCCAAATTATATATCCGAACAAAATATAAATGAAAACAAATAAATCAGAAATTTGGTTCATAAGACAAATTTGCCATCAACAACGTATGTTTTTGGCATTTGTGATCTCTCAGGATACAATGATTCTTACAGTAGAAGCATGTAAACACAACTATTTTCAATGAACTCAAATTAACGTCTGAACTTTCCACCAAAACTCAAAACGTAACAGAGAGCGAAAATGGAAAACTTACCACCGAAGCTCAAAACGTACAAGAAAACACCACCGAAACTCAAAATGTGACAGAGAGCGAAAATGGAAAACTTACCACCGAAGCTCAAAACGTACAAGAAAATAGAGAGCGAAAATAGAAAGGACACTAGCAGTACGCTATTTTGCTATGTCTAAAATTTTGTGTCTATGAAATAAATAAAATAAGGCCATATACATGGAGTTAAAATTCGATGAAGTAGCATAAATGTGCTGAGTCACGGGTGCATACCTACGGTTTGAACCGTTGCGATCCGTGTGAGAACCTCTATGCTACACATGCTTGTAAGCTATTATCCAGGTGATTGTATATATACTTGACTTAGCATTTGTTTTCCCAACGATGTGGGATTTATTATTTTTTCCCAATTCAACGGGTGCATTTTGAGTATTAATTTCTCATTCACACATTTACCATTTTTCCAACATTAATATCTTCAGACTTCTTTTGCAAAAGTAAAAGAAAAACTCTAAGAGCATCTCCAATACAAGTGTGACTTATGAAAAAAGAGATGTCATATAGGATTAATAGATATTCTGTTAAAAAATCTTTCTCCAATGTAACTGTGCATATTCAACCTCAAGCTGACATGATAAAAAAAATATATTAGATATTGTCAATATGACCGTCTACTTTTAGATGGTCTGTTACACATCTATTTTTTCGGTTGACTCAGCAAGTATTTAAAACTGATATTAATTTTGCATATATTTTTGGTAAGGAAATAAAATAAAAATAAAATAGGAAAAAAAATGGACACGACATTAAAAAATTTGTGTTTCAGATGGAAGTATTGGAGACCAAAGTTTTAGTTGATTGTCTATTTTTATGCCATATAGGAAGTAAATCTCATAACATTATTGTCATTTCAACGATTATTAGTATGCAAACCACTTTTCTATCGGAGATGCTCTAAATAATTGATCATAAGTTTATTGAAGTATATGTGTACAAAAACATAATTACTTTACAACTGAAGAAGAACCAATACTTGAGAAGAAGATCTAAATCTATAATTAAGTGCACTGCACTCCGATCATGCATCACCTCATCCATCTTCGTTTATATGCCTCAAACGTCTTAAATTTGAAGTTCAGATAATTATACCTATATTTCTAAATCTATCACATTCTAGTGGTAAGTTAAAAATCTTGGCACTACTATACTTCAAAGAAAATAATAATAATAATAATAATATTATTATTATTATTATTGTTATTATTATTATTGTAATTAAAAACTAAGAGGGACATATTCAACGAGGGTAATCTGGTCATGTGAGGGAAAAAAAGAAAAGAATCTGCAAAGATAAAAGCATGTATATATATATATATCTATATATATATATATATATATATGGTGACAGTAGGAGAATTGAAAGGAGGTGCTTGGGGGTGGCTTTTTCTTGGTTGGCTGCTTATGCAAGAAATCTGTCTTCTTTGACTTGGAGCAAAAAAACCCATTGGAAAAATATATATGTATATAGAATATAGTTGGTGTTGTGTCTTGTTTCTTTTTTATAAAATTTTGAATTAAAGAAAGAAAAGAAAAAACAGAGAGAAGAAAGCAAAAGCACCATATCCTCTCACCTCATGAATCACTGCTTTTTCATATATTTGGCTTGTGAAAATCCAGGACTTGTCTCCATGATCTGATGCATGGGTCCCCACTTCCTTTACAGCCTTGCTCAAAAATCAACTCATTCATGTTACGTTAAGGTTGTTTTTGTCATTTTAAATTATCTCAACTTTTTCTCTTTTCCATGTTTTTGCCCTAGACCATCATATATATATGTTTTCCATGATAAAAAGCTGAATGATAACTTTCATGCTAATATGAATGTGAATAATCATATTTATCCCGACTGAAGTAATGGGTTTACATAGCATTTTTTCAATCTTGACTTACATAATTAATACCTTTAATAACTCATGTTTTATTATCACTAAAATAGGTGATGAGACCAAAATACTCCTGCTTATTCTTTTACTTTTATTTTCCATTTTCCATTTTCTCTTTTTTCCTCTCCTTTCATAATTCACACAAACTCACCTCTCCTTAAAAAACTCACCTCTCTCTGATTTTTTTTATTCGTTTAATTCGTTATGACTGAAAGATTTCTAAAGATTACTAAATAATTTTTTTTGTTTTTGTAAATTCAGGACTTATTGTGATAAATTAGAGACTTATTAAGAAAATTAGAAACTTATTGAGACAAATTCAAGACTTACAAGGTATTTTTATAAATTCAAGAGGAGCAAAATAAGATATTTTTTATGTCTTTTTCCTTCATCGCGATGGAACTGTTTGACCTCCATCAATGGTGAAATTGACGATTCGACAACGGTGTTGGTGATATTGAAAGACAATTTGATTTTGTACATTTTGTACATGTCTTCCAATATGTACAAAATACAAATAATTTGAAGTCGATCTGTATCTACATGATGGGGAATTGGGGATGCATGGTACTTGCTAAAAGATTATTCTTGTTTCCGGATAATGAAAGAAACCAAACTAATTAAATTGGTACTAATAAAATCATCGAAGCTTTTAAGCACATAATTACTTGTGTATTTTTAAATAGAAGACCGATGATATTTTGCCACCGCCGGATGCAAGTATTTTATCATGTAATTGGTCATTTGCTTCATAGTTCATATGACGTTAGGCGCACGAACGCACACGCAAGCATCTCTCAAACTTAAAATAGCAGTATAGTTCTAAATAATTAGATAGCTAAAAATTTAAAAGCATGGGAAATGACTAATGAGGGCAGTGTGATTGCGGTTAATTTGCTGATCATAATCCTTGATGGTTGGATGATGGTGACCAAACGACGTTTTTGTCATTGTGATTTAATTTGTGTGCGCGTTTCACGCTTTTTTGTTGTGGGCTTGGAGGACTAGAAGAGTGTGACGTGCCAAGCAATTCCTTTTTTCGAAATATATAGATATTAAAAAGTTGAACGTACATGATACACGTAAAAGAATTATAATTTTCCACGAAAAGTTTTCACATATATATTTATATAAATTGATCAATCGTGATCAACTGAAGTTGCCTGTTATATATTGTCTTGTTTTCTTCTGGTTCCCACTCTAAGGTAGTTGAGAAATTAAACTCCATTAGAACAGATTCTTATTATCACAAACACATATATCTGCAATATCACGTGTGATGCTGCAATGCTGCTGTTATAATGGTTCAAATCCTGTTCCTCTTGTACTCACCATGTTAGACAACTTGTATATGCAGCAAAATATGGACCCAATTAAGTGGATCATCTTTGAATAATTTATTTCAAGTTATAAGTTAATATCTCCCGATGTGGTTTAATGGTAAAAGCGTTCGAGTCACTGTCACCGTATAATAGTAAATATGAACAAAAATTAATTATTTATGTAAGCCTCAATATAAGTTACCTACGGACAATTGGTTAAGATGATAGTTGCTGTAGGATCAATATGACATCAACAAATATGCCAACATTCCACCTTATATTAGGCAAGACGAAAATGGTAATACATTATTTTAAATACATGGATGATTAGTCAAATGTGTAAAAGCGAGCGAGAAGAAAAATAGAAGAAGCAGGCTACCTTTTTTTAAGGCCAACAAAATAAAAAAGTTAAACTGTCTTTCAATGGAGATAACATGCAAAAGTAAAACCCACATGCTTTTTCTTATTTTAATTGAAAGATCTATATATACAAGATGTCAATTCAAAGACATCACCCACAAATAATTTTCAAACCAACAACAATGCTCCGAGCACATTATTCATCTTAGATCATATGGTGTACACCTCCCCTTTTATGTTACTAGTAAGGATTTGAATTCCATTATATACATTTTATATGTATGAAGACTTTTCTTTTTAGTATTGTAATAGTAAATATTTGAGCCCCATATATATATATATATATATATATATATATATATATATATATTGACAGCATCTATCTATCCACCTATCAAGATCATATATTTTTTTGAAGCTCATATCATTGGTAGGATTATAGCCACTGATTTGGGAGTCATTTGTCCAAATCTCAAACTCGTCTATCTACCAGTTAAGCTACGCCTCTGAGGACAATATTTGAGCCATATATAGTACTTGATTTCGACAAATTCCGACAAACACTTGATATGTCTGATGATGTCAAACTTCAAATAAACAAATAAATAAATAACTCATATATATTGTTGGCCTAAGAAAACCCCTTCTTTTCGCTAGCAACGGGTAAACTAGTCATCTCATAATTAAATAAATCTCTGAGAGCTTATTGTTAGCGCTGGTTATTAATTCTCCATGTACTTAGAGCAACCCCAAAAACTTCCTCTAATTTCACTCTTCAAATATCAATTTGCTTACCTATGTGGTAATTTGAAGAGTGAGAATAGAAGACTCATTCCAAAAAATACTTCAAATAGAAATAGTTTTATATTATTTTAAAGCAAATTTAAAATATAAAATTTAAATTAGACAAAGTTGTTAAATTTAAAATCAGACAAAGTTATTAAGAAACAGTTGGTATAGTAATGATGGTTATAAAAAGTAATAAAATAAAATCTGAAGAGTGAGAAATCACTCGACAATATTGAAGAATGAGAAAGAATTTCTCAATTGAAGAATGATATTTAACGAGTCTGTTAGAGTCACATCTGTTGATATGGTTCATCTAACTTTTCTAACAACCTCAATTAACGAGTATGTTGGAGTTACTCTTAAAATATAAAGTTCAAAATTTTCATGCCCAAACAATCATGGAGTTGATTTAAAACAATTATATCATTTATCATACTCTCATACTATCACACTCTTTTTTTTTTTTGAAATAATCACACTATCACACAATTGAAATAACAAATTTGAAATATTCTTTCTGTAAGGCATTACTATGAAATAAAGGTAAGCGTTTATTAGGTTGGATTAATTCTTGGATTTGGACACCTTCCCCACCTTAAGTGTCCCCAATCCCCATCTTTCTAATCTATTGTTACGTGTCTAATAAACAAATCAATAGTCTAGATTAATTATGTTAATTTTTTGGGATAATTCTCACACTATCAAAATGACCATTAGATGAGGAATTCGTTTCAAAATAGCCATTTTTTGTGAAAAGTGTGACATCAATGGTTATTCCATCCAATTCCGTTAACTTACCATTAAATGAGTGACATTTTGGTAAATAAGGGGATGATATTAATTTATTTTAGATTTTTTTTTGGAAATCAATTTTTGCTTTTGTTTTTTGAAATGAATAATTATATTTAATTTGTGTATATACATATAGTATATCTCAAACATATATACACATATATATATAAGTTTATAATATACAGTATTTCTATTGTTAGTTCGAACTGATATAAAATACATCAATTCCTTGCATATGAGTCATTGGATTTAAAAGATGCATTGACAATTGCATGCAGCCAAATCAAAGCATTTAAATCCAATGGCCCACATGCAATGAACTGATATATCTTATATCACTTCTAACCGACAATAGAAAAGTTGATTATATATATATATATATATATATATATATATATATTTCAAAAGAAACACATTAAAGCAATGCCATAATTATAAACGTTTTCCATATATTATAGAGACAAACACTATCTTATACCAAAATCACTAAAATCTTTAAATAATTGTATTAATCAAGTAAACAAATGCAAGAAAACTACATTTTGTTAGACTTGGAAAATAATTTGCCTCAGATGGCCTGTGACAAAAAATCATAAGCATCATTGATCCATCTGTACAGAAAATGAATTTTATTGTTTATGATTGCTTACTCTATTTTCTAATAGAATATACAATATAGATATACATATAATGATTCTTTTACATCATGTATGATATATAGACTATAGTTATGTACTAACATCTTCTTATAAGTTGAAAAGAAAGATATATATATATATATATATATATATATATATATATATATGTGTGTGTTTGAGATATGCTCTACGTATATACACATACTAAATATAATTATCCGTTTCAAAAAACAAAAGTAAAAATTGATTTCCAAAAAAAAAAATCTAAAATAAATTAATGTCATCCCCTTATTTACCAAAATACTACGCATTTAACGGTAAGTTAACGAAATTGAATGAAATAACTATTGGTGTCACACTTTTCACCAAAAATGGTCATTCTGAAACGAAATCTCTATCTAATGGCCATTTTGATAGTATGGGAACAACTTTGTAGCCACTAGGGTAATTATCCATAATTTTTATGTCTTTATTCTGCCAAAAGATAAAATTAATCCAAGACCATTGATTTGCCTATAAGACACATGCCAATAAATTATGAAGGTGATGACATTAAAGGTGATGAGGGGATCCAAATATGTAATTTCTTATGGTACATGACATCAATGTCCATTATAAATATGAACCATTTAACTCTCTAAGGTATCCTTTTATATTTATATAAATTATCAAGTGCAAACCCATATATAATTTATGTCTGGGATTATGTCATGTGAGAATTAATCAACGGTGCTACAAAACTGAACTGATTATTACATGAGATAATTAGAGATCTCAAACATAAATCCAGGGGTTCGCGCTGTATGTAAGTAGTTGATTAAGCATACGTGAATGTTGACTTATACAAAGTAGTTGAATTTAATGGCTGATATTTAGAAGAAAAAAATATATATATATATATATATATATCAGTGTGTACTAAGGAGACTTTTGAATATGGGATTAAGAAAAATTATTATTTTAGAGAATTTATTTAATTATCATTACATGGATAATTTTTTATTTATGAATAAATGAAAATTTTATTAATTTAACGATAACATAATATTTATTAATTTAAAAAGAGTTTTATGTTTTTACTATTTGTACATGTATTATTTTTACCAAATGTAGTGTATGAAATTATGCATTGTAAAAAATTAAGGATGAGGTTGGTTCGGTTTAAGTATAAAGAAAAAGAAAAAGAAAAAGAAACGACTTTATAAATATATTTTGAGAAAGAGCTTAATTGAAGAAGTAGAAGTTGTCAAATAAAAAGTTATTTCATAATTATTATTTTTTTGTGTTATTTCTTTTATATAATTAATCAAATATTAAGTTATATATTCGTTGGCCCTTGAATGATTTTTTTTAATGATTATCTTTATGCATTTAGCGAGGATATTAATTTAGTACACCGACCACACACTATATGATAATACAGACAATCACAACTTATTTTTATTTAGATATCAAATTTAAATTGTTGACTCTCATTTAATTCTCTAAATTGTAAACTCTTGATGTAATTGGTGTCAGAATGTGAACTGGATAAATCTTATATATATTTCAGTTCTTTTATTTCTCCTCATCATTTTGGGATGTTACAATCATTGGTTGCCATGCAAATTGGTTATCTTCCTTTCACTTACTTGGATGTTCCGCTTTTCCGAGGTAGACCTACCCTTGTTGTGCTCAAGCCGATTGCTGGTAAAATCATTTTCTAAGTTTGCTAATTAGAAAGGAAAAGTTATTTCTTTGACTGGTCGTGCTGCTTTGATTAAGTCGGTTATTACTTGGATCTTTTGTTCATTATATTTCTTCATGATCTATAAATGACCGATTTCTTTGCTTCATTTGGTCAACCGTAAAATCAAGAATTTTTATGGTCGGGCTCTTGTGAGGATTCCAAGTTGGTTAGGGTTTCTTGGGATACTTGCTGTCAGCCTTATTCTTATGGTGGTTTGGGTTTAAAGGATCTTCACTTATTGAATTCATCCATGCTGAAGAAGTTTACTTGGAATTTTATAACTTCTTAAGGTTTTGCTTACACATTTCTTCGTGAGCGTACCTCAAGCAGCTTTAGAAACCTTTGAAGGGGGTATGTTTCTTCTTCTATTTGGTCTTCTCTTCAGGCTCATTATTCGAATCTTCAAAAAGAGGGTATTTGGCTCATTGGAGCTAATTCTCAAAGAGATTTTCAACCTGACAATGAGTTGGGGTGCCGATTTTAGAGATTTTGGGTATTCCAGATTAGTTGGATGCTTCCCTTCATGCTAAAGTCTTAGATTTTATTATGGAGGGTAGATGGGTTCTCCATGAGAATTTTAAGGCCCGTTTTCCAAATCTTTGCCTCCGGATTGAACATATTGTGATTTCTCATGTCAAGGACTACCTTGTTTGATCTCGTTCTTAAGATGGTTTAGTTTCTTATAAGGCTGCTTATTGTGAGATGATTCAGGAGTCTCCTCAAGTCTACTGGTGGAAGTTTATTTGATCTAGTTTTATCCCTCTTTCTCTGTCAGTTTTGTCTTGGCGCATGTTGCTTAATAGACTTCCCATAGAGGATCGTTTGAGTATTGCTAGGTTTCACCTAGCTTCCCGTTGCAGCATTTGTGGTAAGCATCTTTTTCTCTTTTACCCCTTGGTTGGTTTCCTTTGGGATGTTGTTTTTTCTGTTTTTCAGTGTCGGGTTTCTACTGATTCTTAGAAAGCGTTCTTCTTAAAAGCTATAGCAATTTCTTTCATTAACCAGATTCGCATCTTATGGAAAATAGCTTTTCATGCCATGATGTGGATTGTGCGGTTTATTTGCAACCAGAAGATTTTTGATGATGTGCCGATTGATTTTCGGTTTGCTTTGACTCTGGTCTGGCGGGTGGTTTCGGATGCAAACCAGTTAGGGATTGGGTATATGCGTAATAGTATGGATGATCTTTTGATTCTCTGAAATTTTGGTCTCCGGGGTCGGCCTCCTCGTGTGCCAGAAACAGATCTTTTGATTCGCATTTTGTATTTGTATTTGTACAAAATACAAATAATTTGAAGTCGATTTGTATTTGCATGATGGGGAATTGGGGAGGTTACTTGCTAAAAGATTATTCTTGTTTCCAGATAATAGAAAGAAACCAAACCAATTAAATTGGTATTAATAAAATCATTGAAGCTTTTAAGCATATAATTACTTATATTTTTAAATAGAAGACCGATGATATTTTGCCATGGCCGGATGCAAGTATTTTATCATGTAATTGGTCATTTGCTTTAGTGGAATTGGTGGAAAATGTCACATTTTTGAGTTGATGTTGCACGTGAGACACCACTTTAATAACTTAAGTTTAAAAGATACCAAAGTAAGTGACTTCCAAAAATGCCCTTAATGTACTTATTTTTTAATGATTTGTTTGGCTTTAACTTTTGGAAGACACTTTGAAGTTATTTGAGATCTACTTCT
This sequence comes from Dipteronia sinensis, assembly GCA_033220585.1. Taxonomy (NCBI): domain Eukaryota; kingdom Viridiplantae; phylum Streptophyta; class Magnoliopsida; order Sapindales; family Sapindaceae; genus Dipteronia; species Dipteronia sinensis. The sequence continues at coordinate 12,772,393 of CM065644.1, read as the reverse complement.
CTCTCTAACTATCTTAAAGTGAAAAGCTCTGTAAACTGAAATTCAAGTTCATCTTCTTCTCCAACGAGTTCGACGTTCATATAGTTACATAAGATCACTCATTTTATCAGTGTCCTATCTCAGTTTTTAAAAACTGTTCGACCCTTTTAAATTGTTGTCCTAGCTTTTTTGGTTAGGGTTTTAATTTATGACAAATTTGTGTATAAGAAAATGGAGATCTAGGTTTTCGAAACTTTTAACACTATGCCCAAGCCTTTTGTAAAACTGTCCTAGCCTCTTAAAATTTTGTCTGAGCTTTTTAAAAAAAATATTAGTTTTGTCAATTTTGAATATCCGAGCCTTTTTAATGAATTTTCAAGCTTTTTCATGAACTGCTCGAGCCTTTGTATTAAACTTTTTTATGCCCGAGCCTTTGTTAGTTGTATCTGAGCCTTTTGAGTAAATGTTCGAGACTTTGTATAATGTGTCCAAACTTTTTAGATAACTGCCCGAGTTTTTTAGATAACTGCCCGAACCTTTTAGGTAAGTGTCGGAGACTTTTAGATAACTGTTCGAGCTTTTTAGATAACTGCCCGAGCCTTTTAAATAAGTGTCCGAGACTTTTAGATAACTGCCCGAGCTTTTTAGATAACTGCCTGAGCTTTTAGATAACTCTCCGAGCTTTTTAAATAACTGCCCGAGCATTTTAAGTAAGTGTCCGAGACTTTTAGATAATTGTCCGAGCTTTTTAGATAGCTGCTCGAGCTTTTTAGTTAACTGTTCGAATCTTTTAAATAAGTGTCCGAGACTTTTAGATAACTGTCCGAGCTTTTTAGATAATTGTCCGAGTTTTTTAGATAACTATGCGAGCTTTTTAGATAACTGTCCGAGCCTTCTAAATAAGTGTCCGAGACTTTTAGATAACTGTCCGAGCTTTATAGATAACTGTCCGAGCTTTTTAGATAAGTGTCCGAGACTTTTAAATATGTGTCCAAGACTTTTAAATAAGTATCTGAGCATTTTAAATAAGTATCCGAGCCTTTTAAATAAGTATCCGAGCCTTTTGTATTTGGGTCGACCCCTGAATGCGTCTGCGTGGCGTCATGCCGTCACCGTTCGAGTGATTGCCTGAGTTTCAACAAAACTTTCTTTCTCTACTTCACAACTTTGTCATTGTAAAACTGAATGAAAAAAATATGATATGGAATAACTATTGAGGGTATTTTTATTCGTTCATCATAATATATATATATTTTAAACATAAGTTATTAAAGCAGTGACAATGTTAAAATGTTAACTCCAAAAAGTGTCATTAATTTTTAAAACCTTTGCTTCATAATTCATATGACATTAGGCGCACGAACGCACACGCAAGCATCTCTCAAACTTATAATAGCAGCATAGTTAAAAATAATTAGATAGCTACAAATTTAATAGCATGGGAAATGGGGGCAGTGTGATTGCGGCTTTCAAATATTAAAGTTAATTTGGTGATCATAATCCTTGATAGTTGGATGATGGTGAGTAAACGACGTTTTTGTCATTGTGATTTAATTTGTGTGCGAGTTTCACGCTTTTTTGTTGTGGGCTTGGAGGACTAGAAGAGTGTGACGTGCCAAGCAATTCCTTTTTTCGAAATATATAGAAATTAAAAAGTTGAACGTACATGATACACGTAAAAGAATTATAATTTTCCACGAAAAGTTTTCACATATATATTTATATAAATTGATCACTCGTGATCAACTGAAGTCGCCTGTTATATGTTGTCTTGTTTTCTTCTGATTCCCACTCTAAGTAGTAGAGAAATTAAACTCAATTAAATCAGATTCTTATTATCACACACATATATCTGCAATATCACGTGTGATGCTGCAATGCTGCTGTTATAATTGTTCAAATCCTCTTCCTCTTGTACTCACTATGTTAGACAACTTGTACATGCAGCAAAATATGGACCCAATTAAGGGGTTCATCTTTGAATAATTTATTTCAAGTTATAAGTTATTTTTTTAATTTAATATCTCCTAACGTGGCTCGACGGTAAAAGCAAAAATTAATTATTTATGTGGGTCTCAATATAAGTTACCTACGGACAAATGGTTAAGAGATAGTAGCCGTAGGATCAATATGATATCAACAAATATGCCAACATTCTACCTTATATTAGGCAAGACCAAAATTGTAATACATTATTTTAAATACATGCATGATTAGTCAAATGTGTAAAAGCGAGCATGAAGAAAAATAGAAGAAGCAGGCTACCTTTTTTTAAGGCCAGCAAAATAAAAAAGTTAAACTGTCTTTTAATGGAGATAACATACAAAAGTAAAACCCACATGCTTTTTCTTATTTTATTTGAAAGATCTATACATACAAGATGTCAATTCAAAGACATCACCCACAAATAATTTTCAAACCAACAAGAATGCTCGGGGCACATTATTCCCTCTTAAATCATATGGTGTACACCTCTCCTTTTATGTTAGTGGTAGGGATTTGAATTCCATTATATACATTTTATATGTATAAAGACTTTTCTTTTTATTATTATAATAGAGAATATTTGAGTCATATATATATATATTGACAGTATCTATCTATTCACCTATCAAGATCATGTATTTTTTTTGAAGCTTTTATCATTGGTAGGATTATTGCCGCTGATTTGGGAGTCATTTGTCCAAGTCTCAAACTCGTCTATCTACTAGCTGAGCTATGCCTCTGAGGACAATATTTGAGCCATATATAGTACTTGATTTCGACAAATTCCAACAAACACTTGATATGTCTGATGATGTCAAACTTCAAATAAACAAATAAATAAATAATCTCATATATATTGTTTGCATAAGAAAACCCCTTCATTTCGCTTGCTATGGGTAAACTAGTCACGATCACCTCATAATTAAATAAACCTCTGAGAGCTTATTGTTAGCGCTGGTTATTAATTCTCTATGTACTTAGAGCAACCGCAAAAGCCTCTTCTAATTTCACTCTTCAAATATCAATTTGCTTACCTTTGTGGCAATTTGACGAGTGAGAAAAGAAGACTCATTCCAAAAAACACTTCAAATAGAAATAGTTTTATATTATTTTAAAGATAATATAAAATTTAAATCTTATTCCCTCTTAGATCATACGGTGTACATCTCTCTTCTCATGTTAGCGGTGGAGATTTGAATCTTATTATATACATTTGGTAGAATTTCACATAAGTCACATCTTTTTTGTGATTTATTACCTTTATAAATGTCTTTCCAAATTCATCACTTTAGTCCTTAATTTTTCTAAAACTCATCACTTTAGTCCATTTGACCAAATATGTGAAAGTCAACTATTTTAAAACTTGTGAAAATACACATTTGATTTTATTACTATTTAATTTAGCTAAAATAATTATATTAGCTTTAAATTAAAATGAAAGATAATAAAATTCTCAATAATAAAATCTTAAATAAATATATTACAAAAAAATATTAAATAAATAATAATAATAAAATCTATTAAATTTTTTTTGTATTTTTGTCATAATTGATATTTATTTAGCTAAAATGATTATCTTAACTTTAAATGTTTTTTTATTATTTTTTTGTAATCTATTTATTTAAGATTTTATTATTGAGAATTTTATTGTTTTTCATTTTAATTTAAAACTAATATAATCATTTTAACTAAATTAAATAGTAATAAGGGCAAAAATGTACTTTCACGGGTTTTAAAATAGTTGACTTGCATATATGTAGTCAAATGGAATAAAAGTGATGAGTTTTGGAAAAAATAAGGACTAAAGTGATAAATTTGGAAAGATATTTATAAATATGACAAATCACTAAAAATATAAGATTTAAGTGAATTTCTGCATATACATTTTATAAATATGTATAAAGAGTTTTCTTTTTAGTATTATGATAATAAATATTTAAATATATTTAAATCATATATAGTACTTGATTTCGATGGATTTTGACAACACTTGATACGTCTGTAAGCCAGATGATGTCAAATTTCAAATAATAAAAAAAAATCTCATATAATATTGTTGGCCTAAGAAAATCCCTTCTTTTCGCTGGCTATAGCTAAACTAGTCACCTCAAAATTAAATAAAGCTATGAGAGCTTATTGTGAGCCCTGGTTATTAATTCTCTATGTACTTAAAATATAAAGTTCAAAATTTTCTTGCCCAAACAATCATGGAGTTGATTTAAAACAATTATATCATTTATCATACTCTCATACTATCACACAACTTTTTTTTATTATTTTTTTTATAAATAATCACACTATTTTTTTTTGAGAGAAAATAATCACACTATTGAAATGACGAATTTGAAATATACTTTCTGTAAGCGTTTGCGTGGGCATTACTATGAAATAAAGTTAAGCGTTTATTAGGTTGGATTAATTCTTGGATTTGAATTCCCTCCCCACCGTAAATGTCTACATCTTCATAATCTATTATCACGTATTTAATAAACAAATCAATGATCTGGATTAATTAAGTTAATTTTTATGTCTTTATTCTGCCAAAATATAAAATTAATCCAAGATTATTGATTTGCTTATAAGACATGTGACAATAAATTACAAAGGTGAGGAGTCCAAATCCGCAATTTCTTAAGGTACATGACATCAATGTCCATTATAAATGTGAACCATTTAACTCTCTAATTTATCATTTATATTTAAATTATCAAGTGCAAACTCAACATAATTTATGTATGAGATTACGAATTATGTCATGTAATAATTAATCAACAGTGCTACAAAACTGAACTGATTATTACATGAGATAATTAGAGATCTCGAACATAAATCCAAGGGTTTGCATTGTATGTAAACCGTTGATTAAGCATAAATGAATGTTAACTTATGCAAAGTAATTGAATCTAATGACTAATTTTTAGGAAATAGACAAATATATACCAGTGCGCACCGAGGAGATTTTTGAATATGGGATTAAGAAAAATTATTATTTTAGAGAAGTTATTTATTTATCAATAATGAATAATTTTTTACTTATGAATAAATGAAAATTTTATTAATATATCGATAATATAATATTTATTAATTTAAAAAGAGTTTTATGTTTTTACTATTTGTACATGTATTATTTTACCAAATGCAGTGTATGCAATTATGCATTGTAAAAAATTAAGGATGAGGCTGAGTTCGATTTAGGTATAAAGAAAAAGAAAAACAAACGACTTTAGAAGCATATTTTGAGAAAGAACTGAATTGAGGAAAAATAAGTTGTCAAATAAAAAGTTATTTAATATTTATTATATTTGTTGTGTTATTTATTTTATATAATTAATCAAATATTAAGTTATATATTCGTTGGCCCCTAAATGATTTTTTTAAATGATTATCTTTATGCCTTTAGTGAGGTTATTAATTTAGTACACCAACCATACACTATATGATAATACAGACAATCACAACTTTTTTTTATTTAGATATCAAATTTAAATTGTTGGCTCTCATTTAATTCTCTAAATTGTTGATTCTTGATCTAATTGGTGTCAAATCGTGGAATGGAGTAAATCTTATATATATTTCTATTCTTTTGTTTCTCCTCATCATTTTGGGATGTTGCATTAGTTGGTTGCCATGCAAATTGTTTATCTGCCATTCACTTACTTAGGTGTTCTGCTTTTTCGAGGTAGACCTACTCTAGTTGTGCTCAAGCTGATTGCTGATAAAATCATTTCTAAATTTGCTAATTGGAAAGGAAAAGCTCTTTATTTGGCTGGTCGTGTCGCTTTGATTAAGTCGGTCATTACTATGATCTTTTGTTCATTCCTTCATGATCTATAAATGGTCGATGTCTTTGCTTCATTTGGTTAACCGTAAAATCAAGAATTTTTTATGGTCGGGCTTTTGTGAGGATTCCAAGTTGGTCAGGGTGGGATACTTGATGCTGACTTATTCGTAGGGTGGTTTGGGTTTAAAGGATCTTCGGTTATTGAATTCATCCTTGCTGAAGAAGTTTACTTGGAATTTTATGACTTTTGAAGGTTTTGCTTACTTCTTTCTTCGTGAGCGTACCTCAAGCAGCTTTAGAAGCCTTTTATGGGGTATGTTTCTTCTTCTATTTGGTCTTCTCTTCCGGCTTATTATTCGAATCTTCAAAAAGAGGGTATTTGGCTCATTGAAGCTAATTCTGAAAGACATATTTGACATGACAATGGGTTGGGGGTGTCGATTTGAGAGATTTTGGGTATTCTAGATTACTTGGGTGCTTCCCTTCGTGCTAAAGTCTCAGATTTTATTCTGGAGGTTAGATGGATTCCCCATAAGGATTTTAAAGCCCGTTTTCCGGATCTTTGCCTTCAGATTGAATAGATTGTGATTTCTCCTATCGAGGACTCTCTTGTTTGGTCTCGTTCTCGAGATGGTTTAGTTTCTTGTAAGGATGCTTATTGTTAGATGATTTAGAAGTCTTCTCAAGTCTCTTGGTGGAAGGACATTTGATCTAGTTTTATCCATCTTTCTCGGTCAGCTTTGTCTTGGCACTTGTTGCTTAATAAACTTCCTACGGAGGATCGTTTAAGTATTGCGGGGTTTCACTTGGCTTACCGTTACAGCATTTGTGGTAACAGTGGTGTGTCGGCTAAGCATTTTTTCTCTTTTACCCCTTGGTTGGTTTCCTTTGGGAGGCTGTTTTTTCTGTTTTTCAATGTTGGGTTTATGTTGATTCTTAGAAAGTGTTTCTCTTTCATCGATCAGATTCGCATCTTATGGAAAACAACTTTTCATGCCATGGTGTAGAGTGTGTGGTTTATTTGCAACCGGAAGATTTTTAATGATGTGCCGGTTGATTTTCCGTTTGCTTTGACTTTGGTCTGGCGGGCGGTTTCGGATGCGAGCCGGTTAGGGATTAGGTGTATGCGTAATAGTGTAGATGATTTTTTGATTCTCAGACATTTTGGTCTCCGGGGTCGGTCTCGTCATGTGCCAGTTATCAAAAGTGTTGTTTGGTCGCCTCATTCTCCTAGTTGGGTCAAGGTTAATACAGATGTGGCTGCTTTTGGATCGCCTGGTATTGAGGGTTAATGCGGTGTTTTTCGCAATTGTTGTTCGTTTGTTAAAAATTGTTTTGCTGCTTCGCTTGGTTCGGTGTTTGCTTTTGGGGCGGAATTGCTAGCGATGTCAATGGCTATCAACTATGTTTGGCTTAATGGTTGGAGACATATTTGGCTCAATAGTGATTCTAATTATGTGGTTCAACTGCTTTCTGCTCGTTCCGATCATGTTCTTTGGTGTGTTCGACAGGCTTGTCAGATGTGTCTTTCTCAGATCTCTCTTATGGATTTTCAAGTTTCTCAGATTTTTAGGGAGGGTAATCAAATGGCGGACACTCTTTATAAACATGCTTTGGGTTAGATATTGACTTATGGTGGTTTACTACTCCGAATTTCTGCTTTGCTTTGGTGGGTAAGGATTGTATGGGATGCGAGTCATATCGTTTTCGTTAATATGTTTTCTCTTCGTTTTCTATTAACGCTTGCGTGCCTCTTTGTTTTGTTGTTGGGTCTGCGTACCCTTGACATTTTGCTCTATTTTTTCTTTTTTACTTGTTTTTATTTTATTTTCTTTATTATATATATATACTATCTAAGGATTTTTCGATCAGCATATGATCGTTGATAATGCTTTTCCCCTTAGGTCAGTTTTATTTATTTATTTATATATATAAAAATAAAAATATATACATATATAAAGATCTAACTGGTGTCAAATTTCAAAAATAAAAGTAAAAACAGCAATAATAATTAATGAAAATAACTTGATCAATTACCTTCATATTTTTTGTAAGTATAATTGTATAAACGCTGCCAACCAATCCAATAGTGTGTCCATGATTCATGCTCCAAATTCCAATTAAAGCCAAAAACTAGTTGCTTAATTTTCGGTGTTTAAAAAGTGGAGAGCTTTTCTTAAAAGTTGTGTACGAAAAACAATTGACTATTTTGTAATAAGAAGTTTCTTAATGAAGGAATTAATTAAAAATGATTATGAAAAAAATGGTAGGGCAACGAGATAGATATATCATATATCCAGCCCCATGAAATCTTTACAAAATATATTTTTGCTTTTTTGATCTTTGCAGGAGTATTATCAACTATATTAGATTAATGCTTGTCAATTCATAATAGTGTTACTATATCAACTTTGCCAAGGGTGATGCATTCATTTCTTTGGCATGATGTCATTTTGTTTTTCTAAAATTTATCGATATGTATTAATAAGCGAAATTCCAAAATAGTTGTTAGAAAGAAGGAATTACACAATCTTAAGGTGTCATTTGTATTTGTTTTTGATTTTCTAAATAATAAAGAAATAATAAAAATAAGATCTTAATAGCCTTAAGTAATTGTCATGTATAATATGTTGAAATTCTTTAATTAATTAATTTTTGGGGTATTATCTCTAAAGTCCAAACTTTTTCACGAATTGTCACATTTTTAAACGTTTTTGTCATATTAATCACTTTAGTATCTTGTTTTTTCAAAACACATCACTTTAGTCAATTTGACCAAAAAATAACGGTCAACTATAACAGAATATGTAAAAATATAATTTTACCCTTATTGTTATTTTTAAATTTTTTTCTTTTAGTCCCTCAAGTTTCAATAATAGTTTGTCAACTAAAAACAAATTAAAATGACTCCATCATGGTTGAAAGACACAAACTTTAGCCAGCTGAGCTATACTAACTCATAGTCAAAGATTTATTGATTTAAATGTATATATATATATATATATTATAGTTATGTTCTACTTTTAAATTTGCAATATGTTTTTTTAGTATTTATTTTTACATTTTGAAATAATATTATATATATATTGTTTCTTTCTATGATTAGATTTTTACTTAAATTTTTTTATTAATAAAGTTACTGAAATAACCATTAGCTATTATGTACCGATCATATATCACGTAGTATGACAAGAAAAGTGAGTGTAAATTTTTATAAAAGTTATTTTCAAAATGAACTAATTGTTTTGTAAAATAAATAAATAATAAAATGAACCAATTCCTTTATTTAAAAATTATGAAACAGTCCAGAAACTTGAGTTGTGATCTTTGTATTTTTTAACTTCAAGTTTTTTTTTTAAAAATTAAAAAAAAACATAAAAGATCATTTTTTTATTGTTTTCAATTTAACTTGAGTTTCTAGATTGTATAGAAAACTTTGTCTTCACATGCAAATCATAAATTCTGATTGTATATTTATTTATTTATATTTTTTATATTACTTGCTTTCAAAAGCAGAAAATTATATTTGGATCCTATGATATCAACGGCCCATTTATTTATTATTATTGGATGTTACAATCTAAAATTTGGGGAGATTTCATTTGGATCCTTAACTTTTCACGATTCATCACTTTTTTTTTTATTTTTTTTATTTATTTTACTTGCTACTTGTCATCATCATAAATGCTCATGATGCAAATGACCAAAATATATCCTTGGTTTCGTTAATTTTGACTAACATATGACTAATGGAGGGAGAGACCAAATTGTTGTATTTTTGAAAATTTAAGGATAATACAAACTAAAAATGGAAAGATCAGTAAGCATTGATAAAACGCAAAACCCTAGGGATCCCAATGAAATTCCCCCCAACAAATTTGTAGAAGTTGTGGGTTTTGTGTTTGCAGCCCATGTTTGATCCAAAAAATGGACAGGCCCATATTCAAATGCATATTGTCAAACAAGTTCGTAAATTGTAATACATATCTGCACCCTTTATGAAATGAATACCACTTTTTAGTTTTTACCATTGAAGAAGAAAATAAAGAAGTGAGAAATGGATTTAACTTTTAATAGGCTTAGGGGTATTTTGATAATTTTTTGGTTAGAAATTGAAATGAAATTTTGCTTATTAACAATCACAATTTCCCGTGTGTAACAAACAAATTCCACTTATAATGTGGCTACTTTTAGAAATTCTCACAACTTTATTTGTTTATGGTTCCAACTAGGATATGCGATATGTCATGGTGGCTGCTACCGCTAGGGCTGATTTTTGATTTAAATAATCTATCATATGGCATTATAATTCCTATATTTTCCCACAACCTAGACATGCCACCTGCAAGAGAACAACCGTGAAGTTGAACCGGTGGACTTTGAGATTATCGGAATTCAACGGTGAGGAAATAAAAGGAATGATAGGAGTAGCCATTGATTAGCATCACTCATAAATCTTTCATATACTCACGTATCGGTGCATGTGGTCGCCAATGCAACCACCAATGCAAGTTAGTAGCTATGTACTCAGACATGAGGCTATTTAGCACTTTTTGTGTTTTGGTGTTTTAGTGGTCGAGACTTGAGAGAGAATTTGTAATGAAAATTGAAGTGAAATGAGGAAGTAGAGAGATGAGTACAACAGACTAGAGTGCTGAGAGCTGGAGACTTAAGAGATTGAAAGAAATCGAATTTAGGTGTTGCTGGCAGGGGAGAAAAATAAAAAACCCTAAACCATTTAGCTATTTAAGTGATATATTGATATGTCTGGAAAAAAAAAAATCAAATTTAGGCTTTAATAAACATTTATTTTTGGACCATTGTTTGTCCGAACCGGACTATATTTTATTTTATTTTAACATTACCTTTTTTGATACGGGCATTTTTAATCTGAAACATTTGGACTAATACTCAAAATAAATATATAAGCCTTTTATGATCCGAATTAAATAAAAATGGTCCATTGAACTAATTAGATTGTGTAGGTTGAGGAGAAACTCCACCTGCACAATCTATTGAAGTATTGAATGTAACAGTAGTCAGTCCCCATCATAGTAGAAGAATGTTCAAAATATCACCCAAAGCCGCCTCCTTTCATGTGTACTTTGAATTGGTTCAGAGAATTCAAGTAAAGACACAACCCATCCCCACTAGCCTTGCCCTTGTCTTTCTGTCTCAGCTTTCATATATTTCATCATAGCTTGAATTGATCCACCGATAATCTTGAAGAAACATACAAGGTATATATTATACAAAATTCGATCATGTTGAGATCACTGTCCCCATTTTTGTTGGTCTTTGCTTTCTTCTGGGTTTGCATCTTTGGACTTGTTCATGTATCTCAAGCTCAGACTCACCAAACTCAGGCCACTACTGATCCAAACGAAAGTATGCTTTTTTAGAGCTTAATATTACTATTGTTTCAACTCTTACCTGTGTTAACTTGTATTACTTTAACATATTATCAGAGTCAGTTTAAACTGCATAAATTTTGGGTTTAATGGTTAACTTACATGCTTCTTTATATGCGGAAGTTTTTGTTTTCTATAAATTTAGCAAATTAGTGAGATTTTATTCTTTTAGAAGTTCATGTAAAATTTTGGTAGTAATTAAAAGTTTTATTATTCTGAAGTTCCAGAAAATGTTTTGTTTTTGATTTTCTTCCATTAGATGTTCATTTTCATGTCACTTGTTATTAGAAATATGTATAGTTGCTCAGTTTTTATCAACCTCTGCAATTTTTCGCTTGTTTTTTTTTTTTTTGTTTCTTTTCTCAGAAGAATTTTCAAACAGTGATGAGTTGTTTTTTCAATCATTTCTTATAATGACATGTTGATTATGTCAAATAAAGTGGTTATAGCTTATAAATGTTATAATGGAAAAGTTGTTATCTTTTTGGTCAACGTTTGAAAATGTCAGCAACTTGTGAATTTATGACAGAGAGAGCATTGAATTCGATATTTCAACAATGGGGGATATCGGCAAATCAGGAACATTGGAATATTAGTGGAGAGCTGTGCAGCGGAGACGCCATTGCCACTGACACCTCCGACTTCGATTCCTTTTCTGGTCCCAACCCTTATATCAAATGTGTCTGTACTTACAACAACAACACTCTTTGCCACATTACCAGATTGTGAGTATCGAATCTTTCAGGGTGCTTCCTCCGTTGATTGATTATATGGTGTGAAGAGTGATAATTTGTGTTGAATATATTGAATGATTAACCCACTTCATTGTCATTAGACACTCGCACAAGCTGTTCGATAATTTGTTTGAATGAGTGCTGCATTCATGCTAAGATTTGTTCGTGTTTGTTTGTCATAATTGATTAACCCCGTTCCTAGTTAGTTGTGGAAGCGTCAAAAGTCTGTAACAAGTAAACCAATGACAAAAAAAAAATGTAATTTTGTTGATTATGAGCTTTAATTGTGCCTTTAACAGATTAATATAAGATTTGTGCATGGGTAATTGTTGTTCCATAGTGTTGACTGTACAGATTTTTCTATTATTTTACTTGATTGTATAGTTATTTCTTTCCTTAGTTAGGACCTAGATCAGAGGGATTTGGTTCTCTAAATTAAGAGAAACAGATCCTCCATATATGGGCAGTCCTTAACTGCTGTATATATATATATATATATATATATATTCCAGTTGACAACTTCAATAAAATTAGGGCAATCAAGCCTATTTCTTCACATAGCATTATAAGAGTACATCAAATTAACCTTCTTTTATGAAGAGCCATCCTGTTTCCTTTCTAAACTTCCGGTTCTCTTAATCCTAAAGTTCATAGCGAACTCGTACTAATAACAATTTAAAATCAACCATAAGTATGATACTGTTGTACAATGCTTGGCTTATAGTTTTAGATTTTTAAAAAATAAGTAAAGTTATTGCAGTGAGGTTTGTGCAGCCTTGTTGTTCAGCATTTGATGTAAAAGTTGCGGCACATGTTGAACCCAAAAGTTACTTCTTTACTTAGTGTGTACTGACTAGTGAACCCCGACAAATTCCCACCTTTACTTATAATTACATCAATCACTTTCCCTCCCAATTCAGTCTTGCATACTCCTATAGTCCTATCAGAGTATCAGCCACTTATTGACCACTTCACACAATTTTTCTTCTTGCTGGTTGAAATTTTGGAGAACCACATGCCCCACACTTGCAGTGTCGGGTTGAAACATCAGCTCGTTTAAGAAGCCTTTGCATGAGGTGTTCTCAGCATCTAAGTATTATGAATCTGTTATCTACGGTTCTTTCCCTTCATGCTTACTAACTTTTAGAATATATTTTCAGGAAAGTTTATGCACTGGATGTTAGTGGTGTGATCCCGGATGAATTATGGACTTTGACTTTCCTCAACAATCTGTATGTTTTCGTATTAATGGATATGTTTACTTGATTCTGCTTTGTTATTCGCCTCATTATACGTAAGCTAAGTTCGAGCTTGCACCATATCTGACAAGCTATCTGACAAGCTATTTGCCAATATGAGTGATCATTGAGTGTTCTTGAATAATATGAGATTTTCGTTCTTCTGACAGGAACCTGGGCCAAAATGACTTGACAGGTCCACTGTCTGCATCTATTGGTAATCTGACTAGCATGCAATACATGTAGGGTGATGGAAATTTTAATGTTAAACTTATGGGGAATGACAAATAGATTGTAATTTTTTTTTTCTGATGTTTACTTCATATCCTGATCAGGACTTTTGGCATTAATGCTTTATCAGGGGAGCTTCCAAAAGAACTTGGAAAGCTGACTGATATAAGATCATTGTAAGTTCAACATATAACTTCTTCTTTAACTCTATAATTTATCTAAATGGCAAATTTTGATACTTCTGTAGATAGTGACCGCCTCCTCTGTATGCATTTAAGTTTTCTTCTTTTGGTTTTGTTTCCTCGTAATCTTTAACTGATAACAACTCTAGATGTCAGTTTCCACCAAAGTGGCAAAACAATATGATCATATTGATGGTATGTTAAAATGTAGGTTTTTAAAATTAAGTTGTATAATTTACTCATTGAAGTATATGAATCTCCATAAGGTTGGGGAATATCACCAATGATATAGGATTCTTTTAACATATGCCCTATGTCAAGCATCCAAAAGTTTAATAAAAACTTATATTTATTCTTTTAATACACCAATGCATATTTTTTTGTGTCTTGAAAGAATAAATATGAGTTTTGATTCATTTTTTCAATTCTTACACATGTTAACAAAATCCAATGATAAATCTAATTGTAATCCGTTGTGCAAAGTGCCTTGCTAACTTCAAGAATTTATTAGTGAAACCTATTGTATAATGTAAATTTTGATGATTTGAATTCACAGAAATTAAATCCTTGGCGACATTATTTTTATATATCATTTACCTTTGATTTTTGTAGTGCTATTGGATCAAACAATTTCTCCGGTCCTTTACCATCTGAACTTGGTAATTGGACGAAATTAGAGCAACTGTAAGTTCTGAAAGACTTTATATTACATTATTAGCGCATAATTGTGCAAATATTGTTAGATTGAATTTGGGGTAACAATATTAGCAACCACTTCACATATTATTTTATTATTACGTGGCTCTCTCTTCTCTTGTTTTATGATGGCTTGTGTGGAAAAACCATACCAAATAGTGATGTAATTCATGAAAATTCTTTAAATTGACAGTTATATTGATAGTTCTGGAGTTAGTGGTGAGATTCCTTCAACTTTTGCCAATCTACAGAACTTGGTTACGGTGTAAGAACTTTTCAACTTTGTCATTTCCTAATTGGGATTATTCTAAATTAGATATTAATATTATGCTAACCAGAAAATGACATTGAGTCAAATCTTATGGAAATTCTTGGATTGTCCTCAGGTGGGCTTCAGACATAGAACTTGCAGGAAGGATTCCTGACTTTATAGGAAATTGGTCAAAGCTTACAAGCTTGTGAGATACTGAGAATTTTTTTTTCATTTAATTACCCTAATTAAGCCACTGCAAGCTTAAGCTCTCTTATCACTATAAAGTTAATTTCAAATACTGTAACTAGAGGGTTTAGAACTGAGAAAATATTTCATAAATTTCTACCATATATTGTAGGAGGTTTCAAGGAAACTCTTTTGGAGGTCCAATACCATCATCCTTTTCCAATCTGACTGCTATGACAGAGTTGTGAGTATCCGCATTTTTTCTTTGCTTTTTTTTTTCCTTATACATTTTACAATATTCAATGAATTATCTCGTGACAATTAGGAGAATGAGTGATTTATCCAATGGGAGCTCGACACTGGCATTTATAAAGGATATGAAATCTTTAAGCTCTTTGTGAGTATCATTCCAAGCTCTGATTTGCGTTGTAATTTCTCATATATACTTTTTGTTTATCATTGTTTTTTTCTTCTTTGATAAAAACTTTCGGTAACATGTACCACAGAGAACTAAGGAACAGCAACATTTCTGATTCAATTCCATCGAACATGGGAGAATACCAAAGTTTGCAGTATTTGTAAGTTAATCCTTTTTGATGGTTAGCTCTTTGAATACATGTTGGGTCGGCTTTTGAGCAGTCGGACCTATAAGTGGTCTGTTGATTATTGGTCTTGAAGCTGATGGCAAGAAATTAGGATCACTTGATATTATCTTTCTTCATATTTTTTTTATCTTATTGCTATAAAGATACTATCAAATTAATTGATACTGGCATACTGCATGTCTGAGTCAGGTCGTTATTAGGAACACTTCAAAGTAGACAGGAAATTGTTTGCTTTGTTTTGTTTATTTGTTTTTTTTTTTGGACATTATATATGTATCCATCTATTTAGACCGTGTATTTTTTTTTAAGCTTTTTGCAATTGATAGGATTTGAGCTGCTGACTTGGGTGTCATTTGCCCAAGCCCCAAGCCCGTCCATTTACCGGCTGAGTTACACCCTTGAGGGCATTGTTTGTTTGTTTTGGGTGGGGCAGTGGATGTTCAATGTTGACTACATATGGTTTTGTTTGTTTCTCTGCACTTATTTTGTTGTTAGCTAATTTTGTCTCCCAATTGTGTTATTGTCATATATTTTCTCTAGGGATTTGAGCTTCAACAATATAGGTGGAGAAATTCCTGACTCGCTTTTCAAATTGAGTTCGCTGACTCACCTGTAATTTACCAACTCTGCTTTACTATTATCTGCTTCTCAACGCACCTTATTTTTTGAAGCATGTAATGTGTTTTCATTCTCAGGTTTCTTGGAAATAATACATTAAGTGGTACCCTGCCTGCACAGAAAAGCACATCTCTTCTCAACATGTAAGTATTTGTGGCATATATGCATTTGGCATCATTGTAAGTAATACACTGAAAATGGAGTTCTCTAATATTTAATGTAGCATCTCCAAAAAGGAAATATCTATTTGGAGTAACCTTGCGTGTTCTCTGAAACACCCACTGACCAGTGTGCTAGTTCACTAGGACAAAAGGGTTACTTGCATTTGGATTTATTTTTTGAAGTATTACTATATTATATAAATTTGGGGTTTTTTGGGGAGGAGGGAGGGATTTGAAACCGCAACCTCGTCGTGCAGATGAGAGATGTTTACCACTGAACTAATCTCATCTTGTCAACTTACATTTGGATTAATCTACACTTTCATGTGTATGTGATAATTTCCTATGTCTTAGTACTTTGTGCCCTCTTGTTTGTGGCCCCCCTATATGAAAACAAAGTGGTGGTTTTTTTTATTTTCATTTGGACTGGAAAAGGAACAGGCTAATGAAAATTCTACCACCAATAGGCAATAACTACTAGATTGATTTTCTCTGCCCAATTAATATCTTATCATGATGGTTGCAGAAGCAAATAAAAAAATTACTACACCTGTACACTTCAACCTCGAGGGTGACTCTTCACATTTTTTTTCATTGTTTATTTATTGGGAAACAAAGACATCCCTGATCCTGAATTCCTGGTAATGGCTCTCAAGTTCTTTCTGCTTGCAAAATATAGATTAACAGGTCTACTTAAGCTTGTAACTGAAAGATTGTATTAAAAGACAAGCGTGCTAGAGTAATGCCAGAAGTTTTACTGTTCAGCAGAAGTTTTACTGTTCAGCAACTTGTGTTGAAAATCTCCTCTCCATGTTTGCAGAGATGTGTCATACAACAATTTAATTGGTAGCTTACCTTCTTGGATTAACCAACGAAATTTACAACTGTAAGTCTTTAAATTATATTAAATATATTGTCTTGTATCATGTTTTATAACTTTCTAATTTGATTTCTCTAATATAATATTCATTTTACTCTTCAAGCAATATTGTTGCAAATTAGTTAAAGATTGATTTATTTATCAATCGAGAAAGTTACACACACACACACACATATATATATATATATATATATATATATATATATATAGCCTACAACCATCATAAATGAAAAAAGAAAAAAACTAAAACAAACTAAAAGTAATCCATCCTGATTTTCTCCTATAAAAGCAGCCTATACATGAAAGGAAAGAAGGAATTAATACAATCAATTATATACAATTAGATATATAAACTATAAGTACCGCCAAATATATATATATATATATATTATATACAATTTTTCTGTTGTCGGTTCGTCCTGATATAAAAGGCCGAAGAATGTTGATCATTAGATTTACATACTTTGACTCAAAGTGTATGCACTTGTCAAAACTTCTCCATAATCTATGGTCCATATTCTTCTTCCTGATATATTTTATTTATATCAGGACGAACTGACAATAGAAATACTGATTATATATATATATATATAGAGAGAGAGAGAGACACTATAAAGCAAATAAGAGAAAATCTCTGCGGGATATATCTTCGTAAATATTGAGTAACTTCCCTCCAGCAATCCTTCAGTACTTTTAATTTCTAATAAGGATTGCATTTGTTATTCCATGATGAAACTAACATTCTGATTTTTGTGGGTTTCCATATGCAGGAACTTAGTTGCTAACAACTTAGCGATAGACAATTCGAAGAGCAGGTGAGTGTCTGGTTTCTATCGATAGACAACTTAGCGATAGGTTGGAGTCTTTTTTAAATATGATATCTATTAATGTGCTACAATGAGGAGATTTTTTTTCCTCTATTATTATTATTATTATTATTATTGTAGTAGTAGAACTGATTTCATCATAGTGTAAACATGGTTAACTCATAAGCATGCATGCATCAATAGAATTGGATGTTTTAGTGGCCAGTTTTTGGTTTCTCACATAATATCCAAGCTTTCCATCTAAGTGCACATTCCTCTTCTTCCCTTAGTGTCTTGCCATTTGGGCTGAACTGTCTCCAAAGGAACTTTCCTTGCAATCGAGGTTCCGGAATCTGTAAGTACAACTTTTCTCTTCTTGTGATTTGAGGAAATGTGAGAACTGTGTTTCTTCCCTGGTATACCCTTTTATGAGGAGAAAAGAAGGTTGCTCTTTGACACTTGTGTAGGCTCCGTGTTGTTACTTGTTACACCTATATAATTTTTTTATGATATGACAAATTTTTGATAGTCATTTGAGCTGGAATGGGAGTTATAAATTGAATTCGAAATATCATGAGATATAACTGTAATTTCTTTTTGAACTATTACAATATAACTGTTAAGTTCATGAGATTTTTATTTGCATACATAGCTAAAAACATTTTATCAAGTGACTTATTATAATCCAGGCATAAGATACGATATCTGCATAACAGACAAATAACTTGGTGAAGTAAAGCATCAGGTGAACTTGGTGCACAAGAGGACATTGGGAGATGTATTTGAACTTAATACATTTGAAAACCTTTGATAACTGGCTCTCTTGTTTGCCATGCAGATTATAACTTTTCGATTAAGTGTGGCGGTCCACAACTTACTTCTTTTACTGGTATTGTATATGAGGGGGATAATGAAATTCTTGGCTCAGCATCATATTTTGTGACTGGCACACGCAGATGGGGGATTAGTAATGTTGGACATTATACTGGGAATTTTATGCCTAGATCTGAAGTCACAAATACACTAGACTCTATGCTTTTTCAGACGGCAAGAACCTCAGCTTCATCTCTAAGATACTATGGTTTAGGCCTTGAAAATGGCAACTACACTGTGATCCTTCACTTTTGCAGAAATGGTTATTTTAAAAACTACTGGCTGGCAAAGTATTGGGAGGCGTATGTTTGATATCTATATTCAGGTATGTGTCTGTAATTGTTCTAGGTGCTCTTATGTTTCTTTCTAGTCTTTTTTCCTTTACCTACTTTTAATTCTTTGATACTAACGTCATTTACATACTAAACCATTAATGCAAATAAAATGGGTTGGTGGACATTAAAGTCAAGTGCTTAATATTGTACTAGGAAATTATAATTTTTTTTATTTATAGGAAACAAGAATAAAATAATTTTATTAACACAAAAATGTGAACAAACAGTCCACAAGCTACGGTAAAAAGTTATATGAAAAAACCAAAACTCTTTACTAAAGACTATGCAAACAAAATCTGATCCCAAAACCAATATCGAACACCAAACAACATCTCCCCAAAAGTACAATGATTATCTCACAACAATAATCTCACAATAACTATCTCACAGCTCCCTTCCAACTTTGGTGAATGAAAAAAGAGAGAAGTATTCTGAAATTCATTTGTAATAGAGGCCCATAAATCAACATTCCCCACTGTTTTCCCGTCGAAAATTCTCTTATTCCTTTCTTGCCAAATGACCCACTCACCCCCAATAAGGCTAGGACAACACACTTCCACAATACCTTGGCTCTTTCCCCTTTAGGCTTTAGCAAAAGCAGAAAACCTTTCCACAAACACCTGGCTGCAAGAGCCTGAGTGCCTGGGATAATCTAGCCTTCATCAACAGTTTAACTAAAGATTAGATGCCACCTCGTGCTGTAAAAAGAGAAGTTGATGCTTTACTCATTGTTCTTGCACAGGATGCACAAAGAGGGCATAAGACACATTCATGGGAGTCTTTTTGAATGACCACACTGGTATTGATCTTTCCACTAACCAATGCCCATGAAAAAAGTTGAATCTTAGGAGGAACTTTTGCCTTCCAAATCGCATTGAATTGATTGAAAACTTGATGAGAAGCAGCATTACTTAGCCATTTGAAATAAGCTGCAAGTATATATGCTTGAGGAGTCAAGATTCCACCATCTTCATTCTTCTATCTTCTCTCAATTCATCAAGGGAGATATTATCTACGGTTTCCCTCAAAAAAATTAGATCTTGGCATTACCTATCGTTTAAAATTCTCCTAAAATTGAGATCCCAATTCCAATCCCTCAAAGGAGATGAACTTCTCACCCTAGACTTGATAGTAGTCTTTTGAAGCAGATCCACTCTATAAAGTCTAGGATATAGATTGCAAAATGACATCTTCCACACACCACTTATTTCCCAAAAACGTTCTCTCTCCATTTCCAAACTTTAAGAAATGTGAGTAAAAATGAGGGATATTTCATAGAGATAGCTTTCCATGGACTTCTAACGGATCCGTATCTCACTAGCTTTGAGTCTCAACCATTTATATGATTGAATCTGTTTATTGCAGGGCATTCGTGTTTTACAGGATTTTGACATAAAAAAAGAAGCAGGTGGAGTCTCACAAAAAGCTATTCAGAAAAACTTCACGGCTCGGGTATCAGAAAATTACCTTGAAATCCACCTGTTTTGGGCTGGAAAAGGGACTTGCTGCATTCCTGCCCAAGGTACATATGGACCTTCTATTTCTGCCATCAGTGCTACACCAGGTAAGCAAATTTTTTTGTTCTTTCTCTTTCAAAGTTTCCTCACAATATGATATTAAGTTATGACTACTGAACTCTCTGATACAGATTTCATACCTACTGTAAGTAACATTCCTCCAACCAGTAATAAGAAGAATAGAACAGGTATAATTGTGGGGGTTGTTGTTGTTGGTGTTGGGCTTGTAAGCTTTGCATTCGTTCTCACAATTTTCTGGATTGTTCGAAGAAGGAAAACCCAGAGCAATGATGATGAAGGTAAAGCAAGCAATCTCTCTCTCTCTATATGTATGTTAGCGGTCCAATTTCCAAACTCCGAAACATTTTTTTAGATATAGATATGTTGTTATTTGCCTGCATGTGATTCTAGTCCTCGCCGAGGTTAGCATTTGGCCATATGTCTTAGACTCAAGATTCTTAACTTCAAGACTCATCGAGTTTTCCTTAAACACAAAACGTTCTTAACCAAATTGCTTTCTGGTCCTTCAGGTTACATGAATGTTATGGTATCCTGATTAGAAACTGAATACAATTCCATTAATTTTTCATTTTAACTTCTCATAATATTCCACCAAGTATTTGATTAGCCAAATGAGTTCACGATGGCAAACTGCATTTGCTGTTGAATTTGCAGTGCTTCTAGGGATAGAAGCTAGACCATACACTTTCAGTTATGCTGTATTGAAAACTGCTACAGAAGACTTCAGTCCTGCAAATAAACTTGGAGAGGGAGGATTTGGACCAGTTTATAAGGTATGTCACCATTCAAATCAGCAAACAGTTGTTGAGTCATAATTATCTGGTTAAAGGGAATAGTTGTTACACAATTATAACCGTAGCCATAATTGAACATAAGCTGCAACATGACTGTCAAAGGGATCTTCAAAATTATAAATTTTCTGATCTATTAAATTGGAACATTGCACTCAATAGGGAAAACTTGGTGATGGAAGGGTAATTGCTGTAAAACAGCTGTCTGTAGCATCCCGCCAAGGGAAGAGCCAGTTTGTTGCAGAAATTGTTTCTATATCTGCAGTGCAGCATCGTAACCTTGTAAAACTGTATGGATGTTGCATAGAGGGAGCAGAACGACTCCTTATTTATGAGTATCTGGAGAACAAGAGTCTCGATCAAGCACTATTTGGTATGAGTTGAGCATTTATGCTGTAGTATTGTTTTGCTTGGGAATAGTTAGAAACGTACTTGTTTCATTGTTTGCTGTGGAGAACAGTGCTGATTTTTATTTATTTTTTTATTTTTTATGATTTTCATGAAGCAGGACAAAGAAGTTTGGATCTCAATTGGACAATGCGCTATGATATTTGCTTGGGAGTGGCAAGGGGTTTAACTTATCTTCATGAGGATTCGAGGCGTCGGATCATACACAGGGATGTGAAGGCTAGTAATATTTTGCTCGATTCAGATCTCATCCCAAAAATTTCAGATTTTGGTTTGGCCAAACTTTATGATGATAAGAAGACTCACATAAGTACCCGTGTTGCAGGGACAATGTAGAATTCTGAAAAGTTCACCTCCACCTTTTTCTTCCTTAATCTGTTTTACTTTTCTTGCACATACATGTAATGATACCTATTGTCCTGGCACAGTGGGTACCTTGCGCCAGAGTATGCCATGCGTGGATATCTTACAGAGAAAACTGATGTGTTCGCTTTTGGAGTTCTGGCTCTGGAGATTGTTAGTGGGAGACCAAACTCAGATTCGAGCTTAGATGAAGAGCAGCTATATCTTCTTGAATGGGTATGGATGATATTCCCGTACCCTGTTTACATATCAATCTTCTCTTTTTACTGCATTGATTTTTTATTTACATATTATCACTCACATTATAATTACAATATTTTCTCCCTTCTTAGGCTTGGCAACTACATGAGAACAACCGTGAAGTTGAATTGGTGGACTCAAGATTATCAGAATTTAATGCGGATGAGGTAAAATGCATGATAGGAGTAGCTCTTTTATGTACTCAGGCATTGCCATCTCTGCGACCACCAATGTCCCGTGCAGTTGCTATGCTTTGTGGAGATGTTGAAGTGAACAAAGTAACTTCAAAGCCGGGATACTTGACTGATTGGAAATTTGATGACATCACCAGCTTTACAACCAGTGATAAGACAACTAATGAAACTGATTGCACCTTTGTTTCAACAAGTACAGATATGGGGGCTGAAACTCAGCATACAGAAGAAAATGGTAGTAAACCCATTCTCCATGACTTTATGTAGGTGATGAGAAATACCTTGCATATTTGTGTTTTTTATTTTCATTTTTCGAAAAATTGTGAGTTAAACTCCTATAGTCTTACATTTATGATTGTGTATATAGTAATAGAACAGTAGGAGAATGGTTTTTTTTTTTTTGACAGAAAGAATGGTTGTTTGTAACTTGTACGATGTAAAATTTTCTTTTATATGTCAGTGTTGAATTTTGGCATTAATGTTGAATGAGAAGGTGGCTGTTGAATACTTGAATGAGAAGGTGGCTTTTGACTTTTGGTGGTTGTCAACGGACAAACTAGTGGCATGCAAATCATATAATATCTTTAAGTTTTTCTGCAAATCATATAATATCTTTATGTGCTTTTGGCTTCTCAACATTACATTTGTATTTTGACCCAATTTGGTTGCTCTTTGCTGGTTTTAATCTTGCTCGGCACTTCTCTGGTGGACCATACAATGGCATACTCACGTCTTTCAACTTTGCCTTTTCAATCCCAAGTTGATCCAATGTCTTTTTAAATATAATGTCCAGGGAGCTCTTTGTGTCAACAAGTAAGCCAGAGACCATTTTTCCAGCAATTGTCAGAGATAATACTAGAGCATCGACATGCTGGTGGAATACGCCGCTTGAATCTTCATCGGTGAACATTATGGATGTGGTGTGCACTTTCGACCGTATTTGTGTTTGGAAATGACTTGTAAACATTCACGACTAGCCACGATAATCCTTGAATAATCCTTCCTAGTTCGATTCAAATCTTCAGGTAATGTTGGACCTTCAGCTATGGTGTGAATAATAAGGGTCTTTCCTTTGTCATGTTGCATGTGAGGATTTATCTCCATTGTGTATTGTTATCATATAACTTGTTGTCTAGTCTTTTGTGTATTGTTGACAAATTCTTTCAAATAATCGTTCTAAATTAGAGATTCAACTAGATCTCTTAGATGGAAGCATTTTAAAGTGGTATAGTCGAAATCCTCATGGAAATTGAAATACTTTGTTCAATTTCATTTGTTGGGATCGCTTTTCAATGACTCAGGCTTAGTTGTTAGAAGCCCGACTTCTCATATGGTCACGAGTACTTGCTCCTACGTGACATTAGAGGTATGATAATTTGTATATTTTGAATTCCACGTTCGACCCCGTCTGAATGTTTCAGAAGGTACTTCATTTGGAATACTCATGACATGTTGAGGTTGAAGGATTGGTGCCTTCATTGATCTTGTCTTTGGGGCTGCAATAGTAGGATTCCGCTAGTGACCATAAGGCGACCATTTCGATCCCCTTTATTCTCGCTGGATTTGACCCTATAATTAAATATTTAAAAGTTACATAAATGAGTTACCTCGAACATAACAAAATCCACTACATATATGGTGAAAGGAAAAAGGTCCAACAAAGGTGAACAATAAGCCAATTTAAGAATGCAAAATGCGCGCAAAGAAAAAGATCACGGTTTAATCTTTTAGGATGTGGTTCCACTTCCCCCTGATGATCATTAGATGTGCGACTTCTCCTTGCACTTGTTTTCCCAAAATTCCCCAATATCTTGGCATATATTGGATGTATTGAACAATATTTCACTCTGCAATTAGGACTGTCGTCTGAAAGTGAGAACTCAAATGAACAATTTGTGAACTCACTCCTAGGAACGGAAGCCTTGTAAATCCCGAATGCGACATGATCTGAGTCAATTAAAGTTTCCGCTTCTAGAAGCAACCCTGATATAACCTTCGCAAATTAATGTTTCGTTACTAAATCTGCAGTCATAATAGACCAGCAATTGATCTTCAAAATCAACTTCTAAACTCATTGAAAGGATATTCCTCATCAAATGCAATAACAACGCATACAGCAAATCCCAAGAGCTGACAATCAAGCCATTCCGTTCGAAATTCTATCGAATATCCTTCAGTTCCTCTGTACATGATCCACTTTGGGACTTTGCTTCCCGGGTAACAAAAGCTATAACCGGCGCATCCCTATAACATGAAAATCATAATTATTTTAATGAGACAGTGAGAAAACAGAGTAGTCAGTAGATAAGAAGAGGCTGTGGGTTTGAGTCTACCCCGGCCTCCCCAAACCCCGAATTATTGTAAAATTTCAATAATTAAAAAAAAAATAATGACCTTGTTAAGAGTTGGTAATGATATATGGCATTTTGTTAGTAGTGCCAACATGTCGCCAACTGCCGTCTCTTCAAGGTTGTGGCAGTTAGTAAATATGAAGTGTGAATAGACTAATTTTGCAAATTCAGATGCATCTGGTAGTGATCGGAGTTGCTTGCAATCACTTGCGCTTAACTGTTCTAGACTTGATGGAAGCTCAGTTAATGATCGAAGCATATTGCAATTGTCTAAGTCCAGAAATTTCAGTTCAGAAAGTTGTTTCATGCTTTTTGGTAGACTCTCAAAGTCGTTTCCACTTAGGTGTAAATGGAACAATGAGGATAAACTGCCAATATCTTCAGGAATTTCCTTTAGATTGCAGTCACTTAAATATAGATATCTTATAGTGCAAGGTAAACTTGGTACTAAATGGGTAACTGCCAAACCTGTACATCCACGACATGATAGAGTCTCAAGTTCATCCAAATGCATCATGGTAGACGGTAAATGACTTATGGCAGTTCTGTCTACTAAGAGATCAATCAAACAGTATAAATTCCCTAAGTTCTCTAGCAATATTTCCAATTTTGAGCAATCCCTAAGATCAAGGTATCCTAGATATGTCAAATTACATATGCTATTTGGAAGTATCTCAAGATTTTTGCATTCCCTCAAATGCAATTCCCGAAGCTCATGCAAATGTACAATCGAATGGGGTAGCTCCTTAATTGCTGATCCATTTAGATTAAGAATTTTCAAACATTTCATTGTATCCAAGATTTCTGGAGGAATCTCAAGTCTGAAGAATTTCTCAAGATTTAGCTCAACAAGAGATTTCAATTTGAGCCCAGTGCACTGTGACGGATTAGACCAGAGAAGCTTGCACTACAAAAAAAGTGACATACAGGGTAAAAATTATTTGTCACTACAAGTAAAGAAATTATCACAATTACAATATTGTGACAAATATATGTGTCATCAACAATTCGTTACTTTTGTCCCCGTCACTAAAAGTATTTGTGACGGTTT
Organism: Dipteronia sinensis; assembly: GCA_033220585.1. NCBI lineage: Eukaryota > Viridiplantae > Streptophyta > Magnoliopsida > Sapindales > Sapindaceae > Dipteronia > Dipteronia sinensis. The sequence goes on along the minus strand of CM065644.1, from coordinate 12,746,502 downwards.
TTAGGTACTTATCACGACTCACGAATCATGACTTTTAGTGACATATTATCACTTACCTTAATTAGTAACAAAATAAAAATTGTGTCACTAAATTTATATATAGTGACAATTAACTGTTTGAAGATTTTATCACTATACATCTTTTTAGTGACAATTAATTGTTTGAAGATTTTTGTCACTATATATCTTCTTAGTGACAATTTATTGTTTTTAAATTGTGTCACTATTCACAAACTTAGTGACAATTAACTATGTCAAAATTGTGTTAATATGCATAACTTTATCGACAATTAATTATTTAAATATTGTCACAATACACAAACCTAGTGACAGTTAACCATATGAAAATTAAGTTTGTTTTGCACAAATTTAGTGACAATTAAAAAGAAAATAACAAGTTGCAAATTCAATCAAAGTTAATATAATGGCCCATTCAATTATTATTAACTACAAGAAAACTTAAATATAAAAAGTACAATTAGGAATAGATAATCAGAATACAAGAAAGAAAAGAAAAAGAAACAAGAAAGTGAAAAAAATAATATTACAGAATTGTTAGTGTACATACACCAACTTGTTACAAATTTCGAGATAAATGCATTACATCAATTATATCTAGATAACAATGATGAAGATTCTTCAAACCTCAATAGAACACTTTCATCAATGAAAAGATCGGAATAAACTTTTCGCCTATATACAAACTGCAATAGATGAAAGTATATAATTAACATCTCAATTAGATATATTTTTTTCAATGCTGCATCAAACAATTGATTGTTCTATAAAAATTATTTAATCAAACAGTTATGAGGGAGTATTCAATTAGGTTCTTTGATGACATTTAAAGACATTTTTTAAGTGACAGATTTTCATGGATTTCTACGGACTTTTATAAATCCATATGGTTTTCATTGATTTGTTCAGACATCTATCTCAGACTTGTATGAATTTGTTTAAACATCTATCTCAGACTTTTATGGATTTGTTATCTCAGACTTTTATTATAGAGTGATGAATTATACTAGTAAATTGCCCAATCAGTCAGCCGAAGAGAAGCTCCATTTCAAAGCTTAATTTTCACAAAGATCTCAACTTTCATAATAAACCCAAAAAAATAATATTTATGAATACATAAAACTTCACGTATGAATAAACGTTTTACAAAAAAAAAAAAAAACTAACGGCAATAATTTTTATTAAAGTCAATCATAAATGAAAGAAAGTGACGTAATTTATAACAAATTTCAGAGTAAAATTAAAAGGAAAATACTCAATATTCATAACTAATCTTCACTGATTCTCATTGTTATTCAACTAATCATATAAACAAACAATAATCAACTAATAGAATAACTAAGCAAAGCTATAAATAAAATATTGAAAAAAAAGTATAATTTTGTCACAACTGACCACCATTTGATCTACGATTTTTAATTTATTCTATACAGCTCCAAATCTTACAAAATTTGATATGGATAATCTAGACATATAGGAAATACTACAGTAAAATTATCAATTTAATCCATGGTCATTTGTATATGAAAACATTCATTCTTTTCATGTTTCCTGAATCTGTTCAGCAGAAATCAATATTGACATTTGTTTACTCCAAAAATTATAACAATTTTTATACTCAATTATAAATCACGAAAATTTTCAGAATAACATTAGACATAACATTCTATCTACATATAAAGTTTCATAATTTCCTAGATAGAAGAACTCATCCAAATAAATTTACAAATTCTGGATATTTGTAAAAATATAGGGGTTCCAGTAGGCCTTTGTATATTTCGAAAACACATAAAATCTAATAACCGTCAGTATCGATTGAATAGGCTATAAATCATCCTCATGGTCTCTACTTTCTTCAAGTTAAGCATATCAAAAATCATAACCTAGCATATTCTAGAAGTTCAACCATGAAAGAGATAAATAAAGGAAAATAGAATCAACGAACCCTAGCAACAAGAAAAACTCAAAATCTTTGGGGAGAAGGCTGGACTTGTTATGGCATTTGATATTTATACTTCTCACTATCAAGTCCACCAAAATCCATGATTTAAGAAAATCCTTTAAAATCTAGTCTTAATTGAATACACCTTGATTTTTGCAGACATTTTTACGGTCTCAGTTCAATACACCCAGATTTGGAAGGACTTTTTAAAAGTCCGTAGAAATCTAAATTGAATACCACTGGATTAATATAGACTCTTTTAAAGTCTTTAAATGTCCGAGTTGAATACACCTGAATTTATAAAGTCTTTAAATGTCCTCTAGAATCCTAATTCAATACACCCCCTTAGTATGCACATCAACTAATATTGACATGTACTGTGGAAATCTAAGAACAAATAACTATAAATCATGAAATAATAATTATGGGTTCCTGAAAAAAAATTAAAAACAAATTAAAGTTAAGAAACATTCCTAATATATATATATATATATATATATATATATTCTATATATAACATACCTTATTTAAAGAAACTTCCAATATATGAAACTCAAATTTTAGATTCCGACCTTGAAAAACAAGTACAAGAAAACAAGCCCTTAAAAAAATTAAATCAAGAGAAGCTTACATTTTCTATCAAGACAAAATTTTCTCTACGATCTTGGTGACTTTTAAATATGAAACACAGTTTCAAACCTAAAAAGTGTTTTTAAGGAAAAAAGAAACTAAAGAGGAAAAAAATTTAAAAATAAAATTAAGAAACATCCCTAAACATATATATATATAATTCTACATAAAAAACATATCTTATTCAAAAAAACTTTTATTACATGAAACTCGAATTTGAAATTCCAACCCCGAATAAAAGAAAACAAACCTTAAGAAAATCAAATCAAGAGAAGCTTACATTTTTCTATTTAGGCGGAATTTTCTCTACAATCTTGGTGACTTCTACAGATGAACCACAGTTTCAAACCTAAAAAGTGTGTTTAAGGAAAAGAGGAAATGAAGAACAAAATCTAGATATGGCAGTGACAAATGGAGAAACAAGAGACATGTGATGAAGGAATAATGAAAAAAAAAAACCATACCAGTATTGTGGCTTTTTTGTTTCAAATAAAATAAAATTTATTGATTCTGATGCCTTTTAAAAACCTAATTATTTTTAAAATAAAATCTTTCCTTTTTTACAAGGTAATTTTGTGACTAATTATATTATTTGTCATAAATTATCAAGTTTTTAAACTAATTATGGCAATTATTTTTTAAAAGTCTCAATTGAACAAAACATAATGACAAATAATATAATTTGTCACAAAATAATACCTATTATGATACATTTGAAAATTGTCACAAAAAAATTGTCACTGTAGCTCACTTTTTTTGCAGTATTGTTTAAACTCTGAATTGACGGTGGAACTTGTGCTATTGCTGTCCCACTCAAATCCAAATGTGTTATATTACCAGAAATTTCTGGAAACTTTGTGATGTTATTGCAGTCGTGGAGATCAAGAGATGGAAGATATTGAAAATGAATATTACTTGGAAAGCTCCTAAGACTTGTGCAACCCCTCAAATCCAAATAGTAAAAGTGTTTGAGATGTTGAGCAAGCCGTGGAAGGTCAAGCAAGCTTCTGCAGTCTTTGAGATCTATCACCTCAAGCAGGGGGGAATTTGAGAGATCTGGGATCTTAGTGAGACATGTACATGCAAAAAGAATAAGACGCTTTAGTTTTGGGGCATACTATATAACAAAAAACAAAATAAAATCATTATAATAAATAATTAATAATATAATAAAACATATAATTATAACTTTAAAATATACCATTGTGTCTTCCCAAAATCTTTCAAGATTTCTACCACTCATATTAAATAGTCATTTTTTCCTCAGTACACACTGACATAACTTATCAGTACGTTGCATGTGGACCACTGACTATGGAGAAGTTTTGACAAGTGCATACATTTTGAGTCAAAATATATAAATCTAATGGTCCACATCTAATGCATTGATGAAGTTATATCAGTGAGTACTGACTTGTAAATTTCTGCATATCAAATTCAACAAAGTTGTTGAGATGTTGGGCAAGCTGGGGAAACTCAAGCAAGCTTCTGCGGTTTTTGAGATTTATCACCTCAAGCAGTGGGGAATTTGAGAGGTCTGGGATCTTAGTGAGACATGTACAGCAACAGAGAATAAGCCACTTTAGTTTTGGGACATGCTATGTAACACAAAACAAAGTAAAATCATTATAATAAATAATTAATACTATACACAAAGAATAAAACATATAATTATAAGTTTAAAATATACCATTGCGTCTTCCCAAAATCTTTCAAGATTGCTACCTCTCATATCAAATTCAACAATGTTGTTGAGATGTTGGGTAAGCAGGGGAAACTCAAGCAGCTTCTATAGTTTTTGAGATCTATCACCTCAAGCAAAGGGGCATTTGAGAGGTCTAGGATCTTAGTGAGACGTGTACATGCAGCCCAGAGTTTAAGCAACTTTAGTTTTGGGGCATGCTATATAACAAAAAACAAAAGTAAAATTATTACAACAAATAATAAGTATTTGTGAACTATACAAAATAATTATATACGAAGAATAAAACATATGCAATACTTAAAATGTTAATATAATACCATAGTATCTTCCCAAAGTCTTTCAATATTGCTAAAACTCAGATTAAGTTCAACAAGGTTATTTGGATTAAAATTTGATGGAAGTGCTAGTAAAGGATATCCAATCCAAATGAGAGACCTCAGATTGTCAGAAAGATCACTTAGGCCTTCCGAAAAATGCACTTTAGAGTTATACCGGGAGTCAACGCAAGTAGATTCCAGAAAATGTTTCGAGTAATTACTAGTACCACTTGCAGAATTACTTAAACTTTCATACCTTCGGAACTCTTCAAAGTAGTAAGTAGAATCATAAAATTTGAGTAATTTAAGATTGTACATTTTCTTGAAAGCTTGAGAGCTCAAACGCATATCCTTTATCTTGAACATATCTAAGAGACTAGGACTATCCCTTGAACCGCATTAGTCCCCTAACAGCAAAACGCAAAGTATAAGTAACATTATAAAATTAGTTTTTCTAGATTTTTTAAGTTAAAATATTTAATATATATATATATATAAACAAGTTTTTCTAATTTTTTTACATTAAAACATAAGAAAAAGGGAAACAAAAATAGTTCATGGATCCCAAAAATTTTCAAAAATTTTCCCCAACCACATCTCATTGATCTTAACATCCATATGGTTTGGATATAAAATGGTTTGCACTTGGGAGTTCTCTCTCTCTCTCTCTCTATATATATATATTTGTAGAAAAAATATTTGCAAGTTAATTGATTCTGTTAAGAGCAACACTTGTTCATCTTACGATGACAAGTTTTACCAAACTAATTTATTGAAGAATGTTTAACCGATTTTTGGAAACCTACACAAAGGGCTCTGCCGCGCTCTGCTTGCTTCCATATTTAGATAGTAAAAGTACTAATATTAAGAACAAGCTAGTGAATGAGTCATTGAATTGTGAGTGTTGTGTATGTGTGAATTAAAGTGAGTCCAGTAAAGACAAGCTTGAGACCTCAAATGTGCAGATATGAGCGTTGTGTAAAGGTGAGTGGAAAGTGACTAAGTGAGTTTGGTAACAAAATTTGTACAAAGTGTACAGTATTCTATATATTCATCAAATTTTAAGGAGCTTCTAGTTGTAAAAGCAATACAAAATGATCAAAGACTCACATCATCACTTTTTAGTGTGCAAAGAATGCCCAAATGATGTGATAATACTTTAATCCATTCATTTAAATCCTGCAAATCTAATACAATTTAAATGAATGGATTAAAATGTTGTCACATCATTTGGGCACCAAATTTGAGTAAAGTAACATTATTGTTATAAAAAAAATACCATTAATAGGAAACTTTTTTTTTGACAAAAGATTAAAATATGAAATTGATTAATAATTATTGGTGGGGTGTAGTTAATTACAAACTATTTATTCATTTTAGTAATTTTACTTAAGGATATTATTAGATTTTTAAAAACATACTAATTTGAGGTGTACATAAAGAGTAGGGGTGGACGTTTAATGCATCGGTTCATTTTACAATATAACCGATAAAAAACGGATAAAGTTCTGTTTCTGAAAATATGAACCGATCCAATAAAATTTACAAATGTCAACCGATTAAAAACCAACCGAATTGGACCGGTTCGGTTTGGTTCGGTTTTTTCGGTTTTAGTCCTACTTGGCCAAATTCATGGGCTTTAATTATTACACATATTTTCATATTTTAATCCTTGTAGGCCTTCGACCAAATCAAATTATGGGCTTGAACAAATTAAAAATACTAGTTTAAAATAATATTTAAAAAAAAACAAAGAAAAAACAATAAGATGTGATACACTTTCATAGTTTTATAGTTTCATGGACAGTTGAACATTAAACTAGAGTTTTGTTTTTATATATAAGTTGGATCTCAGTTCGGTTTTTCGATTTGGGATAGCGAACCGGGAAAAAAACTGATCCAATCAGTTTCTTAAAAAATGAACCGAACTGAATCAGCCAACATAAGAAAACAAAAAAAAAACAGATTGGATCGGTTCGGTTCACCAGTGTTGTTCGGTTTTTTGGTTTTTTGAAGAGTGTAAATATAGTCACTCTTGATATATATTTTTTTATTTTTGAAATAATTTTATATATAATCTTATTTTTAAAAATTAATTCTTTATTAAGCCCAGCACATTGGAACAAACCTTGATAATCAAGCGCAACCCACTCTATCGTAGGGCTTGGCCTTAATTTGAAGGATGGGTTGTGGCCACCCAGCCCATTTTAGACCTCTATCAGACCTCTATCTTAGAATTTAATGAGTCTGAATTGAACTCATTAAATTGTTTTGTTTGTTTTTTTAAGTGGTCAAACAACTTAAAAATATCAAAAAACAACTTAAAATAAAAAGTAAGAAATCTTGACTTTTAACTGAATTCCAGATCACTGGATTACAATTAAATATTCTCTTCCAAGTCTATCCTCCAAAAAAAGATATATTTCCAAATTTATTTTAATTTAATATGGTGTAAAAAAATTTCTTTTAACATATTTCTTATTTTAAACATGTTTTAGAAAAGAAAAAAAAACCATAATTACTTCTCATAATGAAATTTTTCAAGGATTGAACAGTTGAATTTCTCTCTTACCAAATCCCGGTAAGAACTATTTATTTATTTATTTTTATCTAACTATTCGTATAATACTCAATAAATTTGTATATCATATTAAGTACGTGGATCGAAAAAGTTATAAAATTATTGTATATAAAAAATTCAAGAACCTTTCTTTTATTTGGTTTCCGGTGCATATGATCCAAGAAACCAAAAAAACAAATATGGTTTCAGGAATTATATTCACCGGAAACGTGGACAACTTAGAAAAATTGAACTTGAACTTGAACTTGAACTTTTTCTTGACAATAAATTTAACTTAAACTTTGTTTGCAGAATATGCAAAATTATATTCTTTGATTAATTTTTTATTTTGTTAAATTGAACTTTGTTCGCAAAAAAAAACATATAAAATTTATAAAGAAATAAAGAATGGTGCATGTTAAATTATTTCTTTTAATTAGTATGGGTATAAATGTAAAATTATTTATTTTCAAACAATTTTATTTTTAACAAACAAACATGTTGACAGTATATTCAGATGTGAGGAAAAAAAAACATGTCATTCAGATTCAGATTTCGGTCCATATTCAGTCTTCAGAAAAATTCAGAACTGTTCAGTGTTCAGACAAAAAAATAAACGACCCCTAAAGTCCTGTTTTATTTTTCCACTTAATAATTAATGACATTTAATGTATTCCATTAAGTCATTTTGTATGTTCTTTTAAATGATAAAGCCACTTACACTATATTTGGTTTGATGGAAAAATAAAGAAAGAAAATGATAAGTTAATGAGGAAAGGAAAAGATAATGTTTTTAATGGTTGTTGTTTAGATAGATATGAAAGGAAATGAAAGGAAAAGTGACAAATAAAAATATATAAATAAATAAATCTTAGTCTATTTATGAAAATACCCTTCTTTAAAAAATATGAACAATAAATATGTATTGTTATTAGGGGTGTGCACTAAGTTCGGAACCGAACCGAATCGAACAGAAAAAAGGGTGTTCGGTTCGGTTCGGTTCGTATAATTAATTCGGTTTAAAAATTAAAAACCGAAAAAGTTTTCGGTTCAAACCGGTTTGCTTTTCTAAAAACTGGTTTGAACCGATTAAACCCCCTATAAAACTATAAAACAAAAAACATAACATTTATAGTGTTCTTTCTCTTACACAACCACGCAACATCCCAGTTCTATTTATTTTTGAAGAGGTATTATTATGTAGTGTACTCTTATTAACATATTTTGAACTTTTATTTACGAGTTCGGATTTTGGAATGTATTAACATGTTTTTTATATTTTGGAATGGATTTGTTATTAACTTATTATTATGTATTAATATGTTTTTTATATTATGTAAATGTTGTTTTGGCTTTGGGTTATTCAAATGGCCAAAATTAGGCACATTAAGCTATTCATTAATTTTAAAACAAATAAAAAAGACTCATTATGCTATTCGGCCCATTAGGCCCAAAACCAAATTGAACCGAACCGATTAAAATCAGTTCAGTTCAGTTCGGTTCCCATTTTTTATTCGGTTTAAACCGGTTTAATTTTGGATGATCCGAAATATTTTCGGTTCAGTTCGGTTTTGCCCAAAACCGAACCGAACCGAACCGTGTCCACCCATAATTGTTATATAAGTTTACTTTTGGGATATTGAAAAATATTTTTCATTTCCTTTCCTTTCCTTCCATTCCTCCCAAATTTGGTGAGAAACTCAATTGAGTGAAACAAGAAGAAATTATTAAATCTCTTTCCTTTCTTTTCCCTCATTTTCCTTTCTTTTCCCTCTCATTTAACAATCCAAACAAGATATTAGAAATCCACCCAACTCATTTCTTTTCCTTTCTCCTCAATTCCATTAAACCAAACATAGTGTTAAAGAACTCCTAATACCACTGGTTTAGAAAAGTGAAAATTTTTCACTTTTCACTTAATAAAAATCCACTGGAATTTAATGTAATTTTTTACTTCCAAAACTATCATCACCAATCTAACTTATTTTCAATTTTGTCTTCTATCAAAACGCTATTCATATTAATAGTTTTTTTTCCTTCTCACCATAAATAACTACAGCATCACACCTTAGTTGCTTCAAAACTCAAACAACTAAAAACTGGTTTCCTAGTATATTCTGGCTTCCGGTAAGGACTCGTTCTTTTTTTTTTCGTAATTTGATAATTAGTTTTATTAATTTTATTTTAGAGTTTGATTGCATCTCTTTTACTTGTTCTGAAAATTACATGGGTTTATTTTAGACCCAGGCAAATTAATAACTGGAATTTGGTTTTCATGGTGATTTTGTTATGAATTTTTTTTGGTGGGTTTTGAGATGTTAATTTTAATAAGCAAAAAAAAAAAGTTATGTATATAATAGACGATTTATTACTATATATTTGAATTGGCCTTAAAGCAAGAGAATTCCAATTCATTTGTATGTGTGTATCTACTGTATATGTGAATTGGGCTTAAAGTAACAACATTTTTATTACATTTGTAATTTGTACTGGTTTGTTCTTATACTTCCAAAATTCCATTGTAATCAATTCTTCAATATAACTAAATTACGATTATGTTAAGGATCCGAGATCAAATTTTTTAGTACATTAGATTTTAGTGTCACTCAAGAAATATAAAAACAGGAGAGGGGAAATAATTGATGTTCAACTTGTCTATACATCTCATCTGTTTTACTTATTTTGAAAATTAATGTTAGTAATTTTCATATAGTAGACAAGACAGCATTGGCACTTATAAAATATTTAATATATATATATATATATATATATATATAATTTTAGCATATCCAATTATCCACCATAGATGAAACTCCTACATGAGGCATCATACATATCGTACATCAAAGTAAGTCAAAAACTAATGTTCACCGGTGATTATCGGTTCACATTGACCAATAAAAAAAATAGAAAGCAGCTTCTCACACAAACTGGCATTTGAGAAACATAAGTACAAATCATTCACAAGAAAGCATTAGCTTCCCATATATAAGAAAATCATGCCCACAATAAACCAACATTATGAGATTACAATACTTAAACCGTGTAAATCAGGTTTCACTAAAACAAAAAATAAATTTTCATATAAATTATTTATATATTTATATAAATTAAAAATATTATTAATAACTAAATAATTTTGTTTTACAATTATTAAATTACTTGTTATAGTTATCCTTAAAATATTAAAATATAAATATGTAACAAATAATAGCTAGAAGGACATAGACGTAAAAGTATTAATTTTCATATATTTGTAACTTTAAAAAAATAGCAAATTGCACTCAACCTCCCTAAAGTTTGATCTCTTGCATACAGAAACAACTTTATCATTAATTGACACTCACACCCCCTACCGTTAGGTCAAACTTAATTGTTGATTAAGTCTTACCTTTACAAGACTAAACTATCCCATGATCCATAAATTAAATTAATAAATGGGTAATTTCACTAAAGTCCCTACTTTTTAACGAAATGTCATTTGCTTAAACATTTTTATCATATTAATAACTTAATTCCCTTATTTTTATTTTTAAGAATTTTTTAAATTGTTATTTAATTTTAAAAATTAAAAAATATTAAATAAATATAATATATTAAAAATATCTTTTAAAAAAATGAATGCATGAGAATCTTCCCAAACGTTGGTAATCTGGAAAAAAAAAATTCTAACATCTTCATCTTCATTCTTACCAAAATTCTTCATCCTATCTCATCATCTTCATCCAAATTCTTATAAAAAAATTAATTCAACAAATTTCATCCACGATTACACAACAAAAATCCTTCTAACACTGCACAAACAATAAACACAACAAAATCCTACAAGGGATCTGGTCCCTGCTGAGTAAACATCTTCATCTTCATTCTTACCAAAATTCTTCATCCTATCTCATCATCTTCATCCAAATTCTTATCAAAAAAATTAATTCAACAAATTTCATCCACGATTACACAACAAAAATCCTTCTAACACTGCACAAACAATAAACACAACAAAATCCTACAAGGGATCTGGTCCCTGCTGAGTGTTGACTGTTGTGGTGCTCCATCTCACCAGCACTAGAACAAGAAGCATGCGCACCTCCCTATTTCGGTGGTTTGAGGAGGTGATAGCACTATTTTATACATATTTTAGATCCTCATTTCCTATTGTTTTATGCTTGTTTCTCGGGTAAAACCGGGGTTTTAATGAGCTTAAATGAGTGTTTCAAATAAATAGGAAAGTTCAGGGGCATTGTTGTAATTCTGCCGACATCAGGGGTGGAAATGCAATATTCGGGATATTATTGAAGGTTCTATGAATACTTGAGAGTACAAAGATACATATTGTAATTTCCAACCAACGCACGCGCAGCTGCCACGTCATTAATGAAACGGTGCGTTTTGGCCTTTAGTGCTTGCATCAGCATGACGTCATCGTGACCAACCCGACCCGTATTCTGACCGACCCGGTTCAGACCCGGTGCAGACCCGACTTCAACCCGACCTTCTCTAGCTCGTTTCTGGCGGTTTTTCTAGCCGTTTTCTGCCCAGATCCCCGGTGCACTTCCCTCTAATCAGATTACCACAATTTGTAGCCTCCAACACGTCTGTTTCTCTCTCCAAGCTTGCCACATTTCCACCATTGAAGACCGAAGCTTCAAGCTTCATCTACAAGCACCAGCTCGCAGCACCAGCTCGTAGATATCCTCCAGAGATATCTGCTACTTCAAACTACGAGTAACAACTCGCAGATTTCGGTTCGAGCTAGCAGAATTTCTCATTTTCAGCATGGGCAAAATTGTCATTTCACACCCAAGTCTTGCCCTACATTTTCCACTATATATACTTCGCTTTAGTTGTCTTAAAAATCCCCAATCTTTCTCTTAAGAAATCCCTAGATAGTTTTAGAGTTTCTTAGATAAATTTCCTCAACATCCAACACACAAACACTCTCTCACACAATTATCTCACCAAACCATAATTGTCGCACTCTTGGATCTCTTGGAGTTGAAGATAGAGTTGGAATTCTTGAAGACCTTCAAGGTTGTTTCATTCTCTGTATTTTTCTCTTTGATTTCTATTCAAGCTTGTAACTAAGAACTTGTTGAGATTTTGTTGTATTTATATTATTGATCTATATAATTAGTTGATGTATTAGTTTAGTTGAGCTCTTATTTGCATGCTTTGTAGTTAATTGGATTTATGTTGATTTAGTTGTAATTGTTTTGGTGTAGTTTAATTGATTTTAATTGATTTGCTCTTGATTTAGTTTAATTGAATTTTCGAATCCTTGCTATTAGTTTAGTTGATTTCAGTTTCGAAGCTTTCCGACCAACAACCGCAATTTTACTTTTCTTGCATGTAATTAGTGTAAATATATTGTATATATAAATTCTAAGACCTAGAACTAGCTTAAAGGTACCATACCTCCTTGTGGGAACGAACCGTACTTATTGCTAGGCAATCGTCAAACGATCTGTGCACTTGCGGATAAACAAACACGCTCATATATATTTTAGAACCGTTTCACGTATGTCAGGAGGCTGGCGTGAGCCTCCTCCTTGTTTCGGTGATGTGAGGAGGCATGTTGTTTCGGTGGTGTGGGATTATGTGAGCTTCTGTTCTGGTTGAGTGTTGCTAACCAATGGTGGCTGTGGGGAGAACGACGGTGGGAAGGTAGCGGAAGATGGAGGGAGCGATGGTGTCAGCGGCAGAGACTCGTGGAGGGAGGGGGTGGCGGCGGTGAGGGGTTTAGTGGGTGGAGATCTCCTTTCTCCTCCAATAGAGATTTGAGTTTTTTGAGATTTTTGTTGGTTCAATTGGTGGAGATCTTCTATGGAAATATTGAGTTTTTGATTGAGATTTTCCATAGGTGAGTTTGAATGAAGAGTTCTTGGGATTGTTTGAAATCTTTCAATGGAGAGTGTGTGGGATTGTTTTTGTAACTCAAATCTCTCGTGATGGTGTCTGTTCAGCCGCTAGAAAAAAAAATTCTGGAATTATTTTTGGAATTTTTTTTGTAGGATTTTGTTGTGTTTATTGTTAGTGCAGTGTTAGAAGGATTTTTGTTGTGTAATTGTGGATGAAATTTGTTGAATTAATTTTTTTGGTAAGAATTTGGATGAAGATGACGAGATAGGATGAAGAATTTTGGTAAGAATAAAGATGAAGATGTTACAATTTTTTTTTCCTGATTACAAACGTTTGGGAAGATTCTCATGCATTCATTTTTTTAAAAGATATTTTTAATATATTATATTTATTTAATATTTTAAAATATCTAAAGTTATATAATAGTTAAAAAAATTCTTAAAAACAAAAATAAGGGACTTAAGTTGTTAATATGATAAAAACATTTAAGTAAGTGACATTTCATCAACAAGTAGGGGCTTTAGTGAAATTACCGTTTTATTAATTTAATTTAGGGATCATGGGTAGTTTAGTCTCTTATAGGTAAGACCGTCAACAGTTAAGTTTGACCTAACGGCATGAGGTGTGAGTGTCAATTAATGATAAAGTTGTTTCTGGATGCAAAAGGCCAAACCTCTGGGAGGTTGAGTGCAATTTGCTCTAAAAAAACAAACAGTTTATCATTTATGTTCAGTTTTCAGTGAAAAAAAAAAAACACAAACAACCATATTTTTTAGTTTTCAGTTTTTAGTTATTATTCGGTCTTAAGTTACATTCAAAGCATAATAATATGGTACAAAGTTTTTCTCATTCAATCATTTCATCAACTTGCCTATAAATTAAAAGTAATAATAACGTGGGTTCAACCCCCCTTGTGAACGGAGCTGCACATATTGGGAGAACTTTACCCTTTAATGGGCCGACCCGATGTGATGCCGGATTAGTCGGGGTGTGGACATGGCTGATTGTATCGTATAGTGGATCCGCTCCACCCGAAAACCGGATGGTTTAAAACCAAAAAAAAAGTAATAATAACAGATAAAGTAGATAATAAAATAATTATCTTACATGTGACATAAACAAATAATGTAGGGAAAGTGTCATCTCACGCCTGAGCAAGGACATCTTAAGGAAAAAAAAAACTAGTTTTTAATAGCTGGATGATAAATTAAAGAAAAATATAATAAGAATCTAGAAATTAATTGAATATTATGCTGAAAATAATACAACTCATGTATAAACTCAAAGTAACACAAAGAAAATCAATAAAAAAAATGTGAATGTAATTAGTTGATGTTGTGATCGAGTTCACAGATCTATTATGAATTAATATCGGTGATTGTCAGATAAAATAAAAAAGAAAAGAGAAAAAAATTGAGAGAATGTTGGAAGTGGTGTGAGGGGCATATCTTGAACACTAATAAATAGATAATATAAACCCTTTATATGGAATTATTAAAAAAAACAGTTTTATTTTTATATATATGATTATGACAAGCTTTTGTTTTATATAATTTTATGACTATTCTTTTGAAAAGTACTTCAGGATAATTTATGTGGTTATTTAATATCATTAAAAATAGTAATCAGATATAATAGATTTTTTAATCGGAAGATGATATGTGTACTTTTTTTTAATGTTTATAAAATAATCATATAATTACATACATATAAATAATATAATCACATATAATTATATATATAAAAAAAGTAATCAGAAAATTAAAAAAAATATATTCTTTTTAACCGGAAGCCGACATATGTACTCTTATTTAATGTTTATAAAATAATCATTTAATTATAAAAAAAAAACAAGTAATCAAAAAATTATTAAAACAAAAAACTTCAACATACTTTTCTTCTTATAGAAAAGTACTTCAGCATAATTTATGTGGTTATATAATATCATTAAAAAAAGTAATCAGAAAGTAAAAAAAAAATCTAGGAAAATAAGTAAGCAGGAAATTAACAAAATCTGGAAAACAAAGTAATCGGATATTAAAACAATATGGAAAAAAAAGGATATAATTTATGTGGTTATATAATAATCATATAATTATATATATATATATATATATAAGTAATCATAAAATATGTTTAAAAAATAATTCAACATAATTTATACAGTTATATAATAAAAATATCAACAACAAAAAGTAATCAGAAAGTTAAAAAAAAGCTGGGGAAAAAAGTAAGTAGTAAATTAAAAAAAATGGAAAAAAGTAATCAAAATATTAAAACAACATTTGTAATCGTTATATTAATTTTTATTTTGGCCAAAATATTAAAGAGTCACAGTATTTATAATTTTATTCTTATTAATTACTAATTAATGTAATATATATATATATATATATATATATATGGCTAAATAGATAGAGAGCCACAACCTTTATAATTATTTTCTTATTAATTGTAATATATTTTTATAGTTAAATATATATATAGAGGCATAACCGTTATAGTAATATCCTTAATAATTATTTTGTTCTTATAAGGTGCGTTTGGCACCTGGATGAGACAAGACTGGACGGGACGGGACGTTACTGGACTGGACAGGACAGGACAGGACAGTTGTTCCATATTGTGTTTGGAATGTTTGGGACAGAACTGTTAATTGTACTGTTTATGTGTTTGGTATGACTGGGACATAACGAGACAAGAGGTTCAGATGACCAAACTGCCCCTCTTGTCCTTTCAAATGTTTATAACAATTTTATTGAGTTTGAAAAAAAACTCCTAGATTGGAATCAAATTCTGGATTTTTTTCATTGAATTTGAAAAATATCAAATATTATTGAATTAAAACTAATTAAAAATCATAAAAAATTAATATTTTCTGTCATTTCCTTACTTCACAAACACCATAAATTTTTCTTCAATGAAATTCCATAGACAAAAACAACAAATCAATTCCACAAAATTCATCCTAATAACTAATATGTTCTTAAAATCAATTGAACAAAGAAAAAAAAATCTGGAAGAAAAATTGGGAAGAAAATACATCTAGAAAAAAAATATGGTCAACACAAATCATCATCGTCAACTAACAAAACATCATCATCGTCAACAAATCAGAAACAAATCTGGAAAATTGTCCAAAACTAAAGTTTCTTCAATCAAAAAACCAAATCAAAATCATCATCATCAACTAAGAACAACAAATCATCATCATCGTCAACACCACCATCTTCAAAAACCCAAATCAAAAACCCCACCATCGTCAACACCAAACCACCGTTCCCAACCAAACCCAGTACCATCCACCACCATAACCACCATCAGATTAAACAAACCCAACCATTAGCACCGAACCCAACTTCAATCAAACCCAGAACCATCCATCACCACATCCACCACCAGATTCAACCATTGATTTCGTGGAGGGGTTTTGGATATTGTTTCGATGGTGGGGGTTCTTTAGTGGGAAGATGGCGGCCATGGTTCGGCGGTGTACACGTGCCCCGGAAAACCAAGTCGGCTATGAGTTGTGGCGATTTGGAGAGAAGAACGATGATAGGGTTGCAGCGGACTAGAGAAGAGAGAAGAGAGAAGAGAGAAGAGATAGGAGATAGGAAAGAAAAAAGGGTTTTAATTTATATAGTTGTAATTTTTGGAAGATTTAAGGGTACACATGTTTTTTCCAGACTTGTCCCATGCATGAGACAAGTATGAGACAAGTCGGCATGGGACAAGTCTGGCCGAGGGTCTGGGGTGGGACAATTTTTTATTGTTTTTGTCCCACCTTGTCCCGTTCCGTCCCGTCCCAAGCTTATGGTGCGTCAAACGTGGGACAACAAAAAGTTGTCCCGTCCCGCGTACCAAACGCACCCTTAGTTTTGATTTAAATATTATTAAACCACCACAAAAACATTATTATAAACCACTATATATAATGAATTATAATTTAAATCATATCATTTAATATGATTAATTTCAATTTAATATTTGAATTTTAGTTTTATGTATCTATTTGACTTGTGCCTCTCCCATTTTAATTTACTTTCTAAGTATGTGACTCTTGCAATTTTTATTTCACCGTAAAAGAGACTCTTGCATATAAGATCCTAAGTTTTTCTTCAAATTCATTTCTCTTTTTAATTTTTTTTCATAAGTTTCACATATTTTCATGCACTACAAGAAAAATAGGCTATAGGGACAAAAGTTTTTAGGAGGAATAAAATCCGTCCCAATAGAACATCTATTAGGACGCAATAACATATTCGTCCCTAAAAAAATACAAACCTGAATAAATCTTTAAGGTCGAAAAAAATCGTACGAACCACCCTATGTGGCTAGATCATGAAGAGAGAGAGAGAGTGTGTGTGTGTGTGTGTGTGTGTGTGTGAGGGAGAGTTTTTCTTTGATTTTGGTGGTCGACTGGTGGTGGCGGTTTCAAACAGCCTTTCGATCTCGTTTAGCTTCTGGAAAAATTATGGAGATGGGGGTTTGGGTCGAGACGGTGGTGGTGGTTGATTGTGGGGGTGGTTGGGTTGGTGGGGGTTTCTGGGTTTGTTGTTTAAGTTTTTAATTATTTTTTTGATGGTGGAGATCCAGATTGGGTCTCCACTGTCTCCACATAATCAATTTTTTTTTCTTTTAAGTTTAAATAATTATATTTTTATTAGGTGGAGATCCAATTCGGATCTCCACCTTTAAATTTATTTTTTAATTTTTTAATTTTTTTTATTAGGTGGAGATCCAGATCAGATCTTCACCGTCGATTTGAATAAGATGGACGGTAGAGATCAAGATTGGATCTCCAAATTTAAATTTTTTGTTAATTTTTTCTATTTCCATTTTGCCCTTACTTAAAGACACTTGAGACGCACGTGACAAAAAGATGGATGGAAACTGGGTTTGGGGAGTTTAATGTCTAAAAAAAACATTTAGGGACAACATGCGAATTTGCATTTATTTTAGAGGGCATTTGTGCCGATAACCCTAAAGGTTATTAAGTGAGTGACACAAAAACATACATACTAGATGTGAGGGGGTGGATTTTTATTTATAAAAAAAACAACAAAAATTTTTTAATTTCATTTCTTTTTTGAAATATTACGATAAAGGTTTTTTTTTGTTTGTGTTGGGGGGGGGGGGGGGGGGGGGGGGGGGGGGGGGGGGGGATACCACTAGGGGGGGCGGCATACCACTAGGCCAACTTCATCTTGTTCAACATAGTGTAAACCTTCTTCTGCGTCCTCTTCCTCTCTTTCTGTCGCCGACACTCGGAACCCGTCGCTACAACTTGGGACTGTTGCCACCGCTCGAACCTTCACTGCCCCCCAGATCCCTTGCCACCGCTCGAACCTTCGCTGCCCCTCGGAAACCTCGTCGTCGGTCCGACAGTTGCCAAAAATCTTCAAACACTCTCCTTTCCTTGCTTTTTCTCTCCAACAAAAGTGAAATTGGGTTTTGGTTTCTTAAATTTGGGGGTACTTTAGACATTGTACCCCTAACAATACTAAAAACAAAAATTGAAAAGAAAGAAAAAAGGTTAAAAAACAATGAGTAATGCTATTTTGTCCAAATTATGTGGTAACAATACAATCCATTCATTTAAATCATACAAATATAATTTAATTAAAATGAATGAATTGTAGTGTTGCCACGTCATTTGGACAAAATAGCATTACTTAAAAACAATACTTGAATCATTCAAATGGTTAAAAATGAAAATTCCCACATGTCCTTTGAGTTGACCTCTCAGAACACACGTTATCATCTAAGCCATTCATGCATTGATTTCTCTATCCAAAAACCATGCTGTAAGTAACTTGTGACTTTATTTGTTTTCATCTCGCCTTCGTTTTCCGAGTTGAGTTCAGACCTGAACAGTCACATTCGATCACTTTTCTGAGGTAGGCTCAACCATTTATGCTTTTGGCAACCAAAGACAACATATTTGATAGGTTCTAATAGCCGAGGTGTGTTCGACATGCTTTTAAGATACCGTGTAATGTACGTTATTTTATTCTCTTCTCATGCATCGAAATGATTTTACATTTGTTAAATCAGTAAGCTCCAAGTGTTTACCCAGTTAATTTTATGGTATAACTCCTCTCCTTATTGAATCTGATGCTCTCAATGTGAATAAATTATGTTATGGAGCCTCTCTATCCAGAGGAGAGGTGGATAATCATGTGCAAAACATAATATTTTTGCTAGACAAGTATGATTACTCACTATGGCAGCTCCATCTGTAGCTAAATGGGCCGTTAATAATATATATGGGCCTTGTACGCAGTAGCTTTAAGCCCATAACAATCGGACATATTAGCTTGGGTCGACCCAAAATACAATCGAATTAATAAGTCCAATTGTTACCCATTCCCCTTCCTATCAAACGACGTCGTCGCTTCTCTCAGATCACAGAAAGTCATAAACCGACTCGTCCTTTTCCTTCTTCGTCACCACAGATCACTCTTCTTCTCTCTCTCTCTCTCTAGAATGGATTCTCGCGTTCGCGGAATTTTCCATCTTCTCATTGTTTCGTCTCTCCTCTGCATCCAGTCAAGGGTTCGCGCTCCTTCTCCCTACCCGTCTCTCTCGAATGTATATATCTGTGTATATATGTATATGTATGTGATCTGATGATTTTATTGTTTGATTTGGTTGATATTGATTTAGGCGGATTCTATTGGTACAGTTTTCTTCATCGATAGCCCGAAGCAACAATATCTTCGCTCTCCGTCTCCAAACGATGCCGTCCAGGTAGTTTTATTGTTTTTCAATTCGAATTCTGTTTCGTTTTTTCTTCAACTAATCAATTCTCATTTATTTTGTTTATTTATCTGCTGATAAAATTAGGAGATAAGCGATTTTTTTTCGTGCCATCGATTTCTCTATTTAATTGTTTGTTTACACGTGCGCGTAATTTTTCAGCTTGATCAATTATTTTTCTGGTTGCTGAGAAATTGTATGGAAGTAATGAAAAATTATTGAATTGACAAATTGAGCTTATGGGCTGTGGTGTCTGTACTTGTCTCAATATTTATCAATTTGTGCTACTCGATTAAAAGATCTTAGCCGTTGTTTGTTTTTGTAGTGATAGATCGATTTTCTGTGATTCATTTGGAATTAAGGAACGATTAAATCTTGTTGATAATAGTACAAAGATGCTCTATGTTTATTTGTCTCTGAATTGTACTAGTATGATTATGCAATGCATTCGTTTACTTCTGCAATTGAAAATTTAAGTTGTTTGTAACTTGTTTATTGCTTGCTATATTTGCAGTGAATCAATGATGCTGTAGTTTACCATAATGAACTTATATGCTGTTATTTGGTTCTAAAGAACTTTTTATTCACTTGCATTCGTAAATATGTTGATATCCATGCCTTTTCACTTTCAGTCGCATTCAATGTTACTTTCGGAAGTTGGCGCTGCTGCGTCAGTCTTGCTTGGTTTCGCACCGACTGCTACCCTTTCAGAGTCCGGTTCATCTAAGGTTATTGAAATCATTAATTGCTTCTTCTTTTCTATTTTTGATTTATTGTTCTCATATGTTTTCCCCGGTTGAGGGTTTTCTGTAATGAAATTTTTTGGTTTTTTGGCAGTTGAATGATGTTCTGATGCCTAATCCATTCAACAGACCTCGCGCTGTTTTCATGCTGGAAGTCAGAGGAGTAGATGGTATTGCACCTGTTTTAGGATATGCATTTTAAACCTTTTCTTCTTGACTTCTTTTCTAAAAGATTCTTAATTGTCATATCCTTTGAGCAGATCCTAAATTCATGGTTAAACTTGATAATACTCGGTTCAGTGATGCCTATAGCAGCAAGATCAGTCCCAATTCAAATAAAGTTGATATTCAACTTCCAGGTACTTGATCTCTTTCTGATATAGATATGGTCATCTGTGCCTTGACTATTTTATATATAAGTTGAATAGAGTTTGTTAATGTTATGAGTTGTTTTGCAGATGAAGATGAAGTTTCAGTAATTTTTGTGGACGAACAATTAGAAGATCACACTGACAAAGAAATTCACGATTTTGTTAGTCTTGACTTCATCTTATGCACTTTCATTGCTCATTTTTAATCCAGCCTTATTTTATACTCATATGAATTTTTTTTTAGGCATCTTGGTTGGGCGGATCATATGTTGCTGATGACTCAGAACCACTGAATGGAGAGTTGACTTTTCCGTTGTCCAATGATATCAGTTTGAATCTTCAATTGTCAAAGGTACTATTCAGGACTCAAACTTATGTTTTCTACTATTTTCTGTACACTTCACTGATCACTATTAATTTTATGATATGTAATCTTGAACTCCTGTTTTTATTTTTATTTTTTTATTATTATTATGGTTTTCGTTGGAAGAGTAACATTTTGGTTGTTTGCAGAAAGCAGAGAGGGAATTTACATTAAGTCTTCTGGCTCTGTTCCACAATATGAAAAGGGCAATGGAGATACATGAAGCACAGAGTATGCTAAGATCTGCAGAGTTAATGATGGGTTGTTTTGATGGCATTGAGGTGATAATACTTTCACTTCTTTATTATTATTATTTTTTATAAATCTCAAACTCAGAATGTAATTTATGTGTAATATTCTGTAATGAAGTATTTATAGGTAGATTAAGAATTAAATTCCAGTATGTAACTTTATTATGTAAATTATGCCTATCTAGGACATGACAAAAGGATGTCAGTTCTAACATTTATAATAGTGTATTTGTCTGCGGGCATGTACATGAGTTCATTATATTTTCGGTTAATAATTCATCCATATATGATGGCTTAAATTTACGCATCTTTCTTTTTAGGACAGTTTCTTGACAAATTCTTCTTGATGATTGTTATACTATATTGTACTGGCTGTCATTCCCTCTTTGACTTGTGTGCCTCATGGTAGCCCTCCACTTATAGTCTCTGCTTGAATGTATGAATTGTGTTGGCATCCATGTATTTTTGTTTCCAAGATTTTGAGATTATTCCTAATTTGTCAAATACTTATGTACCATGTCCATCAAGGTTTTCAAATTAGTGGGATTTTTCATTTTTAATTTAATTGAAACCGGCTGTAACTGTATGTTTTTGGGAGCCAGAAATATATTTTCAGATTGATTACAAAACAGTGCTTGGACTTTATGCACGCATCTGCATTTGTGTTTAGGTGCATCCTGCATGTATGTGGCTATCTTACTGTTTTCTCTTTTTCTAATTCTTCTCGGTAATTTCTCTGTAGGCTTTGCAAGTCCAATATGGAC
This sequence comes from Dipteronia sinensis, assembly GCA_033220585.1. Taxonomy (NCBI): domain Eukaryota; kingdom Viridiplantae; phylum Streptophyta; class Magnoliopsida; order Sapindales; family Sapindaceae; genus Dipteronia; species Dipteronia sinensis. Next base: position 12,724,219 of record CM065644.1, on the reverse strand, counting down.
CTGAAGGTGTTGCCCAGCAAGGGATGGAGCTATTACTTACAACACTGTCCAAGCTATTTGATTCATTGCAAACAGCATATAAAGGTATTCTGTCCTGGTTTTGGAAAATTACTTTATAGTCTGCATAGCATGTCATAAAGAATGATAGGCTCAGTGTGTTGCAAGTTACCGGTTTGACTTGTTCAAAAACTGAGATCTTAGTAATGTCTGTCGTAACTGTGTGATAGTGGCTTTATGTCTTCTTTTTTTTTTCCATTTACCTTGTGATCTTATTTATAAGCTGCCTCATGAGACTTTCCATACCTTGTTGTCTAGAAAGAAACCAAGTTTACATAATTGGTTTTCACAATTTATAGTCCCACTTTAGGTTTTCATTTTTGGTTTGCAAGACAGTTTGAGGACTTTTTTGACACAGTTCCACTTGAAACCCAAGTTCTTGATATTAACTGCATTTTTCAAGTAAAAAGTTGTTTCTTGTAAAACTGTAGCCTACATGGTTGAAAATGGATGCTGCCTTTTAAGTTTATATAAATATCTGTTATTACCTTATCTTGTTGAGTTAGTTGAATTTCTCCCCGTGATTGCAAACGCTTATAGTAATTGATAATTTGGCAGGTCAAATTGTTGGAGTAATCTTATTTAATGGGTCTCCCTTGCCCGAGTCCGAAACTGTGTTGAACTTGATGTCTACTTCCTTGCCATCTTCACGTTGGTTGGCAGAAGAAGTAGAAGGCTCAATTAATGTAACAACTATTGCTGAAATTGCGTTGGTTAGATTGACACTTGCTTGGCTAACGGGAATTATTCTTATCATTGCTACTCTCTTTGGGGTAAGATTATATATTAACAAAGTCCTACTACCTGTTTTATACATAACTATTTTGGAAGTTAATTTGAATATAGTAATTGATATTGTCCACCACATTTTTTTTTTTTTGCTGTTATTTTTCTCATACACTTTTGATATTCTGTTAAGTATATAATAAATATGAATTCTTAATTATTAAGAAGATGGTATTTGTAGCAAGTTATAAGATTCCAAAATAACAAGCCTTTCCTATATCAACCTTGGGATATCATCTATTACTTCTGATCGGTTATCTCTGCTGCAGATTTACTTCCTTGTCAATATGCCCCTTACTAGGGACACCCTTTTGTATTCTAATGTCAAGCTGGACTAAGCTGAAGAAGAAGCTACACAACGAATCTTTTCGCTTTGAAGCTGCCCAGGATGGGGTAAACCATTTCCTCACGGATTTATCTGTAGATGTCTTGTTATTGATGATGCTTTTTACATTTTTTGTGAAGATCCATTCCCTGGTTTTCAGGGTATATTAAACAGATTGCTCTAGATAGTGAGATGCTATTTTTAGGCATTAGTATCTGTATCTTGCATCAATGAGAGACTGGCCTTGTGGGGAAAATTCTGAGTCATCTTAACTCTCATATATCAAGGTATGGCCGTATGGGTACTGTAGGGTGGTGAGGAAAGTATAATATGTGATAACATTATGTTGTATTTGGTCCGGGCGGTCTGTTATAATGTGCATTTGGAGATTAACTTGGTTCTGCTAATAAGTTTATGTGATTTCACATTTATGTATTCATTTGCAAGATTCTGAATAATGAAAATGCTGTGATTATTGTCCATTGATCTCTTGGTGATGCGACCTGATTTGGTTATATGCCAATTATTTTCCTCGTGCCCTGTGCTAGAGAAGAAGTTCCTATCTTTTATATTGCCGATTATATATTTTTCAACTTTAAACAGGTTGTCTTTTATATTTGAATTGAAATATATTTTATTGGAAACCCAATCGGTTCATCTTATCATGAGTATAAAGCTGCAAATGCAAAATCTGATTTATAATCCAAGGGAATATTTACTTAGGTCAAAGCTCCTAACAAATTTCTTCCATTATTTGGGAGGAGAATTTTGTAATAACTTTTGTGAGGTATAAGTTTTTTTTTTCAAAGAGGTGAAAGTGCCCGTTTGGAAGAGCTTTTCTACTGGTTAAAAAAGCTTTTTTAATTAAAAAAACTCTTTTCAAATTTTTTATGTCGTTTGATTGTCACTCAGTAGAGTTTTTGGATGATGAAAAAAGTTGTTTTACGTCTACTTGGAGAAGCTCAAATTTTAGGTTTTTCCAAATAGATCTTTTTGAGTTTTTTTAATAACACTAAAATATCCAATATAACCCGATCAATTAAAATAGTTTTTGAATATTTTGTTAATTCTACCATTTTAAAAAGTTTTTTCTAATTGACAACAAAATGACCAATATCTTCCCATTAAAAGCCCTCTTAGTAAAATGTTTACTTTAAAAGATCTACTTGAAGAAGCTCTTTCAAACGAATTCTAAGTTATTTATATATATATATATATATATATATATATATATATATACATACACATACGTAGGTTTAACTTTAACTGACTTACATATTGATTTGAACGAAGGAAAAAAAAAACCGAACTGACCATTATGCAAGAGATAGTATTATTTATGGGTCATGCTCATGCTAGGGAGGTTAATAGTCTTTGGATTCTAATCCAATGGGTTCATCAAAATTCAAAGTTTAAAAATTAAAAAATTAATGAAAGAAATTTATTCACTCACAGCTACCATGTAATTTATTCCCACACCTGTGAAAAAACTAATGTGGAAGGGGATGCAGGGAAGTGTATCATCGCATATGTTAAAAGATGATGTATATATAATTATATGATTAAATCCATTATTCATTAGCCTAACTATCGGTCTATCACAACAAGAAAAGATTCCAAACTTCCAACAGTTTTTTAAAGGGTATTTACAATTTAGGTCTTGTGTAATTGGGAAACGTATTTTTTACCTATCTTTACAGTTTTCGTCAAATTGGTTTTTACATTCATAAAACCAGGTCCATTTAGCCGAAATCCAATTCCAAACGAAGCAACAATTCAAAGCGTGGCTCGTCAAACTCCCAACTCGAGTAAAAAATTAATGGATTTAATTTTGTAATTATATCGAATCTGGTCACCACTCTTTTTAATTTTTTTTAAAGTTTTTATATTGGCGGGTAAACAGTATTATTATTAAAAATTTAACAAACGTTAACAGCAGGGTGGATTTTGATCAAAAACAAAACTAGAGGGTGGTTTGACCAATATACCAAAGTAGAGGGTAGTTTTGAATAATATCTTATCGTAGATAAGCTTCCCGCCACATGTTTAACCGAATCGTTTCGTTTCGTGTGGTTCCAACTTCCAAGAACAAAAATATCTTCGTCTTCCTCTTCACTCGACTCTTGTTTCACAGTTTGCACGACCATTTCACTTTCCTCTCACACATTATGTCTTCTCTTCTCCCTCTCTCTCTCAATCTCCCTCTCAGCTCTCACCTTCGTCGCACAACATCCACTACTTCTCTCGCGCTTTCGCTCTCCACTAGCTTCAATTTTCGAGTCCGTGCCACCTCATCAGGCTCCGACCGCGAAGAAATCCGCTGGATCCGCGAAGAGCAGCGCTGGATACGCGAAGAACAGCGTTGGCTCCGAGAAGAGCAGAGGTGGATCCAAGAACGCGAGTCGTTGCTCCGAGAGATTTCGGAGCTGAAACTCCAGATTAAAGCCCTAGAGAACCGCAACTTGAACGTTGGAGTTTCCGTTTCAGACACGATTTCTAATATTGCTGGTTTGCTACAGGTAATTTTCGTCAGTAGAAACTGAAATGACTAATTTGAGTTGCATCGAATGTTATTGAAATGAAGCAATGAGAGTGAAATTGATTGATGCAGGTGTTGAAGGAGAAGAATTTGATTGCGGAGAGAGCGACGCCAGTGGAGGAGGAGAAAATTGAAGATAGAGAAGAAGAAGTAGAAGAAGTAAAGGAAGTGCTTAGGGTTTTGGAAAGAGTGGGAAAGAAGAGACAAACATTGAGGACAGGGAGCGAAGGAGTGGAGGTCCAAGCGATGCAGGTGGGCTCGCAATATGCATTTCTTCTTTAGAAAGGCGAGTTTTTGTTTACTTTTTTTGGAATCGTTTGAGTTTACATATAAACCTACAATCTACTAGCATATAACAAGTTGTTAAGGTTGTTGGGTAGTAAAGCTTAAAAAGATATATGACTTTTGATACATATTTTGCAAATCAATATATAGTCTATTCGATGAAATTCTAGCAATTTTTCACTATTTAACTAGTGGCATCTTAGTTGTGTAGAACATGAGTAAAATCTATAGGTGCATGGGGAACTAGGCTTGAATGGTTTAAACTTTAATGTGAACCTTATTTTGGTTTGTGGGTAAGAGCGGAAATAGGGAGACAACTAAATAGTAAAAATGGGCTGCCATGTGTTTTTGTGTGTTTTCTTTTCTGGGTCTTACAAATGCAACTTTTTTTTGTTTAAAGTCTTTCCCACTCTTTTTCTTCTACCTTTATTGTCATATTTTAATAAAGTGTTAAATATTAATAATATTCAAAAGATGTGTCATTGGTTTTAATTGGGACCATAACTGTGTTTGACTGTGACAGGAAGCTTTGCTAAATTTGGGATTTTATTCTGGTGAGGAGGACATGGAGTTTTCCAGCTTCTCAAGTGGAACTGAACGTGCTGTGAAGACCTGGCAAGTAAGTTGCAAATTTTATTGCAGGTTACTTCATATGCAGCATAGCTTTTTTTTTCCTGATAGACTCTGCAACGTGTAGTTGAGATTACTGCTCTATGGATTAATTAGTACATTATCATCGTGGTTCTCAGGCAGCCATAGGTGCCCGTGAAGATGGAATTATGACAGCAGAACTCCTTGAAAGGTTGTATATGAAACAACAATCTGAGGATGGTGGCACCAACTTGAGTTCAGATCAAGATGCAACAACCACGGCTGTTCCACAGGTGAGATCAAATCAAAGTTTTTGTGTTTTCCTTTGATCATCTACTGACCTGGTTGGTGAGTTCACCCCTTAATCTTGCGATTCAAGGCCACTCAGTCACAAAGTAGCATTTAGCTATATGCCAATCTATTTTAAACTATCTGCATTTAGGGATGTTGTTGATTTTGCTCAACCATGTCCCCTTATTTTTGGTTCAACGTGGAGTATTCCAATGAGACAGAATCCCTCTCTTCAATGGGGGACTATATTGTGGTATTTTTGTTAAATTATTATATTTGTATGTTTGGTTAATTTTTGTGATGGCATATGCCTTCTTGGTAGTCATATTTTGGCCTATCATAATAACAGAATGCATTCTTTTTAGTTTACTTTCTTAGAATTTGTGTTTATTGCTTTTGTGATGTATTGTTAAATGTTTGTTTGATATAACCAAATCTTGTAGGAGCTGACACCGAATGTTTCATCCTTAGTTGTTTCTTCTCTTAGTTTTGTTTTGTTTTTTTTTTTTGTTTTTGTTCTTTTTTGAGAAAAGAAAAGATTAGTTGGTTTCTGTAAATAGCTGATGCCCTGATACAATATGCATATCAAATACCTCCAAACATGATCTAGGATTTTGAATCTTCCAAGTACACTTATCAATTTATTGAATTGTGTTGTTTTTTAGGGAGGTATGAATGGAGCTGCAGCTGCTTCTGTAACTGAAACCTCAGAGATGCTGCAGAGAGTCATTAAAGAAGAAGGCGTAACAGAAGTTGAGGTATCTCAGCACCGAGTTTTCCTTCTTGGAGAGAATCGCTGGGAAGACCCCTCAAGACTTGCTGGCAGAAACCAAAAAGTTGTTGATAGCGAAACCAAGAATGGCACAACGAAATGCCTTGCTTGTCGTGGGGAGGGCCGATTAATGTGCTCAGGTATTGAATCACTGTCCAATTGAATTATGCTCAGTTGTTTCATTTTTGCACAAAGTTATAATGATCATTGTCTCCTTTTTGTTAGTTTAAGCAATAAGCCCCTAAAAGTTCAGTCACTTACATGAAATTCTGTGTTGTAGAATGTGATGGAACAGGTGAGCCAAATATTGAACCACAGGTAAAAGGAATTTTATCATATGATATGTTGCATATTATTTTTTATTATTATTCCAACAGTACAAAATTTTTTCTTATATGAAAAAATTGTGTGATGCAGTTTATGGAATGGATAGGTGAGGATACAAAATGTCCTTACTGTGAAGGTCTTGGGTATACAATTTGTGATTTATGTGAAGGAAAAACAGTTGTTTAGGTATGTATTCAGTCGTATTTGAGATGTATATAATATGATTTGCATGTAATATCATTTTTGAATAATAAATTTATCATGCACGATGATATACAATGAAAAGATGGTGATAATTAGTATCTAGGTCAGGTTTGATAGAAACCCTGTCAGTCTGAATCCCATCAAACCAGAAACCTACTTAGTTCTATGACAATAATTTTTTTTGTTTTCAAAGATTTATTTTCTTTGTATCCTTCTTTCTATCTACTAAAATTTTCTAGTTGCAACTTGCTGTTTACTGTGCAATAGTATCATCCTTTGTAGATTTGGATAATGCGAGGGGCGCACGAAAGGAGGTAGATCTTCGGCGTCACCTTGAGGGAATCCCCACCAAAGCAGGGTGGGTAAAGGCAGAAATGAGTTAATTGCCACGATGAGGTCTCTTTCCGGTTTTTATTTTTTTATGAATGAGCTTTTAGGAAATTAAGTAGTTAGGGTATGATCTGTATTGGACATCAATGATTTGCAAATTTGTGTATAAATAACGGTTTTGGAGAAAGATTTTTCAGTTTTCTTTATTATATTATAACTCCACGACTAAAATGTAAACCATAGGGTGAGTTTTCATACATCAATTATTATCACTTAACTAGTTTCATCAAAATCCTCTCTCTAGGATTCACAAAACATTGTAAGAACTGTCCTGACAAGAGGATTTACTGTTTTTTTTTTTGTTTTTTTTTTAATTTTAAGAAACATAAATTATAATCAAATTTAAAAGTTGTTTATATCGGTGCGAACTGCAAAGGCTGAAGCAGATTGGGATCAGAACTGAATTTCTGATCATATGGAAATCAGTAGATCAAGCAGGAATTCAGGTTGTATTTTTGATCATATTGAAATTAGCATTTGTTACTGCCAAACAAGATTCAGGTTGGAGAACTAAAACTCCTGAATCCAAAACCACTTTTAGGTATAAGCCAAAGATTCCAAATTGATTATAAAGACTCGCGATAATGACACCCCTCAAAAACTGTATCTACACCCTTTTTGTAATTATATCTATCAAATTTTAAAAAAGAATCAATAGTTTGTAAATAAACCTCACTTAATGCCAAAAGTACCCTTTCTATAGTTGTACTTTATTGTATTTTTGTAAGTGATAACTATTATTATGTTATTTAATCAACTTTATTATTATTTTAAATTTTGTTGTTACCTTTAATTCTCTTACTATTCTTTCTCTAATTCTCTTACTATTATTTTTCTTCCCTATTTCTCTTCTCTTCTTGGTTTTTTTCAAAATCAAACTTCATTTTTCGTTATTTATTTTTTGTTGAAAATCCATTTAAATATTTTTTTATATTTTAATTGAGAACCAATTTCAGTTTAAGAGAGTGTAGGGATACAAGATTTGTGTCAAATCCTAATTGATGTGGAAGTAGATAGATGTTAAATGATATTTCAAAAAATAAAGAAGATATGTATTCGATGAAATTGAAGAACATCTAATATATATTTTTTGACAAGAAAGAACATATAATATTGATAAATAAAAAAATATAGATAATATAGTTAATTTAACAGTCTGTTTATATACATAATGATTTTGTTCTTCTAATAAAAATTAATTTAATACTTTACTTTTTCACAACCAAATTTGTCTCATGTTTTTGATTTATTTTCCATACTTAACGATGAATTTTTATTTCCTTAATAGAGATTGAAATATATATTTAAAAGAGAACCTATGATTTATTAAAATGGAAAGAATTGTTATGGTATATGTTAATATCAAACCATTAATAGATTTTTTTTTTCAAAAGACTAAAATAAGAAACTAATTAATAATTATTTATGGGTGTACTAACAAATAATTAGTCTACTAAGTAATTTTACTCGAGGGTATTATTGGATTTTTAAAAACATATTAATTTGGAATGTAAAGAGGTGCAAATATCTTCACTCATTATAAAACCTTCTTTTCGCATAGAATCAATCCTTTTAAACATCTTTCAAATGACCTAAAGAGCAATAAATAATGGCAAACCCCTATCATATAATAGAAAACAACAATGGTTCTACATAACAATGTGTCATCTTCTCTGATGAATATGCTACATATCAAAAAATGAACTCCAAAGGTTTATGATAATTTGTTATGAGCTTGCAGAATTGGTATCCAAATAAATATGATAAGATAAAAACGACAACATTACAAATGGTTTTTTTGCACTATTAGATAAGCTTTAAAAGCCTTAAAGCCTTTATTCTGGCAAAAATATACCAAACATTGAACCACAAGTCGTTTCCAATGTTTAGTAAATGTGAAATAACATGTCCAAGTAAATGTTACTTCCATCTATATACTATATGATTCTTAATACCACCGCTACTTCCCTTCTCTATGATATTTGAATTCTACAGATTTGTCTTCGGCTTGTTGCCTGCAGCAACACGTCTCGTGACAGACCGCATAGTCACAAATTCCTCTGCAGCAGAAGGGTGTATTCCCACCTGTTGGAGCACAATAACATATTTGTCAGAGATGCCAATAATATCACTTAAGAGCCCAAAGAAAAGGTGTCAATAGTAAGTCTATGCAAAAGTCCTCGATGGCAAGCAAGAATACAAACATACAAATTTCACATCCAAACAGTATATAGGTTACACCATTTTGAGACTTGTTGCATTTGACAAGAAACCAATTAAAGTCATTATGATTACATGAAAATAAATAGAACCTCATGAGGGGAATGAACAATATTGGAGGTGATAACTCAAACCTCGCTCTAAACGAAAGTCCAGCTTACCGTGCTGTCAAATTGTGCCTTGGTTGCTCCACACTTCAGTGCAACAGCAATGCCCTGTGAATAAAAGCACAAATCAATTTAGGATTCAGTAATTACAAAAAAAAATGATAAGTAAGAAAATGCAACTTTAAGCTCTCCAAACACGGGATCCCTACAAGGGTTTGAATAGCTGACTGAGGCTCGAGAAATTGACGATCTAAGTTTAGATATCTGCCTGATTCTGGAGGAGCTCATGATTAATGATTTACGCTTTACAGTCCTTGGGACTCAGGTTAGTTACCTTGTTCCTATGCAATTTATAGTAGGGCAAGAACAACTCAGATAGCTAATTAAACCCCATTTCTCTAGCAACGTAATACTAGAGTTACCGTGACTTCTCAAGAACATTCACAATTGACCCCATATTCAGCCAATACAAACATTGCACCAGTGCCTTGCCCATAATAACCAATATGAGAAAATGACTTTCAGTAATTAACAGCAGGCATTTTCATAAATGGAGACCATCTATTTTCTAGGCTTTCTTTTTTAAATTACATAACTAAATCTTCTACAGCAATATTAAGTATATATCAATCCTAGAGGCTTATTTATACAGTTCAACTAGCAAAGTGACGCCTATTCCAACGTCAATGCAAACTGAAAGCTCTAGCTATCATATGAACCATCAATTGAACCGAGTCATAAACACAAGAACTACCTGCATTATCTCAGGAGCATCTGGTCCACACATGGATGCTCCAAGAACTTTATCAGTTTCAGCATCCACAACTAGCTTCATTACTGATTTCTCTTGCCGTCTGAAAGCAAAATATACAAAAATACAAAGATACTTTAGAGAAGACTTAGATAATTGGCACCAAAGGCTAGTATATAAAACAAGTTGTACACATGACATATTATAGAAGCTTAATATCAATTGAAAGAAATTTCAACCAGACAAACTAGATCATGATATTTAATGTGAAACTTGAGAAAATAAGATAAGATGGGAATGAATCCCACAATGAAAACATTAAGAGAAGGGTATTATATATCAATGGATGCCACAACCCAATAGGCAAGTCTTTTGGTTGTAAGGCTATCAATTAATATATAAACCACTTCTCATAAACCTAAAGATATTACAACTATGAAAATTTAACAACTTTTATTAATTTCTTTACAAGTACTGAATTTATTAACAAGCCATAAAAAGCAACTTTTATAAATTTCCTTACAAGTACTCAACTTATTTTATAGGCCAAAAAAGTAAAGAGGAACACCAGTATACCTGAAACCATAAGTTTGGAAAGCCATGTCACAAAAGCCATAACTAACTTCATGATACATCTTAAAGAGATCATCTAAATTCAATCATGTACATTTGTCAACCTTTTCTTTCGATAACTTTCAAAATACTAAAAACCTTTCTTATTTCCATGGAAAACAGGTCTCACTTTCTTTTCTTTTTTTTAACAAAAACAAAATAATTTCAATAAATTAAGGAACCATATACAACTGTAGAGAGGATAAGCCAGTCCCAGCTCACAAAAACTGTTAGGATCAACAACAAAAAGAAAACAGAACAGCCAAAAGATAGGCCTATACAAGGAAATCAGAGGTTCACTGAAACACAAAATATGTGAGTGTATACATAGTGTGTCCACAGGTATGGGTATTATATTCAAAATAGACTTTGAGAAGGCATTTGACCATTTGATTGGGACTTGGTTAATGTCATTCTTGAAGTTAAGGGCTTTGGTTTCAAATGGAGTTAGATCACAAAGTGTTTGAAGTCTGACAAATTTTGATTTATTTGAATAGCAGACACTAGAATATGGCAAGGGGATCCTTTGTCTTCGTTTTATTCATTTAGGCCGTGGATGCTATGAGTAGGCTGATGGAGAGAGTGAGGGAAGTCAATTGGTATTAAGGCAAAGGCCAACAATAGTTGGGCAGCACCTTCATCATGCACTATGTGTCTATGTCTATGACTGAAAAATGGGCTGCATTTAATGGAGATCATATGGCTTATGTTTGGTTTGTTCCTTATAACCCATATAAATGTACATAGCAAAGCCATGATTGATTTCTCTTGATGTCTGCACTATGGACCAGTATCTATTTAGAAGCACACAATAGCCAGCACATATTTCTAAATGAAGAGGTTTATAACCTCCAATCCTTTCATGAATGGTATCCTGTGCAGTTTGGAGATCTGTGTTCTAGTAAGATTTTTATTATTTACTTATTCAAATCAAATGAGATCTCAAGACTCAAGTCACTTTACATACCCAGAGACAGTGTTCTTCATAGGATTGAAGGATGATGTGAAAACCAGAATATCACCATTTGCTTGCTCTATGGCCTGCTCCTCACTATGACCCACTACAGAAAGAGGTGGAATGCTGCAAATAACAAATCACAGGAGCTGATCATTCACAAAGTCCAAAATGGAAGAAGTGAAAGTGAGAAGAAAAAAAAAAGAATTTTTCGTTTTATTGAGATTTTCTACCCTGTATATTATGGTCTAATGAGAATCTGTAAGTCTGTAACAAAGTTAAATGGAATTATATTTTCTTCCTTTCAAGAATCTCATCGTTGAAACAATTAAACATCAACAGAGGGTAAAGGACTCAGCTGAAGTGGCCCACATATATGAGATACTTGAAGGCAAAAGACAATAACACAATGTAATTTTTTTTGTATACTCTGACAATTTGATCATACAATAAGGCAAAAAATAACTTTGACAATTATACGATCTTTTAACTCTACATAATTAACAGCTGGATATTTGAGATATTATAGATGTATAAGGAAAAATGCTTCAGTAAATAATGGATGGAGCAAATCGAGACTCACCCTGGAATACAAGGGGATAAAATGATAAAACCAATTAACAATTAGTACAAACGATCAAACAAATATGAATATATGATGTTTAGGGACAAAACGTGAATGGATATGAAGTGCTTGACATGATAAATAAAAAGGTAAAATGAAAGCCCCTCACAACTCAAAGTACTAATTCAACCTCAACAATAAAGAAAATTAACCTTCAAAACCAAAAAAAAAAAACCAAACTGAAGAATCCAAACGCAGTTCATTTAAACATTTTAACTAATTAAGTTATTAACTAATAATCACTAAAATGCTTCCAAAAAGTGATTCATTTTTTATCAGATAATTAATAAAAAAAATGATGGCTTCTTCCAGCATTCACTTAAAGATTTCTGAGAAGCCTACTGTTATGATCTAAGAACATCCTTGAAGTTAAATTATGCCTAATCAATTGAGAAAATCAAATTGAAATGCATCTTCATAACAAAAAAAGAGTACCCATTTTCTAGATTGCACAAGTAAACTTAATAAATTATGAGCCTTCATTAGTTGAATGCATGAGAACTTACAAGCTGATACTAGAAAATTCTCTAAAGTTGGTGGTCACAGACAATCTTATGCCAGGAAAACTATCTAGAAGACGGAAGAATGATAAATGGCTAATGGCTGTTCCCAGTTTGAAGAACTTGACTTAAAATTAAATTGTTGAGACCACTAATAATTTTTGGATAAAGTGACAACTGTAATTAACAATGTTCAAAAAGGAGCAGGGAAAGGCAAAGAGGCCATGTCTTCCAAAAGAAATAATTGTTACCAAAATACCGCATAGGGAATGTTGCTGTAGTCTGGTTTGCTAGGTTTCCCACCAAAAACAGTATTCTGCAGGCAATGCATATGAAATAAACTCGTTGGACATCATGCAATCAATTATGTTCATATTAAAAACATAACAGTACAAAATATTCACAAACTTGAAAATGAATTGAAAGATTTCAGATGAAACACATACTGCAAAGTACGTTCCCTCCATTAAGGCCACCGGGGTAAGATTCATTCGATTTGTTACATCTCCAACAGCCCATATACTAGGTATGTTGGTATGTGAGTATTCATCTACCTGCAAGAATGATGAGAAAAGACATTGCTTATATAATTTTTTTACATAGAAATATTGATGATGCAATATAATGCATTCCAATCCTTTTATACAGTTAGTAAATGCAAATTTTCATGTCCTCATTGGACAGTGCATGTACTGTAGCTATAGATCAACAGGGAAATCCTGTCAAGATAATGAATGACAATGACAGTGTTCAAAGAAGATCCCAACAATGTTCTGAGCATTTTGCAAGAATACCTTAGCATAACACAATTTTATTTCCAAGAAAGAAAAAAAAGGTCTCTGAGACAAAATACTGAAAATTCCATGTTTTGGAACTTTGAATAACACAGATAAAATGAACAAAGTCAAAAGTGGACATGGTCGTAGATACTAGATATGTCGGCTAATTTCCAGTAAAAATTAACCTCATTCAGTGAGGGAAAAAAAACAACAGAAGAGAAAGCAATCAACCTTCACGGCTCCTGTCCCATCAAGTTCCACACCAACAGCTGCCAAATTCAATCTTTTCGAATTAGGAACCCTGCCTGGTACAAAGAAAAGAAATATTGATAGTCTTCGAAAAAGTAACCAATACACACACACACACTAAAAAGGACGACTACCAGATCAAGAGAACTTAGATAATTGCACAGGGCATACACATTGAAGGAAACCAACACACCAGAAACACTCCTGGTTTGTGATTCATGATGAGATTAGCTATATGAAACAATTTTCTAACAATATAAAACAGTAAATCCACATACATGGATATGTATTCCACTATATAGTAGCATAAGCCCCTGACTATTTGAAGGTCAATAATAGACAGTAGACAATGTGAGTTTGAAAGGAATCAGTTGTCACGGATGCATCAATCTAAAGAACAATAAGTATAAAAGCATACATGCCAATGTTCTTTACTTTTGGTCATCATATAAATTTAGGAGGAGGGAGGCGGGGGTAGGGGGGAAAGAGGAGAAAGAGACATGAAGAGAAAGAAAGACAAAGCAAGTGCAAAAGAGTCAGAAGAAAAGGAAAGATCTTTTCAGCCTTAATAGATACAAAGAAAGCTAGAAGTTTTAAAACCCAACGAAAGTAACAATCATTGTATTTAAAGGATGAGAAAATTTGCTTTAAAGCAGTTTTACTTGTAATTGAGATGGTACTCACCAGTGGCAAAGAGTACAACATCTGCCACCCACTCTTCACCATGATCTGTAATAACTTTAACACCACCCTCTGTTTTAATCATCTGAATTTAAACATACTATTATCATCATAATATCCTATGCATATGATTAGAAAATAATTATTATTAAGATGGAAAACAAATCAAAAAATCTGAGAGAAAAATTGTAGGAAATAAATGCAATTCTGTGAATTAAGAAAAATACAATAAGTACCTCCTTTATATTTGTCCTTGGGTGCAAATTAATCCCCCTGCCTTCAAGATTTCTTGCAACCACTGCCCGCATTTCATCGTCAAAACCTCTGCAGGATAAGATTTTCAGACTTTGGCACTATAAATCCAACTGTTTTGCAACATAGAAAGTGATAGTAACCCAAAAAATTCCTAGAGAAGATCCTTCTTGAAAATAAGAAGCAAACTTCTAGCCATGAACAAGTTACCAACAACATTGTAAATTTCAAATCAGTTTGAAAGCGAAAGGGAACCAATTTACTAGCAAGCAGAATGGAAACATGACAATATCAATAGTAAATTCAGATAGTATTCATTTGCCAGCTAAACATTGGGCTCCTTACTAGAAAACCTTAAAAGAAATCTGAGCGTCTTGTACCCTAGCTATTAAGTAAGCACAACATTTCTACCATTCCACAATTCACCTCTCCGTACATAATGGTAGGTTAAAATGGACATGCCAGGGCAAACCAGATTAAATATTGAAACAAAATTCTTAATGAGTATGGGAAAAGGAGTTTAAGAACATTTTTTAAATATTTGGTCATTCAAAATTTTTGATAATAAATTTGGTATAATCCAACAGTCCCATCCCACTGCTCCATGGACTGAAGTTAGCATGTATTTTGTGTTGGGATTACCTAAGACAGCAAGAGGTATGGATTCAGTATTTGTTGTGGTTGATCGTTTTTCTAAAATGGTGCACTTTATTGCTTGCAAGAAGGCCCTAGATGCAACTCATGTTGCCAATCTTTTCTTTCGGGAGGTGGTTCGACTGCATGGGGTGCCAAAAACAATTACATCGGATCGGGATGTGAAATTTCTGAGCCACTTTTGGAGGACTTTATGGAAGTTAATGGCCACTAAGTTGCAGTACAGCAGGACACAACATAAACAATAGAACTAGGAAAGTAAGTGACAGGTACTGTCCTCTTGCACGAAACGCAGGTATAGAGGGACCGGAAGATGCCACAGAGTTGAATCCTCAAAACCCAAGTCTTCCAAATCTTTAAACACAGAGAATAGAAACTGAAATATATTCCAAAGCCAAAAAACTGCCCCAGAAGAGGTTACAGACTCCATTTTTCAATAAAGCTTCAATAATTAATAGACTTACGGTTCCTAGACTCATAAAATAAATCACATTAAACTTTCAAGAAACATAAATATTTCACACAACCAATATTGACCAAAACTGACTTTTGGACTATCAATAAATAATAAATATCCCAGCACTAGAGTTTCCATCATATATATATATATATATATATTAACACCTCTAACATGATATTGATTTCCAGACTTGTTACAAACACTAAAGACCACAACTAAACTCTGTAGCTAAGAACTCCGATTTGAAGATCAAATGCCTGGCATCAGAATGTAAAAATGAACACAAAAACCTGAATATAACCTTAATGGAAGTTCCCTTCTGAAAAGTAGGTCCACGGTAACACCCAATCCTCGCCATATGGAAGCAAACTCGACGGCAATATACCTAAATTACAATAGAGGATGCTCATCAGAGATCACAAGCATGCTAAACTAATGATAAAGAGAAGAAATGAAAGATGAAATCAAATCAAGAGACAAAGAGTCACACCCTCCCCCAAGAACCACAGCACGCTTAGGCAACTCTTCCAAGCTTAATGCCTCATCAGATGTAATACCCAATTCCTAAAAGTTCAAAAGAAAAAGGCAATAAAGGGAATTAAAATTAAACTGTGTTGATATCCAACCTAACAAATGACCTGGAATCAGTTTGAAACAAATCTTTTTTCTTTTTTGGAAAGGGAACAAGCAAAACTTTATTAACAACAGAAGAATAAAAAGTGAACAAGCAGATAATAAATTTAAGTTCAGTTTCGTATTTCCAGCAGCAGTTGCAAAAAAAAAATTAAAAAAAAAAGCACAACAGGATCAACTAGATACATGAGGTAGAGAATTAAATCATATAGCAGATGAGCAGGAATCAGTAATCACAGAACAATATGGTCAAATACATAATTGTAAATCAAATTAAAATAAGCCGAAACTAAGCTCCCAGAACAAATTTAGAGAGAGAGAGAGAGATAACTTTCACTTCAAGAGCACGTAATGCACTTTTTATACCAGTGGGCCAGAGGCTTTACTTCAATGAACAAATAATAGTTACTTGCACATAATATACCAGTGTTCTAGACGTCTAGTAATCAGCCTAGGCGGCCGCCTAGGCCTTAGGCATACCCGGCCGCAGTGAGAAAGGCCTAATCGGCCTTCCTTGGTGGCCTAGGCGCCCGACCATAGTTATTAAAAGTGCGCCTAGGCACCGGGCGCCTGTAGGCACAGCTTTTGCGCCTAAAGGATGGCCAGGCGTAGCCATTCAAGGAGGGGCGCACCTGGCCGTCGTAGGCGTCACCTAGAGAAAAACGTTTGTTTTTGTAGAAAAGGTATGGTAAATTGAATGTGTCTTTCAAAGTATTTGCATTCATCCAAATTCGTAAGTAAATTCAAAAAAGATGCTCTATGAAACCACCTTAGAAAAAGAAAACCAAAATTAACCACTGCTTCTAGTGGTGGGCTGGTTGCAAAATGCAATTTTATAGATAGATCAATACCCAATTGGTTTCTCTGTGTCGGGAGAATTCCATAGATTCATACAATCATATGTAAATGTATGTATTGCACTAGATCTTCAATTTACAAACAAACACATATCAGGGAAAATATTTGCTTAGCATTTTGAATCTAGTTTCATGTTGAGAAATGAGTAGCCATTATGTTTATCATATTGGATTAATTTCAATTACACCATAACAAAACAAAAAACCTACCTGCCCAGGAATAGGGGGGCGCTGAGCTCTGCTTCCAGTTGCGATCAATATGTGTTTTGCTGAGTAGCACAACTTAGTGCCATCTAGTTGTGTAATCTCGACTTCATGAGGACCAACTATCTTTCCCTCCCCTTCAAACAATTTAACCCCAGCATTTGACAATAATCGCTTGTAAATTCCATTTAATCTGTTTATTTCATCTGTCTGCAATTTTAAAGAAGAAAATTTTTGGAAAAAAATAAAATAAATCAAATGATGTGTATAAAACTAAGTATAATTCTACACCAGTGTGTTAACATGACTTACTCTGAAAGACGAGTAATAATCAATTAAAAGAAGAAAAAAATAATACCCTCAAGGGCATGGAGGAAAATCAACAACAGCCAGAAAAAGTCAAAGAAAAGAGAAGTGCAAAAAAAAAAAAAAGAATAGAAGACGTCCACATATGAATGAAAACTAAATAAACTATTACATGCTATAAACTTAATGCTTAGTGATTAGGAAGCTGACAAATGGAGAATCCCACCAATAATATGTTAAACAGGAAAGAATGACCAAACTTCCAGAACCAACTGATTTTACGACTTGCATCTAATTGCTCAAACAAACGATGAATTATCCATCATATCATAGCAGAATCCTATGAACTGCCTAACCAATTCCAGTAATGGACAAGGAAAGAAAGATATGTGCTCTGGTAAGTGGTAAAATATCTACATCAGAGAAAAACAACATCATATAACTACACTCTACAAAATCCATTAGATGAAAACCTCTCTCATTCTCAATCATCAAATAATCCCCATCAGAGCTCTTCTTTTACTTTTTTTCTGAAGAACTAAAGCTCAAGAAGAAAAGATCCATAAAGGGCAAAAATGAAAAAAAATAAAAAATTAATTGATTAATCACTTGCAGAAAACTAGTTTTCAAACCATCAGACATTAAATAACCATATTTATCCATATATGAATCAATCATGGAAGTTGTGCTTAATATATCAAATCAAAGTAAATATTATGTTAATTTGATTCATCACACTTGTTGCTAAAAGAGTAGCAGCAAAGGGCCCAAAACATGATTTTTTTTCCAGTGAATAAATGAATGAATCCCAACCTTCTTCTGCAGAAGTTTTTTCCAGTTGAAGTCAACATTCTCATTCAACTCCCATCCATAATTCCTAGCGTCCTACAAAAAAAGAAGACCATCAAATCGCTTTAAAATCAACATAAATCCAAATGGAACTTCTTAGAGCATACGACCCCAGATCTATGGACCACTTCAAATTAAAATACACCATGGATCACTTCAAACCAAAATATGCCATAAAAAGGAAACGACGTTAGCATTTAGCAATCAAACGACCGTGTAATAAATCATATTTCTTTTAACACAATTTTGATTCAGTCAAACTATTATGTGATCCATTCCTGGAACATACTAAAAGTTATAATATGTTCGACAAGGCATAGATTATCAGATCTACTGAAGGACCATATAAAGATGCATTTTTCTATTTATTATCAGAAAACAAGCGTAGTTATTTATTTTTATAATACATAAAGATATATTTATTGAGGTGGAGAATTTCTTTTACATTTATATAAGGATGTGGAAATATTTCCATGATAAACAGATAATGTTACTGTTAAATAATGAACCTGGAAAATAAAAGATGGAATCTCAAGACCATGTCAAACACAATATCTTAAATATCCATTTCAACTACTCTGGAGTCTGGACACAAAATTAATAGTTCAAACATTCGGATTCGCAACTAAGACGATCAAAATAAAGGCTCTCATTGGAGCAATTTTTCCTAGACCTTTTCCTTTTACATCTTTTCCACTGGAGAGCAAGAGAGAGAAGCTGACTGAAAAGTAACTTATAAATTCAATTTAGGTGTTTCCATAAACATTTGGCAAGGTATATCATATAATCTTTATATACAATACAATCTCACGGCTTAAAAAAAATATACAATCTCACATTCTCACCTCAATTTCACCTCTAAAGGCTGCTCCATAGACCAGTATCTTTTTGGGAACACAACCACGAATAACGCACCTGGAAAACTCGAATGTGAAAAATCAGGATTATTTAAGCAATTCGTTTCAGAAATTTAGCTTCCATAATAAGCCATTTTTGATAGGAGAGCAGCAAGTTTTATTACTCAACAGTCACAAATTTATGTCAATTTGCTATAATGGCAGAAGCAAGTCCACAAAGAATTCCTATCAGCAAAATAATTTTTGCTATCTTAAGACAGTATTTTGTGTCTGTAACTATTGCACCACATAAATCATATATGCAAACCACAAGTCCACAAGTGAGTCCTCTGATGAAAAAGCCACATCAAAACTTTTTTACCTCTATCTACAATTAAAGGAGACATTTATTTCATCTAGTGATAACCATTTCTGCCAAAAATCACATTTGTTTCAAAATCGTTTTACCTCTATATGCAATCTCTTTCAACCCATTTTGGTTGAAGGCTCGTACTACACTAACCAATCTTTAGAAAAAATTCAGGGTTAATGAAAACATAGCAATCAAGAATTCAATCCTATAAAATTCTCAACTGCAACTTGTCGTCAAACCTCATTTTACAAAATTTGCAACCCTCTTGACATGTTACTCTTGATTTTGTTAGTACTCACTTGACAATCAAGATGAACATAGAAACCAGCCTCTACACCACCGGTAATACTCAAAAAGGTCTTTTTGAATTAACTTTCAATTAAATTGCACTCATTCGAGAACCTAATTAGTTTTGACGTTTTGTAGATAGGAAACTTCTTATTAAAAGAAACAAAAGTAAACCAGCATCCAACAGTCCACTCAGGAGACCTTACAACTCAAAAGGACCTACTATAACCTGCAAAAACTGCAAGATTATCTGTCAAAAGTCAAAACTATCTTTCGATATACAACCTACCCCAAAAAATTATAGACCACTCAAGCATCTAGATGATGGTTCAGCATTAACTATACAACAGAAAAATGGTTAATGATCGCAATCCATGAACGAACACCTAAAAGTCATCATTACGGCCATGTTTGTTACCATGTATTGTATTGTATTAGGCAATTCAAATGTACTAAAATAATACAATACCGTATTTGGTGCAAACACTGTATTGTATTATTGTACTAAAATAATAAAATACAGTTTTTGCACCCAAACATTGTATTGTATTATTTTAGTATATTTTAAATGTCTAATAAAACAAACACCGTATTAGCTAATATACATAACATTTGACGGTATTAGGCTGTATTGTATTAAAAAAAAACACTTTTCTTTTCTCTCATTTTTCAACAAATATGGAATATCGATGAAATATGTGTTATGTTGTTAATATTTTTTTTAATTTCAAAATTATATAGGAAATATTTATTTTATTTATAAAAATATTATTTATTTAAATTTTTTGTTTCAATTAAAATAACTATTTACTGATTTTTATATAAAATATTTATTGATTTATTCATGGTAAAAATATTTAAAATTAATTATTACTATGTAAAAAAAATTGTATTTTTCTAATATAATAAAATACAATAAAGTCATTTAGGAATAACTTAATACGATATAATACAATGCATCACTAAACAAAGGTTGTATTAATGATAATACAATCCAATACAGTGTGCCAAACGAGCCCTACATGTCCTGCTAAACTTTTAAATGTACCACGAAGAAGCAATGAAAAATTTCCCTTCCCACTCATGGCCAAAACCAAAAGTGCTCTATCAGAAATGTTGTCCACCTAAATAGAAAGAACCATGTTCAACTATGCATCCATCCACCTAACTTACTATGTATCCCAACTATATACACCATGCTATGTTTATATGGTTCATCCATTGCCAAAAACAAAAAACACAAAACAAAAAGGTCATATGTTAATTATGAAATCGCAAAAAGTATCTGGCGAAATCAAGCTAAGTATATCTATATAAAATCTTTTTCTCCTCAAGATAAACTGACTTTATTAATGTCAATTCTTCGGCTATCAGCCTTTGATTCTATCTGCTTCTGCTTAATCCACACCTCACAAGCCTTGTCCTAACCTTAAAAATTCAAGACAGTTCATTCGAGATTTATATATATACACACACACACGAATTATCAAGTCATGTATCCTGTACGAAAAATTCGTCCGGGATCACTGATCAATCAATCTATAAAAAAAATTTACACGATAATCAGTGATCCCGCACGAAAAATTCTTAGGTCATGATCGTCCTAATGTGGACTTTTTTTAGTAAATTATATGCACAAATAATTGTATCTATGTACATGGGACAAAATGAAGTTAGCCTAGTGGTTTTCCCATCACATCTACATCAAGGGGTTGGGGTTCGAGTTTGTCCCCCTCCCCAAACCCTGAATTATTGTAATATTTCAACAACAAAAAATAAAATTAAAAAATTAAAAAATTGTATCTATGTGCATAGCATTCACTAAAAGATAAAAGTCTGCATTAGAACACTCATGACATAAGAAAGAGAAAAGTGCATTTTACGATAAAAAATGAAGATGCAAGAAAGACAATAAGAAAATACTAGTAAAGGTATGGTTTAACCAACTTACGTTCCACCAACTCCCCCAATTACTTCTGAGCTGATTGGATGATAAGGAAGCTCGCAAATTCCAACCTTGAAAGATGATATTCAAAAATAGTTAGCAGATAATTACCCATTGATTGCTTCAGTCACGAAAGGAAATGATTATTTCTTTTAAGTTAAAATCTGATTCCAAGTAATATCTTAAGATAAGAAAAAATCTGGCATCAAAAGACCAAAGTGAGACAAGCTCAAACTTTTACTCAATCAAAACTTGAGATGAAAAAACATGACAATTCAAACAGTTTGGTTGCATCGCTATTTATGCATGTATGAATGCGCATAAAAGAAATCAAATCAATAACAAGATAAAAAAAAAATCAAAAAATCAAAAGATCTTCCTTAAGAAAACTACAATTAATTTTTCATCAAGTAGACCCCCAGCTCTTCATTCTGAAAAACCCCATCAGCATCCTGTCCAAATCAACCTTCAACATAGAAACAGAAGAATCCTTGGCAAGAATTTGGGAACCAATAGTGAAACTAGTTTTTCATTATTTTGGTGAAACTTCCCACTGCTCAACGATGTGAAGATACTCACAAATTCGGCTAATTTTTTCCTGACAAGTAGATATTAATCCCGTCGAGTAGTATTTACTCATCTTCTAAGTTCTAAGACAGTAGCATAACACAAAAATCTCAACACAATAATCTTAATCAAGTATCCAAGTGCATAACATTTTATATATCGACAAACTATGAAATACATCTATACCAATTTCCAGAAACTGAAGTGGTTCAAATTTTGACAAGGATATATACCTTAGCTCCCGAATTAGCTGAAAATCGGGCAGCACGAACGCCACCACTTCCTGCTCCAATAACAAACAAATCATACTCAAAGTGGGTCTCTGATCCATCATTTGTCTGGCTAAGCTCCCCATCAATAAGCATCTTCCTCGCCATACTTACTTATATAATCTGTTCAGCTGAAGCCCACACAAAGCACAATGTTATTACCGATAAAAAAAAACATAGAAAAACCATAATTTTGTTTCATTACAACACATACCGTATAGAGAATTGAATAACATAAATCGAATTTCAACAGCAACCACACAAAAAAGAAAATTAAAAAAAAATCGCCATGCTTCATTGCCAATTACACCATGAAATGGAAATGGAAGAGATCAGATCATATCATACCTATGAAATCGTGAAGCGAAAGTGAGAATGGGAAACAGAGAGAGTGTTAAGGGTTTTTTTGAGTATTGAGAGGAGGAAAGTTAATACAAATTGAAATGTGTATCGTTGAAACTTGGATAGGAGGCTGAGAAAAGCAATTCGCAGTTTGAGACTTGCGCTTTTTAATTTGATATTTACTCGTTCAAATTCAATTTGAGTATCATTTGGTTCATGTACTGCCATCTGTTGACAGTCAACCGGTCAACAAAGTTTAATGCTTTTATTTTATAGGAGCATTGGTCACAGCTGCTGTCAGCTAATAATACAATTTACGATTTTTTTTTTTTATAATTGGAAATGGAGATTTGAATTTGGAAATTCAACTTTCTTAAGAGGAATAATTAAGAGGAATAATTACCACGACCATCATTTAGGATTTTATTAAAATTTAAGATTTGACTATAGTAATTTGTAAATGGTTATTTATCCTTTTTTTTTAACTATTGGTTGAAATCAAATCGTTGACCTGAAAGTCATTCACCAAAATTCAGACTTGCTCACCTATCAACTGAGCTATACCTCTGTTGACTATTATTTATTGAATTATTTGAATTATAATGATCAATAAATTATCAAACCTTTACTATATAAAACTTCACAGTTGTTTGTTTAAATAGCAAATTTCTTCTATAAACTCTTAAATTGAAATTATTTAAATATGTTAAGATCAGACAATATATATACGGCATAAATGTTTACGATTTGCAATTATTGTAATATTTGAAAAAAAAAATAGCAAATTATATGCTTTAAATCCTTTACTATGTTAATTAGGATTAGATTTTGACAGAATAAAGGTAATATGTATTACATTCAATAAAATTTTAGATATTACAAAGATTTTTAAGTAGGTTTTATCGGTTATTTTTCAGGTAGACAATGCAAGTTCATGCAATCATGCATTAGAGGCTTTAGAGCACGTGACTTGCTTTTGTGTCCACGTACAAGTTCCTAGAATCTAACAATTATATATTTTAATGCGGTAACAGTTCATGCTTATTATTACTATTACGAATCGAACGGTTGAGATTTTTTTTAAGCTATTTTCCTCTTTTAAATTAAATCATTTTAATTTTTTTTTGAAGCATAAATGGAATTTCATAGATTTAACTACTACGAATTTTGAAGCACTAATCGATCTTTCAATTTGTATACTGTTTTTAATGATATAAGCATTGAATGGTAAAATATGATTCTTATTTAATCAAATGAATAAAACAATTTAATAAGAAAAAAGAAAATTATATAAATTACTCTCAATTTTTGTTTAATAATTGACATATCGTATTTGTTTATCTAATCATCAAAATGATAACTATTAATAGAAAACTCTCCAACACATCATTTGTACTAGACGACAAACGAAAATTAAGTAGAAGATTTCTTGGAGACAAAGTCAAGACTCAAGGGTGCGACGGACGACGGTGCGTGCATCAAAGAAAATGTATATGGGCTGTTTTCTTGTTCAAATTCCAAAAAGAGGAAATGCAGATGAAAATGGGTAAATACATTAACCTCCCCTGAAGTTTAGTATAAATATAGTTAGAGATCAAAGTTGTATTTATCTATTCAGACCTCCCTTATCTTAAAAATTGAACTAATAAAAAGACTAAATTGCTCTTAGTTATTAAAATTTAAAATTGAAGTTAACCATTTAATAATAAACAATTAAATTATATTGATTAAGGATAATTCTTTCAATGGAATATAAATTAATATATATATATATATATTTTTTTTAAATGGATTAATAAAAAAACTATTTTTTAAGTATTGAGTTATCTTCATTTTTAAATTTATTTTTTTTACAATTTTTAAAGAAAATTAAAAAATTAAAATTATATTCGATTTAATATTAAAATTTTTGTTTGATAGTTTTAAAATTTAAAATTTAAAAATAGTAAAAAATAAGTATTTATGAGCTATTAATTATAATTTTTTTCAATAGCTTACCTCAAATTGTAAAGTAAAAAATGAATATAATTTAAAATTTTAAAAATAAATTTCTATTTTTCCTTTTTTGAATTAAATTCCATTGAAATGATTCTTTTCAATTAATTTAATTTAATTGATTATTATAAAATGATTATCGTTATTTTTAAATTTTAATAACTAAGGACAATTTAGTGTTTTTATTAGTCCAATTTCAAAAGCAGAGGAGGTTTGAGTAGATAATGAATATTTGTTCTCTAATTGTATTAATACGAATCTTTAGGGGGTGAGCGTATTTACCCGAAATGAAAACGGATAACACCGACGTTTCTTTGTAAAGATAACGAGTGTCACCATCTGACGTTGCTATTCATGCACAATAAAAAAAAAGTGCAAAACTTGGAGACAAGTCCATTACTTTTTTTCAGATTTTATTCGCTTTCTTTCATTTTCCATATTTTATTTTTCAGTGTATGATGTAAATTTAGGTCAGTACAAGACATTGCTAAAGAAGCAACTGGGCAGGGACAAAGGCCTTTTCAATCAATGTAGGCATATAGTGAATTGTTGGGATCTGTGATCTATCTAGTAATTAGTAATGTAGTACAGGCTTCTAAATGATATAATGAGTTAATGACAATCAATAGGACAAGTTGGGAAAACCTTGGGAGGGACAAAGGTACGTCCAACAAACCCACACCACATCACATGCAACATTCGTACCACATGAGACGAGTGGATCATATGAAACTCACGTCATAAAATATAAAATAATTTTATCACATGACATGATTTGAGTAATTAAGTTATCCGAATCCGAACCATATGACGAGTGAGCATCCATACCACCCAACCTTTTTTTCTTTATTTTGGGTGCATCTCACAGCAAGCACACTTCTAAATCATAAATTTATTTCATCTTTCCTAGGTGCTATACTGCGATGTAATTATTATACATATGTAATATCCAAACAGGAAATGAAGAACTTTGACTACGGTAGTAACGAAACATGGAAAGAATCGCCAAAAATAAAAAGGATCAATAGAATAAGAACGAACTGAACCTTTCGGCAACTCGATTGGCTAATAAGTCGAGACTGAGGTTTTCTTATTACTTGTCTATAAAGAGATACTTCCTCGAAGCCTCATCCAACATTTCTTACTTTCTACCGGAGGAGGGTTCAAGGAAGCGAACGAATGAACCTTTCTTTACAAAGATATGTTGCACTTACACTTACATTGAATAATTAGCATGCACAATGAAAGACTGAATTTCCTAAGCAATTTGCTTTGTTTGCAATCTTTCTAACTCCCGTTTCATGGTGGAAGAATCCTGAGCTACCAGGGGAGATTTGTATTCTGTCCATTATATTGATCTTTGGGGCCTCCAGAATTGCTTTAGGCATAGATATTGCCCACTGCATCCCCCATATTGCAAGTGGCCTCATATATATAAGGGATCGAAAATGCCCATCGATTGTCCATGCCTCCGGAGTCTGAAACCAGTATCTGCATGTGGCAAGAAAAGCAACTTATAACTCGAAATCAATCAATTTGACAAAGAATAATTCAAACCTCATGATATACCTAAATTCAACTAAGAAATAATAGAAGAAAATACATGTTAAAGATTGGTTATCATGTAGTGCATGCCAGCTTGCAGCCTTGGACAATTTGAGCTATAAAGATGGTTTGAGACCATGAACTTGGTAAGTTTTGTTAGACTCTCATAACGACCAATCTCCATAGCTTACTGACAGTAAGCACTGGAATTTTTGAATGTTTGATAGGGCACTTAAAATTGGTAGGTTATATCATCCAAACACTTATACACGGTAATTTTAAATTTTGTGTTGCCTTTAAGCATAATTTGAGAAAAATTTAAACACTTAAGAATAATATTCATCTTATGTCAATTAATGATAACCCTTCTTCTCCAGCAAACATATCGTTTTTTGCATGCATAACCTAGAATTAAAAATTTAAAATACAGTAGAAATAGCCAATCAAAGTATTATAAAAACTAAATAAACACTGTAAGGAACTTACCCATATCCCTCTTCTGACCAGCCTGCATTAAAAATGCCTTCTGCAGCAGCGAATGCCTCCTTTTCCATTCCAGCATGGATCATGGTAGCTGCCACAGCATATGTAACGCCTGTCCATATTTCACGTGACTGCATGCTAGTTTCATCCACTTTCCCATTGGGATGCATTCCATTTACAGCACCCATCCTCCCTCCCCTTATTTTCATTACATTGAAATCATAAACTTTCTGGAGAGCACTTCTGATTTTAAATTCATCAAAAAGTGGAGTCAGGCCCGAGGATGCTGTATACCATTGTCCTGCCAATTGATCAGCTTGTATAGATTTACTGTTACTACTTGATCCACTGTCATAATTATAATAAGAACCATTCCATAGTTTCTCTTCATATGCTAATTTTGCCTTCAAGAATTTACTTTTGCACAATTCAGCAAAAGGCCTGTCACCTAGTTGAATGGCCATTGTAGCTGCAGCCTGTAGTGCAGCAAGCCATAAGCCGCCACAATAAGCACTTACACCATGAACTGTCCAAGTATCATATGTTTGATCCGGGAATCCATCATTTTCTATAAGACTATCACCATCTCTATCAAATTGCCCCATGTACTCCATTGCAGCTCGGACGGCAGGCCATACATCAACCCCAAATGCCATATCCCCTGTTGCAGCGAAATCTCTATACACCTGAAGCACAAACTTTGGATTCAAATCCTTCCACCTGCTTGTATCATGTATATTATATGCATTCATTTCATTCCATGGATCATGTGTCCCAAGATCATGAGGAACGGCTCCTCTAACTTTCCGAATTCCTGTATTACCCTCTGCCAGGAACTTTACTCTTCTACCATCTTCAGATAAGACAGCTTTAGCAAAGTCACGCTGAATATTGAGTTCAATCTTTGGGAACAATGCAAGAAGGGCAAAAGATGCATAGAAGTGCACATCATATGTGCACCACATGATATACTCCACCCCTTCCAAGTATAGAAATCTACCAACATCGTCAGAGTCAATAAGTGAGTCAATCGGTGTGAAAGAAAGTTGGGATTCATTATTGTTTCCATTTTGATTAACCACTGTTTCATCATTGCTTAAATAGCTAGCAGTTGTAGTATGATTGCCAACCGATCCTCCTTTGACATTCACTTCCGTTTCAGTTACTTTCACATCTGCGTTCTCAGCATTTCTATCATCCCTTGTGTTTGAAGCTGGCGAAAGAGAGTCTGAAAAGCAAAAATTGATGAAGTCATAAATAATTTACCAGGAAAAAATAAACATATTCCTTGAAATATGATAAAGGAATTGGGAGATTGGAATACTTATGAGTACAGTTCTTGTGCATTGTTTTAAGTTTATTTACAAGATGTTAAAAAACTCGGTAGTATAGATAAATGATAAATGATTACCGATCCAAACTGTCCCACCAGCGACCAAAAAGTAGAGCTCGTTAAATAATGTGAACTTGTACCTGAAATGAAAAGGTTCAGAGATAATCCATCTATATCTGAGAACATACGTCACACAACAGTGTATGCTGAGATTACTAAAACCTAATATATCATATCAAGAGCATATAGGCATATCAAGAGCATATAGGCATTGTAAACAAAATTCAACGTTACAAAGAGAACATTGATTTCTGTGTTACTGCCAAACAAATCCAAATAAGATGTCTAACATGACAAATTCTTGTTAAGTGAGATATACGATGAATTTAATACAAAACAAGAGCTCCCCTTTATGATGATATAATCAAAGGCATAACATTTTCCACAACCCACCCACCTACCCCCACCCGCCTCATAAGTAACATACACAAAGATTCAAGCTTTATTGCTTAGATACACAAGTTTAGAGGCATCAGCTAAATACATAGCAAGCCTTAAGATATGATGAGGTTGGCACAACCCGAAAAGGCTTTAGAAGAGTTGAAATTTGTATGTTTACACATCAGGGGCTTCATCAACAACATCAAGACAAGCTTTTATGTACCAAAATCTAAACAAGGCGCCAGAGAAATTGCTTGTAAAGACCACATTACTTGAGTAAATTTAGAATTACCATTCTGGTAGCCTTTCATCCTTGAGGATAGGACTCTGCCACTTCTCTATCTCTTCTTCCCAGTGTTTATAATCTGTGCCAAGTTTTTATAACAATATTAGGTTCTTGCATGTAGTGTATACTAATTGAGAACCACTTATATGCAAGCTCTAGAAAGCTTAAAACACATGATACCAACAGGAAAATGAGTCCTTCATGAATCTGAACTAGTTAATCATAATACACTCACTGATAAACAAAGAAAGCACTGCTATTAATGCACATGAAACAGATTTGAACCAGAGATACATACTCATCAGAGCATCATGGACCAAGTTTTGAGCTGCTTTTTCAGAAGTTCCATAGAACTTCGTGTATCTCCTGCAATGTTAAGAGAAAACTTAGAAAAAAATTGTACAATAAAACCATGTACAAAACCACAAGAGATATAACACAGGTGCCTGACTAATGGTGTTTGGAGGAAGATCTCACTCCAAGAACTAGAAACCGCATACACAGTGCCATGCAGATTAACCATTATCCTCAAATAGACATTTTTATGGCATAAAAACTCCACAGGAAACACATTTATCAAGATAAAACCCACAATTCATAATTATCGACTCTTTTTTTCAAATAAGCTATACATATCGAGAACCTACAAAATAAAGCACTTAAGCATCAAAACCTTCTTCATACTGAGAGATATAAAATCACATTATTATTATTATTAAGAAAACGGGAGGGAGAGAGTAAGAAGAATGTTTTGACAGTGAAGAAAGCACTGGCATAAGTTAAAAGGAT
This sequence comes from Dipteronia sinensis, assembly GCA_033220585.1. Lineage (NCBI taxonomy): Eukaryota > Viridiplantae > Streptophyta > Magnoliopsida > Sapindales > Sapindaceae > Dipteronia > Dipteronia sinensis. The sequence goes on along the minus strand of CM065644.1, from coordinate 12,694,466 downwards.
ACTGCAAACATGCTCAATTCATCATTTATGTCAAGATTTTAAGAGCAACGTTTTGGATGCACTCATTAAGTACTAACTGCGTGCATGAAAGAAAGGGAAAATACCATTCACTATATATTTTACCTATGGTATGAGCTTCCCTTTAAAAATTTTACTTTTGGAGATGACCACGCGAGCGCAAACGAGACAGTGCACTTTCCATGAGGTTCCACCCATGCAGATGCTGATACTGCAGCACAAAGTGATTCTCCAGGTGACGATGGCATACTTGGTCCAGAGTTGAAGTTCTCCCGATCAAATTGACCATCCTAAAGATACAAACATATAAGCTAGCTATAGTTCTGACATGGATCGATACTTAATATAAAAAACTTGCTAAGGATGCTATTGCACCTTGAGGGATTTTTATGTTCAATAAAATTAAAACTTAAATTGTAACGTAAATAACATTTAAAAATTCGAAGTCTTAAAGACGCAGGATAACATTACCTTCACCATTCTATTCCACACATCTTTTGCTGTGACACTACTTCCTTCTGACAGCCCAAAACATGGCACAACAGTGACGCTAACATTCTGAGTTTCACATGCAGCTACTGCGAAAGTAACTGGAGGGTTCCCCTTTGCAGTCCTGCAACATTGCCAGAATCCTCAGACTCTTCCTTTCAGAAAATTCTAACTTCTTCAAAAGAATCAATTAAGACTGCACAATGGCAGGAAAGAAAATAAACTGCATTCCATAAAATTGCCAAGTGTACCATGAAATAGAAAACAAAATGAAAATTAATGCCATAAGAAATATTCATTGTTAGATAAAAACAAATCGCATGTCAAGAGGAAGACTTAGCAAGGATTTCAAAATTGACGGGTCATAACAAGACCTAAAATTGATGACAAAATTTATCAAATCATTATTAAAAACAAAAAACACAAGCTACAGGAACAAAGGAAACAAAAAGTTTTCAAAAAGTTCAAAAATGCTTCTCTAAAGGTGATTATTTTATTATAATTAATACTATTACCGAAACGAAATTGAAAAACACAGAAAACAAGCCAAAAGCAAGTTTGGTTTGGTCTAACCGCAAGAAATATGACCACAGATAATACTAAACAATTGTGGGAGTAACTCTGGAAGGCACAACACCAAGAGAGCAAACTCGGAAACAGGTTAACATACAGGAGTGAGCACGTCACTGTGATAGGACTAAAATTACTTCACTAAGTTCCTTCCAGAATTTCATTTGTTACATTTAGAGTATCTTTAATGTCCAGAGTACCTATTCATCCTCGGGAAATCTCACGTTCTATTACAATGAACATAACTACTGTCAAGATAAATATAAGTGACTCATGATATCTATTCAGGCTAGCATGCCATTAATTTGTCATTACAATGTTTTATTAAATCGTTATTTGTTATTTCTCATCTTCATGTTGATTAGTGTTACTTTTAATATATTATATATGAAAAGACTAACTGCAAAATTGTATCCACTTCATCTTATTTATTACTTAGGAGTCCAAGCTGGTAATATAGATTTCTTGACAGAGTTATGATTGGCAGGTCATGATAGATTCTGATAGCTATCTTTTTTGACAACCAAATTCTTCATGCCAAAATCTCTTATGGGTCCACAGGGATTTTTGAATTTACTATGCCAACAACGAGCTCATAAAAGTTGCATTTAATAAACTAAACATGTCCAAACATGGACTCAATCATTTTGATGCCTAATCTTTTCCTCTTTCCTTTCTAACCTTATTTTTATCCCCATTCTTTGATGGTGGGCCTATTTGAAAAGGGGAAGAGGCATCATGATCTTAATATGAAACTAACTATTACAAATTCTACACTGATTGGCATATAAAGCATTTAAAGATTCTCATCTTATAAACTATGAAATATTCTTCTCTTTTCTTCTATATTCATCTTTTATTTTTTCATGATAAGTTTTATCATTCATTTTAAGCTTTAAGCTTTCCAATATATGAATCAGCATTTTCGTTGACGAATTAAAATTGTGAATTTTTATGTCCGCCCCTTTCTCTTTTATTCTTCGTTTCTCTATCTTGACATTTTTTTTATCTGGGAGATTTTAGTGTACTTCCCTTCACTTTCATGAGTGAGTTTCATCTCTTAAAACATTGAAATGGCCAAGAGAAATATGCAAACCAACCGTCATATATAGCTATTAAGGTTTGATGACTTGCTTGTGATGTAGAAGTACACCAGAGACTCCATCTTCGCCTCTACCAAAGACAAGAGAACAAAGTTAAAATATATTTAAAAAATATATATGCAGTTAACTCAGAACTAAAGAATATGGAACATGTACCAAATATATTACTCACAAGAAAGGTTCATTGACATGATCCCCTGACAAATGTGAGACTCCCCCAATTGAATTCTGCTCACAATGGAAAGAAGGGACTGAATACCCAGAAAAAAGCAATATATCTTTCAATTGACTAGAACAGAGCATCACAAGTCAAATATCGAGAAATAATCTTACCGCCCAGGTAAAAAGGAGGCTGACTTTTGCCCTTTCCTTCCCAGTGTTCACCAACTATAACAAAAAAAAAAAAGATTGTGGGGAAAACTATCAAATAAGTGCTAAAAGCAATGGCAAATGGCTCAAGCTATTAGGTAGATGCCCATTTAGTTGAAGAGCTAGATACCATAGTGAACTTGACATGCAATATACATAAATCTTCCCCCTTGGTTCGGTTTTGCTATTAAACTCAATTTGCTACTGGGTAGAGATGTTAAGATATGACATCACATAGTCTCATCTTATATTGAGGCCTACTTGATCAATTCAAACTCAAGACTAAAAATGGAACTACCACACCTCAGCGGCACTGCACACTCAATTGAAGACTTTTTAGATCAAGCAAAGCAACTAAAATGGGTTCAACTAAAACATTCTATTTATTTCTGTCAAACATTAAAAAACCCACCAAAATCCACTTACAATAGATTCATTATACCTCAATGCAGGGAACCTTTGATTACTTAAGGTTCTTCATGGATAACTACCAGCTCTGCACTTCCAGACAGAGGAGTTACCATGTGACCAAAAGAGCTAATTAGAAGACTTCTGACCATATACCATCATTCTTCCCAACTAACACAACTTCAAAGTTCCAGGCATGAACACTAATAGAATGGAAATATACTATTGCAACAGCAACAAAAGTCTGAATTCAAGTACTGGAACTCCCAGTGTCCATATTCTTCTAAAAGAAACTTATTTGGTAATGACTGCTAGCATTTTAACATATCGGACATTAGAATTCGAATGAACATACCGTATATACAAAAACGGCTGTCGGTAGACTGCTATCTCTGTAGTTATTAGGTATAAATGGAGATATCTGCCGACAAGATATTTTCAATTCCGGGTCGGGTTCGCCTGAAAATTAGAAAGTGGTATGCTCTAAACAAGAACTCAAAAGAAAAATGAGAACATTTCATGGGGGGGGAAGTGAAATAATACCATCATATATTGTCCATGCCCTTGGAAATAGAGCATGGTATGTGGAATGCTGGCCACTTAGATTCCAACCCCATGATGATAAACCGTCATCACCAGCTTTTCTGAGAAAGCATGAGAATGAAATTAGTGTAACAATGTGTACCATATCTCAATATTGTCCATAAACATCAAAAGCAAGAAATAATTACTAAATAACGGCACCTTTTCCCCAAATCAAATAAGCCAAAAACATAAATCAGAGAGAACTACATGACTTGATGCCAATACAAATCAACAAAACACGAGCCCTTTACTTTTCATACAACTTCTAATAGAATTATACAGCACAACAACTTTATAAATGTCAAATTATTAGTATAAGGCTTTTACTAAGTTGATACAGAAAATTTACAAGATTTAATAAATCAGACTAGGAATTTTAGCCATGTTTTACAAGTTGCAAGAACCTATATGCTTTTGATAATCAGTCTGCTACATTTCTTTGCGAAAGGCACTAGTCGTTCTTAACTGGGAAATGAAGAGCTCTGAAATCAATACTAGTCATGAAAAAAAAATTCAGTAATTACTTACCCTAACCCTTCGTGTTGACCAGGAGCCAAAACAGATGCATAATGTTTATTTCCTCCATCTCGAGATATAAAAATCTGCAATACCGGAACAATAGGGCTATATCATTTAAGGTGCGTTAATGGTAAAAAAATAATTGATATACTTCAATCAATTCCAGAGCACAGCAACCTTTTACTTATGGTTAAATATTTTTTTTATATAGAAGTAATGGGATATCTGATATCCAGTTGTCCCATAGATGACATACAGAAACATTAAATAAAAAAATAGATGGTTCTCTTAACAGCTCAACAAAACTCAAGAAAGTTTAAAGGGCAAATAGGATGGTTATTTTATTAAAAATACATAACATCCTAATACCCATGAGTCCAAGGATTCAAGCAATCAGAGAATTTCCAAGCCAATGCTCAAGCACAGCCCTTATCATTTTCTTCCCTTTTATATGAACAACTATTTCCACAAAGCATTCTGATGCATAGAAGGCTCTATCCACAAGTGATCTTAGGTTTTATTCAGAAATCTATAAATGCACAGTTCTCGTACTCTAAACATAACCAATGTATATCTAGTATAACTGAATAAACAAACTTGTACTCACAAAGAACTTAACAGAAAAAAGCACATTTGCATTGGCAAATAGTACAAACACCAGAATCAACACATACCTAGTATAACTGAATAAACAAACTTGTACACACAGTATAACTGAATAAACAAACTTGTACAAACAAACTTGCACACGCACACACATATAGCTTCTCAAGTCCATAATCCCAGATTTAGTTATGTTTGGGATAACAATTTTGTAACGTTAGAGAATTCTCTAACGTTAGATGTGGGGTTCCCAATTACACTCACACATATATAGGTTCTCAAGTCCATAATCCCAGATCTAGTTATGTTTGGGATAGCAATTTTGTAACGGTACTCTAACGTTACGGAACCATTATTCCAGACATAACTATGTCCAGAATCCTGGACTTTAGAAATTTTTTATATGTAAAGCATGAATGATATGTCGAAAGCACAGTCTTACCGAAAACTGATTGGCCATGACAGGTGAAGCTTCACGTGTACCAGGAATAATCTGCCATTGCCTGAACTCCCCTCTGAAACCTCGGGATATGCTACCACTTCTGTGACAAAAAAAGAGGTTGAACCCCTCATGTAAATAAACTATTGCAGTAGAAGAAACTTAGATGTCACAGTTTACCCAATACATACCCCATTCCTCCCAAGGGAACCCCTTGTGATGCTGATGGCTTACAGCTTTCACGGCTGAAAGGATCAATAGGTGCTTTCTGAAAGATCACAAAGCCAATATTCAATTTCAGCAACCAGGTTTTCATTTTCATGATTCATATGATTGTTGTATGTTAAGAGAGTAAAATAAATAAATAAATATATATATATATAATTAACAACCACTACATCTAAAAGAATACCCTTCCATGAGAAGCCTCTTCCCTAATATATGACCAGAGCCGTATACCAAGTCGAACCTATAATTCATCAAGAAATGAGTCACAATATGAGAACAAGGGCAGCAAATTATTTGCAATATAGAAAGGAATACAGATAAAATTCACAGATTATGTCAGATCAATAAAACTAGGGTTGAGCATGTCCTGAATCAGTCTATACATATAACAGAGAACAAATCACTTACCATTCTAATTGCTTCCACAAATGTAACACTGAATTCCTTGAGAATATTAGCATGGCTGTTTAATCTTCTTCTCCAAGCTTGCTCTGGTGGGGCAGCACTATCAAAATCAAACTGCACAGAAGTTTGCAGGAAAAATTAGTCCGAGTGAGATTGGAATATTATGTTGGGATGGAGGGAAGGAGTGAGAAGGGAAAGGAAGGATCAAAGGGAGGGAAAAAAGGGGGTGGGCGGAGGTGAAAGAACCCATTCTTTCTTCTACCAGCTGGTTTTCAAAAGTGAAAGGAAGTCGACACCTTCCACATTTGGTGTCTCCTTAAGTATGGAAGGATGGGAAATGGTTATTTTAATTTTTATTATTGCGGTTGTAAAGTTTCATCCAGATATTTAAGTTTTTATCCAACATAAGGGTAAACATATAAATCCATCTTCCCTCAATAGATTTACCTGTTACACTTTCTTTCTCTCATTTATGGGAAGATGTTCATAGTGATATGCTACTGCTTCACATAATTTGGAGCCAAAACCCCTTCTACAATTTATCCTTACACCATGATTTCTTCCCTCTTATTTTCTCCTACGACATAAGCTTAAATGCTAAAGCCAACTTTTAGTTAACCGTTAACCATTTACAATACTGTATCCGTTCAACAGAACCAATTTATCATTTAGAATGGTCCCTACATACCCATCTGAGTAGCACAATATTCAATTTGTATTGGATATTAAAGACAGACAAAACTTTCTATCACTTCTCTAATTTGAAACACTATTATTCAAAATGCACAATCTGTATATCCTCAATATTTGACTAGGCTAAGTTGGAAGTCAATCAACAAGTAAAAAAATCATTCCGCTGGTAGAAGAAGATACCATACCATCATTTCTGATCGTCACTATGAACTTCAAAGTACAGGTTTAAATTTAAATCACCATAAACACAAAATCTTGAAGCTCAATATGACAAGGGTGAACTATTTATATATATATAATTTCAAATTGGCTAAAACTCGAGAATGCAAAAAGGAAAAAAAAAATGTGATTGTGAACTTTGTCTTTTGTAGGTGATTATATATGTCAAAGATTCTAACATAATCAAATAGCAAAATAGAAATGTTAAAATAAAGGTTTCTCACAGAAAGGAATATAATTCACTTGTTCTTCTATGAGTTTTTATAAAAAAAAATTAATAATAATAATAATGACAATAATAATTCCATTTCATCTCTGTTAATCCTTACTTTAACCCAGATAGATTTTTGTCGCATTAACAAATCAAAACAATTTTCAAATAATAGAAAAACTAAACGCTTGACGAAAATAAAATCTTGACAACTAAACTAACCATTGCCAAGTGAAAAGACAAGGATCGATATTTAGCCGATCAAACAGAGCCAAATCAATATATAATATCAAAGATGAAATAATCAAAGCTTTTAAAGCAGTAGCGAGTCTCTGTAGGATCGAATAATGGTACTGTAGCTGATAAAGGATCGAATAACTGTAGTGTAGAGAAGCGCTTACCAGAAGCAAAGTTGCTTTGCTGATATACTCTTCAGGCGGCCATGAATGCTTTCTACAGAGAAATATATTTCCACTAACCATGTCGACAAATTTCGCGATCAAGCAAGCTCAAACTTCACTTCAAATCCGAAATTAAAAATAAATAAAAAATTAAATTCGAAATCTCCACAAACACGACCTAATTATACAAAACTCTCAACTACACTTGCTTCCTTGAGCTTCCAAACAAATTTTACATCAGAAGCGAAAAACTCTTTGACTTGTCCTCAAAGATCCCGAAACCTCTTTGCTTTCCGTAAAAACAAACCGAAACGTTTTGCGATCAGAATCGAGGAATCAGGAAAACGATATATAAGGATCGGATATCTCGGGACTTGATAGTTAATGAATGCAAGTAAGGAGGAAACAGAAAGTTAAAAAGTTAAAAAGTTAAAAAGTTTGAAGAGTGAATTGATTGATTGATTGGTTGTTTTTTTTTGTTTTGTTTTTTTTTTTTGTAAAAAGAAGAAGAAGAAGGAAGTGTTGATGTTGGAGTTGGCGTGGCGAGCAGTGGAAGAGCCGCCTGTAGCGTGGGCTGGCGACGACAGGATCTCTGCAATCGCCAGGTGGTGTTAAATCTGCTGCTCTACTCGACTACTCTTATTTGTTGATGTCACTTTCTCTCTCTGTTTCACTTTTTTTTTTTAATTTAAAATTTAAAATTTAAAATTAAATTTAGTGATGGAGGGAGAGAGGAGCTTGCGTAGTGTTTGTTTTGATGGATCTGATTTCATATGGCGGTTTGTTTGATTGAAGCGTGTCGTGTCACGTGTGGCAACACAGAGAGGCCAATGGCTCCTTGCCTCCTTTAGTACTTTTTTTAGTGGATTTTTTTTGTTCTTTTTCTTTTTCTTTTTTTTATTACTTTTTTACCTTAATTCGGATAATAATAACGTGACATATTTGGATGTCAAATTTAAATAAAATAGTATTACTAATTCTGATATTTTCATTTTATCTGTTTATCTAGAATAATTATTTTTTAAAAAAAAATAATTGAGGCTTAAATTGGGAAGATTTTAAATATAATACACACACGTGTACGTGGATCAATCACCATAAGTAAACCCATAATTAACTCCCATTACTTTGAAATCACTTTACCTCTTTCATCTTTTACACATTAAGCAATTGTGTAAAGTTATGGATGTGGAATACTATGCAGTAACAAAATTTTGGTAAAGTTGCAATCTTGTTTGTTTGTTCCCAACCAGGAATAGGGTAGCTCATGCTTCCGAATTAAGTATTAATATTACTTTTATGGAGGACAATATTTGATTTCACGGTTATCCGATCATTGTCCGTGACAATGTAGCATTGACTCAATGATAAATCTTTATACCTATATAAAAAAGGTTGTGGATTCGAGTAATATCACTTTCTTAAATCCTAAAATGAAATCCCTGTCGGGGATTTGTTTGGAAAAATATTTGTTTGTGTGAAAACAGAAAGAGAATGTAAATAAAAAAAATTCATATAAAGTTATATGTTGTTTTGTTAACGCATAAGGTGCACTTTAATATAATGTTTTTATTTTCTTTCAAAAAATATATATAATATTTTATATTTTATTTAAATTTAAAGTAGTTTTATGGTAAGAGACAATCATTCAGTGTAACAAACTAACAATTACCACATGACTGGTAGTATATACACGATCAATGTCTCAAGTTCGCCAAAAAAAATATTAAAAATGAAAATATCCACTTTTTAAAGGGTTTTTTTTTAATTAGCTTCAAAATACAGTATACCTTAGGGTTCCAAAGCTAGATAATTATATATTAAATGTCTTTAAATAATTATATAAATTATTATTTTACGTCTAACAATATTTCATTTTATCTTAATCAACCGTAAGATTTTTTTTTTTAATTAAATACTTCTTTACTAAATTATTTAACCTAAAATTAATTGAAGTAGTGCTCGGACAATTATTCACAAACTATAAAACATCATAATCGTATTAGCTTATACTTTATTTATTTATTTACCTCATAGTTTTTACTTTATTATTCAAAATATCGAATGATTGATTGCCAAACTAAATAGTTTATTACCTTGTATATATTAGAACAAGGTAATAAACTATTCTAATTTTTTATTAGCGAATTTTTTTTGTTTTATTTTTGATTAAAAAGAAATGTATGTTTCTATAGCAAATTTCAGATATAAGACAACAATAGAACAATGTGATGCATTCGTTTTAGTTTTTATTCTTTGTTTAAGGAATACAAACAAGTTCTCAAAAATTCTTATCATTTCTTAAGGTTCAAATGTAACTTTTTGATGTATAAGCACTCATATCTGAAGTGGTTATAGGTAGAAATCTTTTCTCTATAATAGCCGATTGAAAAGTTGTTTTTCAAACCATTCTTAATTGTTAATCTTAACAAGTTTCGATAAACTTCTTATTTATACGGTGTCAAATTTAATATATATATATATATATACGTTTTTATTGATTGAAATGACTAGGCTTATTCTGGAAAATTGTGAGAGAAATAAAAATATGTTTTTATCGATTGAAATGACTAGGCATATTCTGAATACGTTTGTGAGAGAAACAGGAATGATAAGGATAACTTTTTTTTTCCTTGAGTTCTAATGTCAATGTCTGAATTTCAAGTGACATGGGTCCATTTTATCATATAAAAAATAATTATTTAATAAAATTATAATTTTAGATGATAAAAGTCTATTCATTACCTAATTGTAATCGATTGTAATTATATAACATTATTGATTTAACTTGATTAATTAGGGACCATTTTTATTATTATCACTATTATTTATATATATATATTTCATATACGGTTCGACAACTCAAAATTGAAACATTATCAAATGTTTTCACCATCAAACTGTATTGAACGATAAATATATGGACTAATTTTAATCGATGAACTATTAAACTAATAGGTTTTTTATATATAAAAAAAAGTGAATTAATTGCACGAAGAATTTACAAAAAGATAAAAGGCTATTTAATTGAATCACACTTAACCATAATTATATATAAAATTAGTTAACTTGATTAAAATTAAGAACAATTACTACATTATCATAAACATGCAAACATGAAACTTGAAACTTGGAAATACATTAAACAGAGGGTGAGAGCAAAGTCCGAATGTGTAGGAGGAAAAAATGGAATTGGATCCGGTCAATCAATTAAATATGTTGGAAAATGTCGAAAATTGAACAAATACGCCAAAAAAAAAAAGAAGCAATGATTTGTTTGCCTTTCTAGCTCATGCTTTTGTACAAAATATTATATTTTCCACCGCCATTCAAATTGGACCAAACCAGTCCACCGAAAGTAATTGGTTCACGGTGCAGACGAAAGTTCAACACAACTACACAAGGACAGCCGACATTAACCCAGCCACTTCAACTTTATCACAAGTACATTTTTTTTTTTGTTTAAAATTCAAAGAGAATTGGTCTTGGTTGTTCAAGAATTTGGCTTGCCTCCACCACACATGTGATCTATATCAAATTACTTGGTGAATATTGATTACAATTCACAAGTACATTTGTTGTTGAAATTTTTAAGAGAATTGATCTTGGTTGTTCAAGAAGTTGGCTTGGCTCCACCACACAAGCGATCTAAATCAAATTATTCATGGCACTTTGTCCGCTATCATTAGTTTAAATCGATAATATTTCAGTACTTTAACATACTATCTCATATGTATCTATATATGTCATATCAGATCAAACTCAAATACAAATTTAAACACTCTTTATTTTATACATTATTTCGAAGCAATTTTATTAGATTTGTTTGGCATAAATTAGTCAAATTATTGATTCTTACATCAGTCTTAAAATTCTTATTAAAGTGGGTTTAGAACCAATAATTGCCTTCAATTCCAACTCAAAATGGTTTCCGTACTATCATTTTAGTTTGTATGAAATTGAAGTAAATTAAATTAAATTCAAATAAATTAAACAAAATGATCAATTTACTTTGTTGGAGTAGAAAATTAGGAATATAGTTAAATCCTTTTGACAGCTAAATGTAAAAATTTGTGATATCTATTATTATATTTTCAAATCAGCATTCAATATGATTTGATGGTAAATGATTTCATTCATGACAATGTCTCACATTTCGGATTGCTGTCCGTATATAAATAAATAAATATATATATATATATATATATATATATTTGAAACACTAAAAAAACATATTGAACAAACCATAACTTTTCTAAGGCTTCAAATACTAATATCTAAACTGTGCATTTACAATTTAGAAAGAGTTATCCCATACAAATGAAGAGGTTTCACATAAAATTTAAAGGATGCCACTGGTACTTTGTAATTATTATATGAATCATCAAATGATTACCGAATCATTTGGGATGAATTTCTGATTTTTTTTGTTTAAGAAAGTGTAGCATTATTAATTTAGAATGTAAAATTTGTTTTTAACCGCATATAAAATTTCAATTGTTAATAATCAACTGAAATATGAAATTCCTCGATCGCAATTGTTAATAATCAATTGAAGTATGAAATGCCTCAAAATCCTAAACTCTACCTTAGTTTTTGAGGATCTTATTACATATGGCAATTGAAAAAATGAATGGTCATTATTTATTTAATTAATTATTCACTCGAAGAAAATTCTAATATGTTACCTTTTAAAAATTGTTTTTTTTCCACAGTAACTTCTCAGTGAGTCGATTTAATTTTTTTTTTAAATAAAAAAAATAGGTCAGCCATTTTTTTTCTCTTCCTTCTCCTTCGCCTGTACTCATGATCTCTATGCACTATTTTACATCAAACTCTACAAAAATTTAAATACTAACTATAAATATTAAAGTCATAAAAAATGAATTTGAAAACAATAAATCAAAACAAAGAGAGTGAAATGAATAAACACAAGTTTTTATATAATCTCAACAAGAAACCGATCCTTCATCAAATCTTCAGCATTCTTCATATCAATGGCTATGGTTTTCTTTCGCAAATTCAAGGTCTTCAATTTAGATCCATACATAAGATCCCCTGAACGAAATCCCGACTTCGACTTTAATTGTTGAAATTGTTGATTCCGACTTCTAGTGTTTTTTGCACACCATTCCAAAAAGCTTCATCATTTGATGGATGTGGTGCAGTTAAAAGCATGGTTCTAGTAATCGGTCTAGACGGTTTAAAGATCCGATTAGACGGGATATGCGGAGTCAACGGTACAACCGGCAATTTTTTTTCTTCAAAATAACACCATTTTAGTATAAAACGGCGTTGTTTTGGCTAATTCAACTTTTACGTTTAGACAATCTAGGTACTAGGTGCCAGTCGACCTACAAGAATATTGGTTAAAAGTATATTAATGAGAAAACAGGAAAGAAAATGTGATAGGAGAGAAATATTTTGATAGTTTAAAAGATGGGGTTTTTGACTTTTTTTTTAAGTAAGAAATTCATTAAAGAACTGTGACCATTCATTCTTTTTCTGACCATATATAACTGGATTCTCAATAACTTAGATAGAGCTAAACTTATCGGAGGTTCCTGATCCATCTTGACGGATGCTGACCGATTAACTAACAGCAATATATAACTAATAATAATTAGCAGTAGATTATTTTGTCAACTAAATTATTTAAGTCGGCAAACTGTGAGTAGTGGCTCCAGCTAATACGTGAAAAATTAAGAGCCTTTTGATAACTGCACAGAGACAAATTTAACGGCCTATTTACAAACTTTGATTTGATCATTTTTTAAGTGATGCGTTAAATCTAAAACTGATTTTACTTTTTTATTGTCATTAAGTTAACATTTTTAAAACTGCAAAATTTCAGACCCGCTAATTATTCGAATACACATCTTTGGAAGGATTTTTTTTTTTTCATTTTACAAAAAATAATATTATTCGAAATATATTTTTTATGACATTCGTATTTGAATTATATATATTTACGATCTTTACGCAAGTTTTAAATAGATAACAATAGTACAATACAGAACAAAAGTGTAACGTTTTTTTATAGCATTCTTTATTTCTCCACTTTTAGAATCAGAACCACATTAATAATTTAAATTTAAATGACACTAATGTATGATGATAGATAAAAATACTTTTATTTTTATTTTTATTTCTTTTTCTATCTTTTATTTTTCAATTTTTTTTTTCAAAAACCTTCATTTAAAAGACATCTATTAGAGGTCGTTAATGAAGAATAAAAAAAAAAAATTGGGGGCAATAATGGTATCATCTATTTTTTTTAATTCCCTACTACCCCTTTATTTGAACCGTTGGATTTCAATCTAATAGTTTTGAATTACTTTTGTATAGTTACAAATCTTGTATATTAGCATAGCCCTAAAAATATTGGTTATGTTATTAAAATATTATATTTCAAGACACCACTATTATTTGTGTCATAAAAGCAAAATATACAATTTTAATAATTTTTTGAATACTTTAACATGTGCCCAACTTTATTTATTGATAGATTTTCTTTTAAAAAAAAAACTTTATTTATCAATATTTTTCGAATGGTTCTTCTTTCAACGGTTATATTTTAATTTATTTTATTAGGATTGTGAACAATATGTAAATTAGTTTTCTCAACAAAAAAAATGTAAAGTTAAATTTCAAAATTTTAGAAGGAATAATTTTTTTAATTTTCAATTAATATGTAAATTAAAGGTTATATAGTGGGTTACAAAACCTATTTTATTATGATTAAAACTCCTTCAATGCAATACTTATTCTTTTATTTAAAAAAAGAAGTTAGAGATGAAGCAAAACATAAAACATCTAAGGTGTAGTTTTTCAGCATATGATCGTTTGTGATGTTTTTTCCTTTAAGTCAGTTCAATTTTATCAAAAATAAAAAATAAAACATCTAAGAATTTATTCCATTCACAAAATTCTCATCAAATTATTGAAATTGCTTATTTCGACTTCTAGTATTTCTTGCTCACCATTCTGAAAAGCTTTGTCATTTGATGGATGTGGTGTAGTTAAAAGCATGGTTCTAGTAATTGGTCTAGGAGGACCCGATTGCCGTGAGGAAGGCCTAATCATCCTTCTTAGGCTGCCTAAAGGCCCGACTAGAAGGGCTATGCGGAGTCAACGGCACAACTGGCAATTTTTTTTTTTCCAAAACAAAACCGTTTTAGTCTATAATGACATTTTAGCCTAATACGGTATTGTTTTGGCTAATTCGACTTTAACGTATAGACGGTCTAGGCACCAAGTGTCAGTCTACCGTATGATTGACATCTATCACCTACTAGAACATTGGTTAAAAGCATATTGATAGGAAAATGGGAAAGAAAGCGTGATGGGAGAGAAATATTTTGGTTGTTTAAAAGGTGGAGTTTTTGACTTTTTTTTTTCAAATAAGAAATTAATTAAAAAATTGTGATTATTCATTCTTTTACTTACGACATGTATCTGAATTCTTAAAAACTTAGGTAGAGCTAAACTGAAAAGAGGTTCCTGATCCATTTTTACGGATGCTGACTGATTAACCAATAGCAATATATATCTAATAATAAATTAATATTTAGCACTAGATTATTTTGTCAACTAAATTATTTAAGTCGGCAAATTGTGAGCAGTGGCTCCAGCTCATATGTGAAAAATTAGGAGCCTTTAGATAACTGCAAAGAGACAAATAATCTTTTTTTAACGTAATAGAAATTTAACGGCCTATCTACAAACTTTGATTTGATCATTTTTTAAGTGATGCGTTAAATCTAAAACTGATTTTACTTTTTTATTGTCATTAAGCTAACATTTTGAAAACAGTAAAATTTCAGACCCGCTAGTGATTCGAATACACATCTTTGAAAGGATTTTTTTTTTCATTTTACAAAAATACCATTCGAAATATTTTTGTATGAAATTTGTATTTGAATAATATATATATATATATTTAAAATCTTTAAGCATGTTTTAAATGGATAACAACCCTACAATACCGAGCAAAAGTGTAACTTACTGAAAGAGTAACAATGTTTGACGAGATAAGGTTATTCAATATGTCATTCACACTTGTACTATTAAAATTATGGATTTGAGTTATAATCTATTTTTAAATACTAAATTGATTATAATAGTTCCGACAAAAAAAAAACTTCGAGAGTTTTGAAGAACTTAACAAGGTTCGTTGGAGAGATTGTATTTAAGACCCAATCTAGGAAAGAACATAATAAAGTTTAATGATATAAAGTAGATGACTATTTTAGTGACCAACTTTGTAACGTAACTTAACAACTAATTAACCAATAATTTTTGCATGATCATTTCATTGTTCATAAAAAGCAAGAATAACATTCCAAACACTGCATTCCACTCCTTAAAAAAAAAAAAAAAACCCTATTTTAATTTTTAATAGGTTAATGAGTTTTATCTACTATATCTTTTAGATTCAATTGGAAGCGAAAAAAATTGAGTGTACAATTGTCCTAAAACGTATGTTATAATCAAAGCAATCGTGATGCGTCCATCAGAAGAGGTTGGTAAATGTTTACAAGAGTCCAATAATATCCAAAATAAAATAAATCAACATGTTTATTGAAGATCTTAAATCTAAATTTAATTTATCCATTTGATTTGTTTGATTTAGGTTGGATGGAGTTTTTTATTTTATTTTTTATTTTACAATAGGACTACTGGGACCTGCTGAAATCAAATAATATATGTACGGTCCGGATATCTACTCCCATAACGAGAGATAACTATTCCTCACAACTCGGGAAAAAAAACTCACCACACATGCTTGTAAAATGTGCATGATATGATTTAAACCCCTTACCATTTATGTGGAAGAGATGTGCACTACCAGCTCTGCTAAGAGGTGATGTTCAGGTTAGGTGGAGTTATCGGATTCAATTATATTGAATTTATTATTCTTAAAACTACAATGACATTATCCAAATTGAGCAGTACTGGATTGAATTAACAAGTGTTAATAACAACAACTAAAAAAAAAATCCTGAAATCCATTGTTTTTAAACGGATAATTTAGTTTTTTTTTTCCAAAAAATAAATTGATAAACATCTCTACATTATTAAGGGTCAATTTAGTAACTCTAAGTAGAAAAAAAAAATACAAAATTGTCATGCTCATAAATCTGTAGTAAATGGCAACAACCATGAGAGGGACATTGCAAACTGCAAAGTCAAAGAAAGTGTCATCACTACACTTGTTGTCTGGTTTTATGAAATAAATTAGATTTACATTCAAAATAAATAATTAAATTAGCTTACACGAGTCGCTGTTTGAAACCATCCCTTATACATACATGAATACATGATACACTCATGACCCATGGACAATGCAGTTGAGTACTCCAACTCCAACCTCTCAACATGGTGTGAATGAGACTTCAAGTGTAAAAAGATTTAATTAGGTGAACTAGTTGACAATCACAATTTAATCTCCGTTTTTTTTTTTTTTAAGTTTAAAGCATTCTTTATTTCTCCGCTTTTAGAATTAACTTCATCTTAATAATTTAAGTTTAAATGATATCAAAGTATATTGATAGATAAAAATACTTTTATTTTTACTTTTATACTTTTTTCTATCTTTAATTTTTCTTAATTTTTTTTGTTCAAAAACCTTCATCCAAAAGACCTCCATTGAAGGTCTTCGAAACAAGACCTCCATCGGAGGTCGTCGAAACAATTGATCGATGAAGAATTAAATTATTTTTTTGGAGAAAGTAAATCCCAGGTGCCCAACTAAGACTTATTGTTTTGGCAATTCCCCTCGTAAATATCAGAAATACTAAAATAAGTCTCGAAAAACCTAAAATAAACCTCAATGACTTGTTTTCTTGAATCCAAAGCTTATTTTCTAGAAAGAAAAAAAACCAATTTCTTTGTTTTTTCTACTGAGATTTATTGGCCATTTTTTTTTTGTTCTTCTTCATCGACCTCTAATGGAGGTCGAGTTCCATTTGAGGTCTATTCGACTTCCATTAATAGAGGTCCTCCGTCAATAAAGTTTTTTGAAATAAAAAAAACCAAAGAAGTTAGTATGAAAGGAGGGGAAGAAAGAGAGAGAAAAGGAGATTAAAAAAATAAATTAAAAGAATAATTAAGAATATTTTGATTTCACAATCTATTTTGATACTAATAAAATATGAGTTATTAATGTAGGCGTTAGTTTTAAAGTCAAATTTGATTTGGTACTATTCATTTGTATTCTCATCTTTAATTTCCGCCCTTTATATTACAATTATTATTTAAACTATATAAACTTCGGTACTATTATTACAAATAAAATATTGGAAAAAAATATTTCTAAATTATCCACTCTCAAAAAAATTTCTATTTAAATTGGGATAAACGCAAATATCTTCAAAAGTCAAAACAGTGTATTTTAATCATTTTTTTTAGCAAGAAAAAAAAAGGTTTCTAGACAAAAATATCCTCAAGCTTTAATAATCCCTGTCCACACCATCACAAAAAAAATAGAGAAAGAAACACAAAATCTAGAGAGAGAAACCAAAAATCAACATAACTTTAACTTTTGACTTTTTTTTTTTTTGGGTTGCTCAAAATCATGATCTTAAGTGATCGTATGTGTTTAACATGTTAGAATCACATGTTGGTCGATCGATTTGCTTTAATCGATCGATTTCGTGTTTCCAATAACAGTACACACTAACTTTTATATGTTAGAAAGTGAAGTTTGGTCTCATCGTGTAATGTTGTTATGTTTTAGTTTGCTCTTATGGCTAAACTTGATATATAACACTTTTGAATGACTTTCGAAGGATAATCAATATCATAATTGTGGTCACAACATGTCCATAGAATCGCTGCTCGATGAGGAAAACAAAGCTTTATGAATGCTTATTGACGCTTAAAAGAGAGAAAAGAAAGAAGGGTATTTTCTAAACATTCAATGTTGAAGATTAATGTGTAACTTCAAGCCATAAACTCATATATTACAATTTTTGTAGTTAATTTCACAAATATGATATTTTTAGTTTCACATATTTAAGGTGAGTATTGATTTTCTAGATGAAGAATGTAGCGAGACACCTATTTTTTATGAGAATATGGGTTTAGGTATTATACTAGTAACCATATTCATAACTATATAATGTAGTTTTACTGGAAAAATATATTATCTATTTTTTTTTTTCAATTCCTTACTCCTTTATTTGAATCGTTGGATTCAATCTAATAGTTTTGAATTACTTATGTATAGTTATAAAAACTTGTATATTAGCATTTTTATTGTTGGTTATGTTATTAAAATATTATATTTCAAGACATCACTTTTATTTGTGTCATCAAAGCAAAATATAAAATTTTAATAAATTTTTGAATACTTTAACATGTGTCCAACTTTATTTATTGATAGATTTAAAAAAAAAACTTTATATATCAATATTTTTCGAATGGATCTTCTTTCAACGGTTATATTTTAATTTATTTTATTAGGATTATGAACAATATGTAAATTAGTTTTCTCAACAAAAAAAATTTTAAGTTAAATTTCAAAATTCTCGAAGGAATAAAATTTTAATTTCAATTAATATGTAAATTAAAGGTTATATAGTGGGTTACAAAACCTATTTTATTATGATTAAAACTCCTTCAATGCAATACTTATTTTTTTATTAAAAAAAAAAGTTGGAGATGAAGCAAAACATAAAACATTTAAGAATTTATTCCATTCACAAAATTCTCATCAAATTTATAGCATGTGAAGTTTAGATATAAAACATTGTTTAAAAATGTCTATAGAGGTGTAGCTCAGCTAATAGATAAACGTATTTGGGGTTTGACAAATGGCTTCCCAAATTAGTGGCTTGAATTATAAAATGGAAAAAGCTTTAAAAGTATCCGGTCTAGTTAGAACGTTATGTGGATAAATAGATACCGTAAAAAACCAAAAAAAATAAGACATGGGTTTAAAAATACTTGATTTTGCTAAGACGTCAATATTCTTATTAAAAAGTTATTTAAAGTGAGGAAATGCTTTGATGAATGATGAGTGGAGCAAAAATTTGTGTCTTTCCTTGTCATCCAACACAAGAAAACAAACAAACAAACTTTATACACACAAGAGATTCACCTCCAAGAAGAAGTATCATAATTGTTTAATAAAAAATGAAGAATTTTTTGTTTTGTTTGGAAAAACAGTTGTTAAAAATGAAAAAAAAAAAAACAATTGTTTACTCAAAAATGAAGAGTTTCATTCCCATGTTCGGTTTCTAGAATATATTTGTCATTCAATTGGTGCAACATTAAACGGTTATAAATTAATCTAACAAGTTGAATCAACTACAACCATTGGAAATTCGACGGCCTAGGTCTTGTTTGGTTTCTAGAATATCGTTTTTTCAAAAAAGGCTACAAAAAATATTGTAATTGTCAAAGAACGTTTACAATTCTTAATTTGACTAATCTAGAATTTTATTGTTAGAACTTAGAAGATGTTTGATTATTTAAATACACACTGACTTTTAGTCTCTAAAAAACAAAATTAAATAAAAATAATTTTATTCATAAAATAAAGTTAATATGCTTAATCAAAAATATGTCAAAAAATATTTTCGGTGAAATTATAAAAGAAAATTACAAAATATTTTATTATTTTTTTTGAAAGGATCACAATATTTTATTTAATCTAACTAAATTTCATTTTGCATAAGATGGCTATAACGAATGTTTTTTTTTTATTAATTAAACATTATTATGATATATTTTACTGTTTGAGTTTAGTCTACGTATATAAAATAAAAGTAATGTTACTTTGGTCAAATTTGATGTCCAAATCGTATGACAACACTGCGATTCATTTATTTAAATCAAACAAATTTAATTCAATTTAAATGAATGGATTATAGTGATGTTACATCATTTCGATATCAGATTTGAACTCTAAATTTAAACAAAATAGCATTATTGATAGGGGTAATTTCACTAAAGTCCCTATTTTTTTTCGAATTGTCACATATTTAAACGTCTTTGTCATATTAGCAACCATAATCCCTTCTTTTTCTAAAATACATCACTTTAGTCCATTTGACTAATTTACTAACAGTCAATTATAACTAACTATACAAAAGATCAATTTTGCCCCTAAAAGTTTTTTTTATTACATTATAATTTTTCAAAATTTCTTTCAAATACTGTTTATATTTTAATATTAAATTTAATCAAATTAAGAAAAAAAATTATTTTCTAAAAAAAGAGATTGTTTTATTATGAGCAAATTATTAATTTAAATATTAAAAAACAGAAAAAACAAATTTTTTTTTTGTAGATCTGGAGATTTCCAGATCTCTATTGTTTTAACAAGACTAATCCTACACTTATGTGATTGTGGGGTTTGATTTATTGTCAACCAAAGTTCATCTTGTGACTGCCCAACATCTCCATCTTCATCTTCTCATCACTGTCTACAGTTCGCTCTCAAAAGCTACACCAACCGTTTGGGCGTTGGAGTCGCCGATTCTCTACTCCTCCGCCGCGGTATAACGTCCGGTTCTGTTCTTCGATGTGTTCTCCGGCAACCCTCACGAGTCGTGTAGGTTCGTTCGCGCCAACGGGGATCAGAGCAACTCCGACTCGTCGTTCGTCGTCGTCGATTTCGATCAAGGTTCGCAGCAGCCAAGAAGACTGATCGATCTAAATCTCGATCTCAACATGCCTCCACCACCTGAAGTGGCGTGATTTTTGTTTTTTTCGTTTTTTTGTTGGATTTCAAGACCAAAATTAAAAAAAAAACCCATAAAATCTAAGCTGACATGTCGCAATCTTATCATGTTTTAGCTTGATATCATGATGTTCGGTTGAGTTGAGCTTTGTTTCAGGTGCTTCAATATTAATTTTTTAAAGAAAAATCTTCTCTTTTCTTGAGAATTTTATCATCTAATTTAGACATAAGAAAACAAATTTATCATCGTGAAAATAATTTTTTTTCATGGATGAAACAATCCTGTCTTTTTTAAGAAAATAATTTTTTTTTCTTAATTTGATTATAATTTAATATTAAAATATAAACAGTATTCGGAAGAAATTTTGGAAAATTATAATGTAATAAAAAAACTTTAAGGGGCAAAATTGACCTTTTGTATATTTAGTTATAGTTGACTGTTAGTGAATTAGGCAAATGGACTAAAGTGATGTATTTTGAAAAAAAGAAGGGATTGGAGTTGCTAATATGACAAAGACGTTTACATATATGACAATTCAAAATAAAATAGGGACTTTAGTGAAATTACCCCTTATTGATAAAATAACAACTCTACTTAACTAGTAGGACATTTATCCCAGGCAAAAGTTAAGATGACTTGATAAAAAGTCTCATACCCATTTTGTGGCTTCAAGTTATATTTTGATGGTGGAATCCCAAAATTTCACTTTTAAAAGTAAATTGTACAAATTAGTAATTCAAAAAAAAAAAAAAAAAAAAGAAGGTTGTAGGACATCTATTGCTTAGTGGTATGCACTGTGCACTTTAATTCCTACATTTGTGGTGGTCCATATGAGAATTGAGATAGAGCTTGCTAAGGAGACACAATAAACTACAATTGATTTAAATATCAAACAGTTAACATCAACGGGGTGGTGGCGCAGTTGGCTAGCGCGTAGGTCTCATAGCTTCTGAGTTATCCTGAGGTCGAGAGTTCGAGCCTCTCTCACCCCATCATTTTTTTTTACTTATTTAAAACGTGTTCCACAACAATACATAATCTTATATCAAATGTGTGTTTTCACGAGCACATACTTGGCTAGTATTCTTCAATCACAAAAGGTAACATATCAATCTCAGAGCATATTCCTTTAGTTGAGACTGATTGATAGGATGCTGTTGACACCACAACTGGAGATTATTATTAATTTTTTTTTTGTTTAATGCATAAATGCTAAATGCTATTCTCATCAATTTGGAAGCACTCAAGCACAAAAATGCATATAAAGTTTGCCATACCAGACCTTGTTTAGGAATATTCATGTCCACAACTCCAACCTGACATAGGACATGAGATTTTATGACACCTCCTTTGTTCTACTAAACCAAGTTCAGTTCACAAATTGTTTTGTAGTAGATCATATTTGTATAGATAATAGGATGTCCATACTAATTCAACTCAATTTTACTATACATAAAGTTTTAATAGAGGAGACGTCGTGCATCCAACCTACTCACATCATGATCATATTACAAAATGTGAATAAATTATTATATATTTAATCAACGCGTAACCCAAGAAGTTTTTTTCATCATATAACAAAACAATTCAACTGGTTCAACACATTTTACTTGTATAACACAACTCTGATACCAAAATAGCAAGCTTTCATGATATAAACTGTAGAGAGACATTTCAGATCAATATGGTACGTGACAATTAACAATTAACAAGTAGAAATTTAGTTAATAGGCTAACTTGTGTTAAGACAGGACTAGTAACCAGCTGAATATGCATTTTCTACAACAGGAACACACTTATCAAAGATAAAAGATGACCAAAATCAATGCCACTCTATTCCTCCGAAGGTGGTAGAGCCAACCCCTTCCCATGCGTCACCAAAGCCTACTTCTTCGTCATCAATACCTTCCATACTGCTGTCCCACCACCCACTGCCATTTGCATCTGTTAGCAGAGAAAATAAAAGGTTAAAATGCGTTATTAATAATGAACAAAATGTATAGAAAATGTTCAATGAAAAAAAAAAATAGTAAGTTCTACTAAAGAAAGGCATACTAACAATGATTATAGTGCGGTCTAGGTTTCTTGTTACTAATCAAGCTCTCTTTCCTTCCTTTTTTCCTTCCTTTTTGCTTGTATTTTGAATCATCTCCCAGAATTATAAAAGGCCTTTGAGTTGGAAGCCTGTCATCTGAACCTGGTACCCATAAGTCACATTCAGACTCGAGAAGATCAACTGTAAAAATTGATAAACATCATGGCTGTCGCTAGCAACTGGTTGGCCTTATTCACAAACTCTTATGGCCTGAAACCCACATATATGAGCAGTTGGTGCACCTTATCATTCTATAATTCTAAAAGAAAACGACTAACCACATACATTCTCAACACATGACATCTTAAGTTCATAATTTTTCATGGTGATTTATTCTTGCATATGCTATGCAGAAATTGGCTTAATAGATTAGATATATACATTCTTTTATATAGCAGTCTTAGCAACAGTCATCATTTCCTTTAAATTACCGCTACTGCTTGTATTTTTAGTCTTCTTTATTTTGATAAGAAACAAACAGAAGTTTGTTAATGATGAAGACAAGTTTGGACAAATTGTGGACAAGTAACTTCATATAATAAACCAAATGAGATTGACATGCTATAAGTCTCAGAAATGAGTCAGAAACATCAGTTAGCAGATACATAAGAAACAAGTGCAGCCTAATAGTACACCATCTCACATAAATTCAATATTTAGCACCATAGCATAATATATTATCCATGTTAGACATTCCATGTTGCTTTGTTTTAAATAATCCCAATATCCAGGACCCAAAATACATAGAGGGATGAAAATTGAAAATAGAGCAACCAATCAGTTTAGCATCTTCCCTCTATTTGAGTGTTGAGTCATAGATAAGACAAATATGACATCAATACTCAAATCTACACCTATAATTTGGGGCATGAAAAATTGTTGTGGAAGAAGTATATACTCTTAGTACTACACAACAGTGACAACACTAACAATGTTCTGTGCCATTTCCATTAATTTTCTATCTCTTGCCACACCACACGGCATCTGATTATCTCTTAATTCACTTGGTCAGTTTGAGGCAAAAAGAAAGAATCCCACTTGTCAATGAGTCTATCGGCTCCTTTGAGGTGAACCGTGAATGTATGTGACTTGTAGAACCAAAAGAGAGAATAAAAATCAGCAGCTAAAAACGATTTGCATCAAAGGTGAAGTGATGAAATGAAACAGCTTGACAGAATAATTAGAATGGAAATGATATACCTGCAAACGGATTCCTTCTTTTTCGTGATTCTTTCGCACTATCTTCAATAGGAGTTTCTAGTTCATCTGGAGCATCTCTTTTCTCAGCATTAGTATGCTTGAACTGTTCAAAAAGCACTTTATCAAGAGCATTGATTTTCTCTTCCTCCCCTTCCTTCTTGATCTCAATTTTCCAGTCTGTGGACCCATCGACATTTCTTGCACGCACTGGTATACGAAAGGGATTTGACTTATCCTGACAAGAAGTCAAGAATTAGATTATACAATTTTAAATCTCAAATACACATACAAAATGACAATACTGCTTGTTTGGTTTTAAAAGGGAAGAAATTAAATTTCACAAATCCAATCTATATAATCTAGAAATCTATAACCAACAGTAAATTAAATAAACCAAATACCTTAATTTGGCTTAATGCGGCCAAAAATAAAATTTATGACAGATTAGTAGAAAACAAAAATGTTAATTGCATTTTTTTCTCCACAACCCAACATAAAAGTACAAAGACCTAAGCTGATTTGGGGAATCCGGAAAACTATTATTTTTCACAAAACTTGACTATTTGATTCATATATGCACAATTTCATATAACAGTTAGAGCCTGCAAATTGAAAAAAAAAAATCACATTCACTCTCTTGTTTGATAGCTGAAGAATTATTTGAAATTAACATTTCACGACTCAAAAGATCTAAAATCTTCCACTAAAATCCACCTAATCCAAAAATAAAACTTGGTTTTATGAAAAAATGGCACCCCTGTAAAAAGAAAACCCTGAAACATGAGACCCGTAATCTCATTTTCCCTTTGTTTCTATTTCTTAAAATTTTCTCAGCAACCAAACAGAAGGCGAGAAACAGTACCTGAGCAGTCGTGGGTAGCACATAAGTTTTATGCAATTTCTGGTCAAGAAATTCCGAAAAAGAAACGCATGAAACCCTCTTTGTAGCTTTGTCGTTGACATCTTCTTTACCATTCTTAGAACTAACAATTCATACAAAAAAAACATTGAAAAGAAAAAGATTCAAAGCAGCAATTTATGAGCACAAAATCAACTCACTATAAATAATAAAAAGAGAGAGTGAGGTGTTTTCTTACGGGTTCGAAGAGCGAGAGAGGAACGATGAAGCTATAGAGCGCTGCCCAAAAACCCTAATTTCTGTTTGCTTCGAATTCATTTCAACTGATTCAAATGTTTAAACTTTCTTTGTTTAATTTTTTTTTTGTTCGCAAATGTGTCTTCAGGAATTTTTTTTTTTTTTTTTTTGCAACACAGTGACGAATGTGTCATTTTGCTTGTTCAAACAAAATTTAGTTCGAGTGTTTTGGCGCCAAAGTTTGACAATTTTGGTGTAAACATTTTTGTTTTCTCCTTAATTTCAATTACAATAATGCTAGTTTGTCCAAATTTGGTGCTCCAAATGATGTGACAACAATATAATCAATTCATTTAAATTATATAAGTAATGTTACTTTGTGTAAATTTGGTATCCAAATCTTGTGCCTAAACGACGTGGCAACACCCTAATTTTCATATATTTAAATCATACAAATATAATACTATTTAAATGACTGGATTATAGTGTTGTCAAATCATTTGGACACTAAATTTGGGTAAAGTAGCATTATTGAAATTGTATTAGATTTACATGATTTAAACGAATTGATTAAAGTGTTGCCACATCATTTGGACACTAAATTCGGATGAAATAACATCACTCTTTCAATTAAATAGAAAATTTTACTATTATCTAATGGGCTGAGCCAATCCAGGCCCCGGGCGACTTGAGCCTGCCTAAAATAATTTCTTAATTTTTTTCAAACAATTGTTTTTAGACTTAATTTTTTAATTCAATTTATCATTGTTTAATTAATTGTTAAGAAGAAACCTTAGTATTTTAAAAATCTGAAACTAATTGAATTTGAGTCAATGTCTGTCGATATCAACTAATGTAAGAAATGCAATTCCTACTATAGGGAGTATTCTCACACTTTACGATTTAGATGGAACTCAAAGTGAAAGGGAGAGTGCGTAATAATAGATAACGAGGCCATGAGGCCACGATCGGCTTTCTAATAGGAACAATTATTTATTGTAAAGTGATAATGATAAAACTCCCGTGCAAGTGTGCAACCATCAGCATACCACATTTATTAGACAAATCCAGTTGTTTTCACAACAAAAACCTTTTTTAAGATATGGGTTCGAGTCTCTTATCTTCTACTAAAAATCTCGAATTATTGTAATATTTTAAAAAAATTATAAAATTTGTTTATGTAAAAATAACATGAAATTCAATTAATCAAAATTTGCCTTTACATTTTGATATTTAAAAAAAAATCTGTACAATGAAACGAAGGAGTCAATGGTGCTTTGTTAAAAAGAAAAATAAATAAATTATATATGATCATCTTAAAGAGTAAAGGATGAACACTCTAGTGTTAGTTTGTCACTGACTTAAAGAGAAAGAAGGATTTGCTCTCTTCTACTTAGCATTGCTTATAGAATATATAAGAAAGCTATGTGATCCAAAATTGTAGTTTCTTCCAAGAGAACAAATAGAACATAAAGGCAAAAGCACCACTCAATTCTAAAACCAACTTTGGTGTCCACAAATTAAAGAGGGATTGAATACATCTTAAGCAATAAACATGTTTTGTCACAAAATATTTGTGTATTTTAGTGACAGTTCCATTTATACATCTATCATTAAATTTTAGGCCTAAGCTCAATTCCTTCAACAATGAGGCCACCCTTAGTATATCCTTCATGAAAATCAAATAGACTACAAAACACAATTCCATCATCTCCATGTTCATTGAAGAACTCGCCCATCTCAATCTCCATCCACCCATCTCCTCTCCGTTGATAGGGTCGTGGCAAACTATTTCGCGGTGGATCTAGCACCACTCTCTTATCCCTTCTTGTTTCACTCTCGCTTCCTTCCAAGTGAACACTAAGCTCTATGGGTCTGCTTTCAAATCCATGTCTAGAATTTGCAAACTTGAACACTAGGTAAGCTACATAGTTGGTTTTCGAGGACAAAGTTTTGGTCTCTAACCGTCCCTTGACATCAAGCCACCACACATCCTTGAGTTCAGCCACTTCTGCAAATCTGAAAATGCATTTGCATTCAACGTCAATATCAAGAATCACCATCAATATGAGAAAGTATAATGATATTGATATATAAGTTTGTTTTACAAGAAGGTTTTGGGTTCGAATCTCCTCACTTGATAATTATGTTTGTCTTTGATATTTATTAAGTGCATATTTTCTGTACTTGGATTTGTCCCATGTAGCTAGCACATTGATCATATGAGAAGTGTGTAATGTGTGTTAAATCTTTGTAATAGTGTAATATGTCTATTGGAGAGGATGCGGAAGCTGAAAATCCCTAATAAGATCAAAGTTTTCTGTTGGAAAGCTTTCTGATTATAGGGATGGTCTGAAGACTGGTGAGGTGGTGAGGGCTGCTGTTAATGCTGCTCAGGGATGGTCTGCTCTTGGGTTTGGCTGTTTCAAAATGAATGTGGATGCTGCTTTAGACCCTAAAAATGGTAAGTTTGGGGCTGAGAATATTTGCAGAAATAATGAGGGTGCTATTGTGGGTGCAGCTGCTGTGAATTTTTCTGGGTTGGTTTCTGTGGAGATCGCAGAGGCTGAGCTATCTTTGAAGGTATTTCTATAGCGAGAGCTCTAGAGGGAAGTAGACATTATTATAAAGGATAGGATGTCTGTTAGCTCTATATCTGTTAGCTGTTTTTAATGTTGGGAGCGTAGATATTAATTTTGTGCCCGGGCATTGTAATTTGGTTGCACATTATGCTGCCCATTTTGCACTTTCTATTGTTGATTCTATTTCCTAATTGGCTTGTTCTGTTGGCCAATTCTGATTTGAACTTTGTAAATTCTGTTTATTAGTTGTTGAATACTAGAATGAATATATATTTGTTAATAAAAAAAAAAATCACAAAAATTCTTTCTAGTAAGGTATATCTATCAAGAGCTTCTTTGAAAAGCATTACAAATACCTTTTGCAAACCAAAAGAACTATAGAATAAACATTAAAAAAAAAAAAAAAAAAAAAGAGAACAGAA
Source organism: Dipteronia sinensis (assembly GCA_033220585.1). Taxonomy (NCBI): domain Eukaryota; kingdom Viridiplantae; phylum Streptophyta; class Magnoliopsida; order Sapindales; family Sapindaceae; genus Dipteronia; species Dipteronia sinensis. The sequence continues at coordinate 12,666,117 of CM065644.1, read as the reverse complement.
CATTACCTGGACTCTGGAAGCAATCTTTGATCTATCCATGTCCAATATTGGGGATTATCTCCCCAAGCAATTGAAAGCCTTCTTGCCCCAACCATATAACATTTTTTTCCACTCTCTTTATTTAAAGAAAAACTCTGTGCAAAGCAATATTACTTTATCACATTTTTCTACATCATATGAGAAGAGATTTGATCTAATTCAGATATGATTGCTAATTCTAGTTTACATGTGAGTTTTTGCTTACCAAGGTACCGTTGTTGATGAGAAGATGATTATCGCAAAGATAAAAATAAAGATCCTTCTTGGGCAAAGAAACCAACGTTGTTGTTGTTGACGAAGAACTGGAAATGATCTGCTGGTAATCAGACGGCAGAAATGTCTCCCAGACGGCATCAGAATCCGCAGCTGATTTGAAGGCAGGGGACACCACCGAAGATCTGCAAGCATCTCGAGGCGACGTGAAGGAGATGATACGGGAAATGCATTCTTCCGGCAGAACAACACATATGTCCATTTTTCCTTCTTCTTGTTTTCAGCTCACAACAATAGTGACGTGAGGATGTTTATCGATATATACTACGACTTGGTGGTAAAGCAACAAGGTTAGCATCTTAGCATTAATGCAATAGTTGACTATTTGTAAGGTTTTAATAGGTGATGTCAATTTAGATACCCTCCTCAACAAGTTTTCACCGATTTGACCAAGTGATAGAATTTAATTTTGGGCTAAAATTTTGTTACCTTTCTTTATTCTTCAAATTTAATGAAGTCAAGAGGTGCACCTCACCACTGAAATATCACACACAGTAAATCAGTATCCATCCTTTGTGAAGTAATACCTTCTTTCCTTAATATTAAGGTAAGACAGACATAAATTGAGGAATTGTGACAGTATTATCTTTACTTGATATTAAGAAAAGACAAACAAAAGTCAAGGAGGTACACCTCACCACTAAAACATCACACACAGTGAACCAGTATCAGTCTTGTGTGAATGAGTACCGAATTTTTTAACTATCTTATGTGAATCAGTACCATCCTTTCTTAATATTAAGATCCATTGAAACATTAACAAGTTACTGAAAAAACTACTATGAACCAGTACCCTTTTTCTTTAATATTACGATAAGACTGACAAAATTTGAGAAGGTGCACATAACACTGAAACATTAATAAGTTATTTAGAAAACTAAAACATGATGTAAAAAAAGGAGAGAAAATTGAGAAGTGATTTTTTTTGGGTGTTTAATTGATCATTGACATTGTGTTAATATTAAAACGAATGCATATTTTCTCAAATGTCCAATTGTCCATTCTCAAGGCTACTGAGAAGTGAGAACATTGAATTTAGAAGGTTTCACAGTTGCAGATTGGACTAGTTTTCATGATGAGAAGAGGTAGTCCACAAGTGGTTGTGTTTATTTAAGAAGGGAATCTGACCACTTTGAGCTTTAGCAAGTATAAGGTTGTGGCTATAAATTAACAAGAAGCAAAATAGATAGGAACTTGAGGGAGAGTGTTAGAATTACGTAATTGAACTGCATTTAATGCTTGTAGGGTATAATCCGTTGTTGTTAATCAAGTGAGAGTTAGCTGTTATATTGAAATTAATTCTTCCTTTTCTTTAGGTTAATTTCTAAGATCGTAGTAAGTAATAAAGATAAGAAAATATTCTCAGTTAATCTTCAGAATTACATCAAGGGAATCCTGAACCTCTAGTACAATTGTTGCAAGTAATAAGATAAGAAAACATTCTCGGTCAATCTTTAGAATTACATCAAGGGAATCCTAAACCTCCGGTTAACTCTGGGTTGATTCAATTTGACTAAGATGGCTTTATTACTGAAAACTTACTTATTTATACAGTTAAGACTAACGGTTAAATGCAACAAAATAGGACATAGTGGTGCTTGAGATAACATCTACAGCTGAAAAATAGAACAACTAAATAACGAACTTATTCCTAAAAACATTCCATCTAGTCATCTACTGCTGAAGACTAAGAATTCAACTTCAAGTAGTAGACCAAGTCTTCAAAGTCCCCTGTAATGGTCACCATAACAAATTGAACTGGGTGTCCAAATGTAACATCTGTTTCTACAGATTACCAAAAATAAATAAACGACCGAAAGCATTAGATGTAAGTTAGTTGTTTACATTCAATAAATTGCAAGAACCAAGCTCAATTGCTCTCTGTGTTTCCTTATATAATTCATAGCCTTAACACACACTGCTAGCTTCACATTTAAGGTCGGTGCTTTATAGGAAACAAGGTAGGAAATAAGAGTTTGTTTTCTACACATGAAACAGAAGAAGTCAATATGCTCCAAAATTTGTTGATTAGTACCAAGAGAACAACTAGAAATAAAGACAGGACAGCAACACTAAAACAACTTATAGTCTTTGCCTTTAATTAAAAAAGTAGCACTTTATGCTCACCAAGAGAGCTTGAATACATCTTAACACTAGTTTTTGTCACAAAAGTATGTGTATTACCAGATGTACTTCAACCTATCAACCATTTCTTGGCCTGAATTCAATTCCTTCGACAATGAATCCACGTTTAATGTTGAGCTGATCAAAATCAAATAGAGTAGTCACCACCGTTCCATCATCTCCATTCTCATTGAAGAACCCACCCATATCAATCTCTGACCACCCATCTCCTCTGACACGAGTAAGTCGAGGGATATCTTCAGGAGGATTTAGAAACACCCTACGCCTTTGAGGACTCCCACTTCCTTCAAAGCGAACACTCAACTCTATAGGTCTTGTTTGAAACCCATGATTAGACTTAGCAAACGAAAACACAAAGTAGGCTGAATAGGTGGTATTTGGTGATAGAATTTTCGTGTCTATTGTCCCCTTGACATTGAGCCACCACACATAATTGAGTTCAGCTACTTCAGAAGACCTGCATGTTACCATGTATAACTGTTGTCATACATACTTGATTCTGTCTTATAATGACATTTGATTGCTGTTCTAAAGAGAACAGTAACGTACCTAGATTCCAGAAGAGATGGCCATATCCAATAGGCAGGTGTATCTCCCAATACAACAGTAAGTCCTCTTGCCCCAACCATGTAACATTTTTTCCCACTCTCTTTCTCTAATGAAAAACTCTGTTTAAAAAGACAACAAAGTTAACATAAGATTTTATACAATTCAGACAATATAAATAGTTATGAGGATGCTTACCATAGTACCATTGTTGATGAGGATGGGGTTATGACAGAGATGAAAGTAAAGATCCTTCTTGGATAGGGAACTCAACGATGGTGATGGAGAGACCAAATTGGAAATGATCTGCTGGTAATCAGTCGGCAAAAAACTCTCCCAGACATAATCCGAATCCGCGGCTGATTTGAAGCGAGGAGACACAATTGATGACCTGCAAGCATCTCGAGGCGATGTGATGGAGATGATATGAGATATGCACTCTTCTGGCAGGATAACACTTATGTCCATTCTTTTTCATTCTCTTTTGAGACATTTTGATTCACATCATAGTGAACTCTTTATATTAATACTAGACAGACAGACAGACAAAAGTGCAGGTGCACCTCATCATTGAAACATCACACAATAGTGAACTAGTACTGTCTTTCTTTAATATTAAGATATAAGACGGACAATAGTTGAGGAGGTGTAACGTACTGTTTTTTCTTAATATTAAGAAAAGGCAAATAAAAGTCAAGAGGTGCACCTCACATCATATACAGTGAACCAGTAACTACGTTGTTATTTCCTTAATATTAAGATAAAACATACAAAAGTTGAAGAGGTGCACATAATACTGAAACATTAACAAGTTATTTAAAAAAACTACTGGTCTTGTGAGAAGATAAACATTAGGTGAGGAATATTAAGAAAAGAAAAACAAAAGTCAAGAGGTGCACCTCACATCACATATAGTGAACCGGTATCTACCTTGTTATTTACTTAATATTAAGATAAAACATACAAATGTTGAGGAGGTGCACAGAAAAAACTATTGGTCTTGTGAGACAGCAAACACTAGGTGATGAGGTACAACAATAATGTCTTTACTTAATATTACGACAAGACAAACAAAAGTCAAGAGATGCACCTCACATGCATCACACATAATGACTTTCCTTGATACTGAGATAAGATAGACAAAGTTGAGGAGATGCACAGTATTAACATTAACAAGTTATTTAAAAAACTATCAGTGTTTTGTGAATCAGTACTGTCTTTCTTTAATATTAAGATAAAACAGACACTATGTGAGAAGGTACAATAGTATTGTACCTCTTTACTTAATATTAAGACAACACAAACAAAAGTCAAGAGATGCACCTCATATCACACATAGTGAACCAGTAACTACCTAGTTCTTTGCTTAATATTAAGATAAGACATATAAAAGTTGAAGATGTACACATAACATTGATTCATTAACAAGTTATTTAAAAAATTTCTAGTCTTGTGTGAATTAATACCGTATTTCCTTAATATTAAGACAAGACATACAAAAGTCCAGAAGGTGCACCTCACCACTGAAACATTACACATAGTGAACCGGTAACTGTCTTGTGTAAACCAATACATTCTTTCCTTAATTTTAAGATAAGACAGGCAATAGTTTAGGAGACGCAACAATATTGTCTTTACTTAATATTAAGACAAGACAAACAAAAGTTATGAGATGCACTACATCACACATAGTAAACCAGTAATTGAGGAGGTGCATAGAACACTAAAACATTAACAAGTTATTTAAAAAATTACTGATCTTGTGAACCGGTACTGTCTTTTTTTAATATTAAGATAATACATACACTAGGTAATTAAGGAGGTATACCATTATTGTATTTACTTAATATTAAGACAAGACAAACAAAAGTCTAAGAGGAGCAACTCACATCACATATATTGAACTAGTAACTGATTTGTTCTTTCCTTAATATTAAGATAAGACAGAAAAAAGTTGAGGATATGCACAAAACACCGAAACATTAACAAGTTAATTAAAAGACTACTGGTCTTGTGAGACAATAAACACTAGGTGAGGAGGTACAACAACAATGTCTGGTCTTGTGAGACAGTAAACATAGGTGAGGAGATACAACAATGATGTCTTTACTTGACAAAATGCGCCTCACATCACTCATATCACACACAGTGACTTTCCTTAATACTAAGATAAGATAGACAAAGTTGAGGAGGTGCACAAACACAGAAACATTAACAGGTTATATAAAAAACTACCGGTCTTGTATGAACCAGTACTGTCTTTCCTTAATATTAAGATAAGACAGACACTAGGTGTGGAGGTACAACAATATTGTCTTTACTTAATATTAAAATAAAGCAAATAAAAGTCAAGAGGTGCACTTCACATCATACATAGTAAATCGATAACTGTCTTGTTCTTTCCTTAATATTAAGGTAAGATGGACAAAAGTTGAGGCGATACAAAGCACATAAACATTAGTAGGTTATTTAAAAACCTACCGGTCTTGTATAAACCATTACTGTCTTTCCTTAATATTAGGATTAGACAAGTTATTTAAAAAGCTAAAAAAGAATCTGTAGAAAAAAAGAGAAAGTAGAAAAGTGAATTTTCTTTTGTGTGAAATTGATTGTTGACTTTGCTAATATGTCAACATTTAAACGAATGCACATTTTCTCAAATATTTTGTTCGTTGTGTCAACAGTTTTAATGGTTGAATACACCCAATGTGGGTTTTGTACCCTACTGCAAATGTGGGAAGAAAGATGAAAAACCACTCGGTCAAGAATGGATGTGTTTGTATCTACATTATTTGGTAGTCATCAAATGTTATTAACAATCTCAAGACTCATAATTTTAACGAAATGTTTTCTCTTTGAATTTTTCCTTTCATGTTTTTTTCAAATTGGATGATCTGATATTGTTAAGCAGTAAATAGAACCACACTACGCACTGAATCATATCTATTCTCAAGGCTACTGAGAACATTGAATTAAAAAGGTTTGACAGTTGCAGATTGGACTAGTTTTCTTGATGACAAGAGGGTAGTCCACAAGTGGTTGTGTTTATTTATTAGATGGAAATCTGACCACTTAGAGCTTTAGCAAGTAAAAGGTTGTGGCTCAGAGTATATATAATCTCCAGCACAGGCCACTCTCAACTCCTATGTCTAAAGTCCTGGTTTTACACCTCTATATTGGTTTGAACAATAATTGTCCTGATAATGTAGGTGCCGGTACTTAATGTAAGAAAATCCAGTATTTCATGCTCGGACAAAACAAATTGAATTGGATGTCCAATTTTATTGCTTCGGATATTTCAAGGAACAATAAGATCAATGCCATATATTCAATAAGCAGAAAAGACAGTGAAGTTAGTATTAAACATGGTTGACTGCCGAAGTGCTCTCTACTCTCTAGTGTATATGATCTTTGCTATTTTCAAACTTATTAGCATTGTGGGATTATTGAATTTTATCATCAACAAAAAAACAGAAGAAATTTACAAACATAATCACACATAAAAGATAAGAAGAAATTAATAAAACATTAATTCTTGTATAAATATGTATGAGGATGATTACCATATATAATACCATTGTTGATGAGGATGGTTGTTGATGAGGATGGAGTTATTGCAGAAATGCTTCTTTCATAGAGAACTCAATGATGATCGAAGAGACCAAATTGGAAATGGTCTGCTGGTAATCAGTTGGCAAAAAACTCTCCGAATCTGCGGATGATTTGAAGAGAGGAGACACCATTGATAACATGCAAGCATCCCGAGGCAATGTGAAGGAGATGATACGAGATATGCCCTCTTTTTTTTTTTTATTCACACCATAGAATCATCACTGTATTTCTTTGATATCAAGACATGCAAGATCGACAAAAGTTAAAAAGGTGCACTCATCACTGAAACATCACACACACAGTGAACCGTTACTGTATTTCCTTAATATTAAGACAAAACAGATCAAAGTACCGAAATATCACAGTGAATTAGAATTGTCTTTTCTTAATACCATGACAGGAGGACCAGAGTGGGGAGGTGGCTAGGGATGGCAATGGGTCGGGTTCGGGTCGGGTCCTACTAAACCCAGACCCAGACCTATCAAAAAAAATTTAGATCCAGACCTATGAAAATTTTAGGGTTCGGGTTCGGGTCTGGACCCGCGGGTCTTAACTAGACCCAGACCCGCCCGGAGGACCCACGAAATTTCATGGGTCTGGGTCTGGACCCGCGGACCCGCAAACCAGCACCAGATGCAGCGAAAAACAACACACCAGTGATCAGACACAAGTCACACAACACAAAGCATAAATCACATCCAAACTAAATTCTACACTAAAACATATTTCAAACCTATATTCTACACTAAATTCGAACCAATTTCCTATATATACACTGTAAATGTAAGAGCAGATTCGATTGAAGAAAAATGTTCAAACCAATTTCACAATTGAAGAAAAATTGAACACAAAGAACAAAAATAATGAACTACAGTGGAGCTGCCGGCCGACGAAGAAATCAGGTGGAGGCGTGGAGCTGCAGGCTGTCGACTTGGAGCTGCAGACCGTCGACTTGGAGCTGCCAGCAGTCGAAGAAATCAGGTGGAGGCGTGGAGCTGCAGTCCGTCGACTTGGAGATGCAGACCGAGCTGCAGACTGTCGACTTGAAGTTGCCGGCCGTCGAAGAAATTAGGTGGAGGTGTGGAGCTGCAGGCCGTCGACTTGGAGCTGCAGACCGTCGACTTGGAGCTGCCGACCGTCGAAGAAATTAGGTGGAGGCGTGGAGCTGCAAGCCGTCGACTTGGAGTTGTAGGTCGCCGAAGAAATTAGGTGGAGGGCTGGAGGCGTGAAGAAATTAGGTGGGAACTGGGAACTGGGAAGAAATTAACAGGGAAGAAAAGTAGAAAGAAGAAGAAGAAGAATATGTTATCTGTTATGCACTTATGCGGCTGCAAGAAGAAATCATATTTAGGTCACCTTAGGTATAAAAGTATAAAACGACAGTGTTTATCAAAAAAAAAAAGTTAATTTTTTTTTTCTGTTTTATATTAATCGAGTCTATGGGTCCGGGTCCAGGTTTTTGACTCAGACCCGGACCCGAATCGGGTTTGTTATATTAGACCCAGATCCGATCCATGACCCGAATGTAAGGACCCAGACCCAACTCAAATGGTTCGGGTTCGGTTCGGTACTCGCGGGTCCGGATACAATTGCCATCCTTAGAGGTGGCCCTACCACCGAAACAGTAACAATTTATGTAAAAAAAACTAAAAATAAAAATCGATGAAAACAAAATGAGAATGTGAGAAAATAGAAAAGTGAATTTTTTTTTTTATGAAATTGATTGTTGACTTTGTTGATGTGTTAATGTTTTAATGGATGAATGCACATTTTCTCAAATATTTTGCTGTCGTGTCGACCTGTTAATGGTTGAATGCATCCAATGTGTAAAAGATTTTTTTCATAACGAAAATATGATTAAGATTAAGGTAACATTAGTAATAAAGTTTTGTTTTTGTTTTTGTTTTTTTTTTTTTAAATTACAGTTTTGTTTTTAAACGTATGGATTGGTATAATTTTATTTTTTTTAATGGGGCACTGATTAAGAGAAAGAAAAACTTAATTAAATTCACTGGTTATCCGTTATGAATATTCCATGAAAGTACTTCTATCTTTTTGTATTCCCACTACCTCTATAATTATGATCAATTTTATTACTCAATTTATATACACTTGATGTTGTGTGATCGTGATTCGTGATACTATATAATGGAGTCCTCACCATTGTATTTGAGACACTTTAATGAGAATAATTGAGGAATAAAAGACTTCCCTAGAAAACTATTTTAAATTTTTTTGCTTTTAATTTTATGCTATTATACTTTTAGTTATTCTTAATCATTTAATAACATTTATAACATATTATCGACATGAGTTTTGAGCTCTAGCTCTTCTATAAAGTTGTAAGGGATAATTGCACAAACATCTCTTGTGATTTGGAATAATTTCAGACATATGACAGTTTTGGTCATATTAACATAAATATTCCTTGACTTTTTAGAAATATTGCACTAACATCCATTATAGTTAATTCCTAATACTCATCGGTCAAAGATGTAAATGGACTAAAATATCCCTTATTTTTATTTTTTAAATTAAAAATTAATAAAATTAATAAAAGCAATTATTTATCGTCCTCAACTATAATAATAAAAAAAAATCAATCGTCAAAAAACACTATCTCCAAAGTCCAAATCATAAAAAAAAAAAAAAAAAAAATTCATCGAATAACACATCTCTAAATCAGCAAACATCACACAATCATCTTCATAAATCCACAAAAACAAATTAAACAAAAATTTAAAAATAATTAAAACGTCATCAATTTCCACACCTTCCACACCGTATATCTTCTACATCTTCAACAAATCCAAAAAATAAAATTTTCCATTTCTCCATCTCTTTCCATCCATAACAAAATCCAACAAAACAAACACCACAATCCGATAATCATTAGACATCACCCCTCCTTATCTTCATCAATTTTACAAATAATAATAATAATTCTCTATCTCTAACTAGAGACACTTGAGTCTTCTTTTGTCTGACCAGTTTGGGGATGTGTCCATATGCCTAAAAAAACTTTAATTAAAAGTCAAAATTAAAAATTAAGAAGTGAATCCCAACACTCTTTGACTTCCCTCTCTTTAGTTTTAATATTTGGATAAACTTGAATGCAACCCAGGAGTAGACATGACCGTGATTCGGTTTCGGTTTCGGTTCAGGTTCAGGTTCCGGTTCCGGTTCCGATATTGGAATCGGAACCAGAACCGGAACCGGAATCGGTATCGGAACCGGAACCGGAACCGGTATCGGAACCGGTATCGGAACCGGTATCAGAACCGTCTGAAGGGGATTCTGGTTCCAGTTTCGGTCCAGTTCCCCAGTTCCAAACAATTCGGTTCTATTATTTTTAATCTACTAACTAAAAAAATTTATAAACATGTAAATATGTAATGATGTGAAATTGTAAATGAAGTTTATTAGATAAACCGAAATTAAAATAAAATAAATATATAAAAAACTAAAAAAATAAATTGAAATAGAACTAAAGTATAAAAAATTTAAATCGGCCTTGCACTTAATTTGTACCATAATTAAGTTGCATACGTATCCTCATGGAGTTTAGAGGAATCAAATGCCACGTAGTTCTTTTATCTTTTATTGTCGGTTCAGTGAAGTGAGTTGGGACTTGAGACTTGAGACTGTAAATAATCGCTGTCTTCCGTTCCAGTGGTGTGGTCATTGTCGAAGAAATCGTAGAGTGCTTATTGTTCGAGTTCTTGTTGTCTGTTTTGTGCTTCGATCCAATCATCAACACAAACTTGGACTTGAATTGATTCTAGACTCAAAAACGAATGTCTTGCGTCGAGAATATTTCCACCGGCGCTAAATTCTTGTTTCACAGCCACTGTAGAAACTGGTGTTGCAAGAAATTGTTTGGCTATAATAGCTAAGATTGAGAAGTGCTTTTCATGATCCCTCCACTAATGTAGGATATCAAATTTTTCTACATCACTGTCTCCAATGAACTCAAAATTGGCATTCTGATAAGTTTAAATCTCCGAATATGAGGACCGAGCTTGATGATAAAGAAGAAGATCGTAATTTTTTGGTCTTTTGGGATAACATTTGAGACCCTAACCCCGAAAATCCGGAGGATCGAGTATTGGATACAATTTGAGTTTGTGGAACATTAATGTTCAGTAATGGACCGAAAAACTCTGCGATATTCATCATATAACTCATAAAATAATATCTTAATTGTAGTACAATAACTATGAATATCTACATCTATTTCTAAACAACCATAATAAATAGTTAAATAATCAGATAAATTTTCTGATTTACAACGTGGATCATAACACAATGCTCGCAAATAGATAATTGGAAAATCCTTATAATTGTCTAACCATTTTTTTTCATAGCTACAAACCGTGGTGTTCGGTACTTAGGGTCGAACCGTGGATTGACCTTGTATGATCGACTCTAGATTAGTGACTGGAATTGACGAATCGATTCCCTGGTTATTCGTTGAGTCGTCATGAATCACACAAGGGTTGGGTCGATATGAAATATCAATGAGTGGAATGGATCGACGCCCAGGTGGGTATCTTCGTTCAACGTAGGTTGACCTGGTGTTGGATTGATCGTTTCGAGGACGATCATATCGACCACAATTTGGGGGTGGATCCATTGTTTATGCAGAGGTACGGGCCGCAATTAATGCCAAGAATGATCAAGAATTATCAGAGCTTTCGCGTGAGTTGAGAGAGATTTTTCTAAACCTTTTTTTTGTGAGAAGAGGTCTCCTATTTATAGCGAAAACCAAAAGCCTTCAACGTTCGGGCTCATTATGGGTGCGTGGATCACGGGCCTTCAATTTCCCATTTCGATTCGTTAGAATCGGGCATTGAAGGATATGTCAAGCGTTGAGATCCGTGTAACATCTGACTTGATTGCATTTCAAGCCTATGTTTCAAGCCTATGTTTGACCAAGGGTTCAATAGTTGAACTGTAATAGGTTAGGCCCACGTTGGTTTAATTGGATTATTTTGGGCTTATTATGTGTCTAAGACCTATTTATTAACTGTTGAATTTTGGACTTGTTAATTGGGTCGTTTATATTTTGACAACCACACAACTTCCAAATGAAAAATACAATAGCATAGATATATTAAGGGAAACTATCACCTACAGCCTACAGGATCCCGGATTGAACAAGTTTTTCGGGATCCTATCATGGTCGTTTGATTCAATCCTACGGCCAAAAAGAATGCAGAAGGAGAAAAAAAAGAAGGCAGGTGGGTCTTATGATTGATAAGGACAGAGAGAAGAGAGAAGAGAGAAGAGAGATGAGTTGGTTGAATGGTAGGCCCGCAACAAGAGTAGAAAAGAGAGAGGAATTCGTTGAATGGTGGGCCTGCACCTAGTAAAAATAGAAGGAAAAAGAGATAATTGATTGACTTGTGGGTCCTACATTTATTTTATTCTTTTATTTGATATTCATTTTGACCGATTGGATCAACGGCCATGATAGGATTCCGGAAACTTATTACATTCCAGGGATCTTATAGGTGATAGTTTCTTTACGTATTAAAATAATGATAGTAAAAAGAAAAAAAAAACTTAAATAATAGTAACATAATATATTAATATTTTGTAATATATAATATTATGTTTATAAATGCATTAGTTCTATACACGTGAAACTAGTTTTGTTTAACAAATATACTAGTTTCATACATGTGAAACTAATATTGTTTTATAAATACACTAGTTTCATACATGTAAAACTAGTATGGTTTTAAAGATGCATTAATTTATACTCGTGAAACTACTAATGTTTTACGAATGCACTAGTTCGTACACGTGAAACGAGTATGGTTATATAAATACGTTAGTTTTATACACGTGAAACTAATATTGTTTTACAAATGCACTAGTTTAATACACTTGAAATTATAAATGTTATTAAAATAATATTTATTAAATTTAGTTAAAGAATAAAATCATATAAAAATAATTTATTGAAGAAAGAAAAAAAATATAATAAAAATATAAATTATTCATCACATTATTTTTAATCCAATCCGAGATCATTACAAACATAAGATTGGACTATTATAGTCATATATGCATATCTCATATTACACCAAACAATAAACAATATTATATTTAATTATATTCAATACAATTCAATATAATCTCACACACTAAACGGGGTCTAGAAAAAGGTCCCACCCAATTGGACAAACCAATCCAATAGTACCCACTACTTGTGTAAATATGGGTCAGACGGAAAGGGTCTGGCACGCACGACCTACCAAGGAAGGTAGGTCGTTCCAGGCACGGCCCAAAAGGGGGCGTGCCGTGCCTAGACCGGCACGTAGGATGGCCGCGTGCCTGGCCTTAGCAGGCCGATCCGCTGTGCATGCCCGCCACGGCCTACCTACTAGGAGTGCCAAGCCAACTGAACGGCAGGCCGACCGTTGGGCCCGGCCAAAAAATTATTATTATTATTTTTTCAAACAATCCCCAACGGTTGAAATTTGAAAATTCAACCGTTGGTGTTTAAAAAATTACCATTTAACCCTAAAAATAAAAAATTATATTTTGACCCACAATTCAAATTTTCCTATAAATACTCTTATCAATTCCAATTTTTATTCACTTTCTCTTCGTCTCTCTTTCTCTCAATCTATCTGATTCTCCATTCTCCAATTCTCTACACAATTTCATTCTTACTCTCTCCCTCTACACAATTTCTAATACTTAGTTATTAATTTCATATTATCTATATATTATTCTTTAAATTTTCCACTAACACATCAAAGTTAAAAGATACATTTTTCTTTAAATGTTATTATTTAATTTTATGTTTAGACTTTAGTTATTAATTTTAATGTTTTTGTTTAGTTAGTAAATTGTTTATTTTATGTTTATACTTAGTTATTAATTTTAATGTTTTTGTTTAGTTAGTAAATTGTTAATTTTATGTTTATACTTAGTTATTAATTTTAATATTATTGTTTAGTTAGTAAATTCATTTAATTGTTTTTGGTTAGTTAATTGAAATATATTTTTCTAAGTAAATTAAGCATTTTATTTGTAGTAGTTAATTTAAATATTTTTGAGTTAGTAAATTAATCATTTTATATGTAGTAATTAAGTTAGATATATTTTGTTAGTATATTAATAATTTTTATATGTAGTAGTGAATTTAAATATATTTTGTTAGTAAATTAATAATTTGTATATGTAGTAATTAAGTTAAATATATTTTGTTAGTAAATTATGCATTTTATGTGAATTTCTATATTTATTAATGACTAATGAGTTTATATTTGTATTTTAGGAAATGGATCCTAACCACCCTTCTTTTCCGGACGGTTCGAACATACTGAACAACGATTTAGATCTTTCCCGACAGATGGAAACCCAAGTGGGACCTTATGGTTCCACGGTTACACCGACATCACGTTCCGAAAGGGTTACATCTAATGTCTGACAGTGTTTTGATATAGTACAAATGACACTCCCATACGGTACGACCAGCCCCAGAGCTAAATGTAAGTTTTGTCCGAATGACTATATATACCACTAGTAAAAAGGGAACCGGTCATTTGAGAAGGCATATGGAGAAATGCATGCCTGCACATGGACAAGTAGACACTACAATCCAGGCACAACTACAACGGCACCCAAACGGGTCCGTTACAAAGTGAATTTACGACCTCGATTGTGCTAGAAATTCCTTGGCACGATACATTGCACAAATTGATTAACCGATTAATTTTGGTGACAATGTTTTTTTTCAGGAATTTATCAATGATGCATTCAACCCTTAATTTCAAACTGTTTCTAGAACCACCACTAGGAACGATTTGATAAGATTGTTTAAAATCCAATGAGATGAATTGATGGTTGATTTAAAACATCTAAGTGTCTCTATTGCATTAACTTCTGATATTTAGAACGCACGTTCCAAACAGGACTATTTATGTGTCACGGAACACTATTTAGATTCTGATTGGAGGTTAACAAAAAAAATTCTCAGTTTTCGTCCTATGGATTTTTCACATACCACAGAAAATATTTTTAATGTCATTATTGAGGTTTTAGAAACTTATGGAATAACTGATTGCATCTTTTCTATCACATTAGATAATGCATTTGTAAATATTAGCTCTATTGCATTTGTTGACGGTGATTTTTGGATTACGTAAAGTTGATCACGCGTCACACAAAATATGGTGAATTGATAATAATGTTATGAACAAGAAAAGAAAAAGAGATTATGAAGACATAGATTTTACGTGGTAAAACCCCAAGGCGAGGGAAACATCCACGGTTGCCGGTGACAGCAAGGAAAAGAATTCACTATGAGTAATATGATAACACACTCAGACTCTCTTGCTCTCTCGTATTCTATGTTTCGTCTGTGTATATTTCTGTATCTATTTTACAATGAGATTATGGATCTATTTATATGTGCATAGAACCCTAATCTTTGTTGTACAAGTAAGGAAAAGTGGTAGTGTTTAATTAGGACTGATTACTTGTTGAAGTCGTCTTTATCTTATTTCATGTTTCGTGTCTCCCACGAATTGAATGAATTAGACTTGTTGCCTGATTTGGACTCTGATATCTATAAGGAAGTTTATTTCCTTATCAGAGTTTACTTCGTGATATCTTATTTGAATAAGACTTTTTTTTTATGTATCTGAGTCGTCATTGTATTTAATGTCTTCCATGCGTCATCTAACTGACCAGCTGCCTAACCCCGACCAGATCTCTTTTATCCCGATCGGATTGTATTTGTCCGACCGAGTTATCTCTACCTGATCGGCTAGCTTCCCCGACCAAGTTATCTCTACCCGATCAGTTAGTTTTCCCGACCATTTTAGGTAAACCTGGTCAAGTCTTGAGATCATCTACTGGTCATCTTGGGTTGATCTTTCCTAGCTGACTTTGATGACGTGGCATATCTAATCACCGTATTTTCAGGTGATCATGCTGATTTGTCATGCTATCAAAAAATCCCTATAACAGCATTATTTGCTGAAAGAAATATCCCGTAAGATGGGGGTTATTTCTTCCATTAAGGGTGTGTATATCATATCATAAATTTAATTGTACAGTCTGGTTTGAAGGAAGTAAGTGCTCGTATAGATCGCATCAGATCTGCCATTTCTTGGATTGGGAGCTCTAATCCAAGATTTCGAGAATTCGGCAGACACTGTACATTAAACGGTCTACGACCCCAACGATTCCAAGGTGGAACTCTACTTACTTAATGGTGCAAAATTGTTTGGACTGTGATACAACTATTACAGGTTTTTTTAACATGAAATTGGCCGAAATTGGCCTAAGTTGGTTCTTCACAAGCACAAGCACAAGCACTTACACCCGGCGATTGGTATGTGGTAAGGGTTTTTGTTGAATTTTTAAAGTTTTTTACAATGCCACTGTAACTCTTTCCGGGGTCTATTACCCCACATCTTCCCAAGCAATCCATTAGATAGTGGAAATGTCTGAAGTGTTAAACACTTATCGTGAAGATACCATCTTAGGCACTGCAGTTGTTGCTATGGAGACAAAGTTGAAAAAATATTGGTCTACGATTCCTTTTCTTTATGCCTTAGGTCTTATAGTAGATCCTAGGGTTAAGTTATCTGGTTTAGACTTTTTGCTTGAGTTTATTGGAAAAAAATTGTCAATAGTTTATTTAGAACAGATTACTGACATTCGAAACAAGTTGTTCAAAGTTTTTTAGTATTTATGAGCGCATGTTTGGCACGTTGACATGCAGCCATTAACAGAACCGGAGACACAACCGATGCAGACAAATTGGAGCATTCTGAAACGGCGTAAAAAATCATCAAGTTCTTCTTCAACGCAATGATCCGCTACATCTTTTGGAGCCGAACTGAATAGATACCTTGAAGCACAGTTCGATGCATGCGAAGACATGGAGAAATTTGATTTGTTGTTATGGTGGAAGACTTATAGCTATAGGTATCCGGTCATATCACAACTAGCACGTGACGTACTGGTTATCCCCGTGTCCACTGTGTCTTCAGAACAAGCATTCAGCATGAGCGGACAAATTATTGAACCTAGAAGAAGTTGTTTGACTCCGGAGATGGTGGAGGTATTAACATGCGTTCGGGATTGGGAGCATTCTCGAAAGAGGTTGCAAAATGAAACAGTAGACGAAGAATTTATTCAAAATTTCTCCAATTTATTTGTTGATGAGAGTTCCGGTAGTAACTAGGTCCAGAACTAGGTTATACATGTACATTTACTTGTAATAAGATTGCACTCTTTTTCCCTACCAAGTTTTTATTCCACTGGGTTTTTCTTGGTAAGGTTTTTAATAAGGCAATCATGTAAATATGTAATACTTAATTCTGAAAGTAAAAAATAATTAAATAATTCTTCATTTTATATTTTCATAACATCATGTCTTCATCTATTTTTATTTTATTTAATACTTTATCTATATCCATTCTTTGAATTACTTTTTAACAAACATAATAAATCTATCTATTACCAACAATTTTTGTTACACTAAAATTATAATTGAGATAAACAAATTGCAATCAAAATTAGATTATTACATTGTTAAAACAATATTATAAATAACTTGACACAATTACATTTATTAATTAAATTAAAAAAAATATTACACCAGCCAGGCCCCGTTTGGCAACCGATGCCCCCTGCATACCGACAAGGTATAGCCCGCCTGCACGGTAGGTACGGCACACCTATGCTTTGCCAGACCACATTTTTCCAAAATGTGTCGGGTCTGGCTCGACTGCACGGCACACCCAAAATGACGTGCCGTGCCAAGACCGGCCCGTTTCGGAAAACGGGCCCCTGCAGACCGTGCCAAAACAAGCCGGGCCTCTCCATTTTTATAGCATTGGTACCCACAAACATGTGATGGGACTGTCCATGCAACAAACACACCCATGGAGTGAGAGTGTTCACTTGTAGGTATTGTTTGAAACCCATGACAAGACTTAGGCAACGTATACACAAAGTAGGCTGTAAGTTTTAATATTTATTTGTAGTTTATATTTAAATATAAACAACATTTAAATTTAAGTGTATTTTTAAATTTAAGTATATGTTTCAATTCAAGCATATTTTTAAATTTGTTTGACGATTAAAATTTAAATTCAAGCATTAAAATTCAAATGTATGGAAAAAATTGTTTATTTAATGGTTTAACTTTTTCTTTTGTTAAATAAAACGGGTCCAATCAGGGTCGAGTATGTGTCACTCCACCCCAAACAGATTCAGATATGGGGTAAAAATCGAAAATTCATTCAAGGCACAGATCGGGTATAGGACACTTTACCCCAATTGAGTTCCGGGTATGAAGTATACCGATCTGGCTCTGATCCGATCTGTTTCATCCCTAATCTATACCATTAGAACATTTTTAATCCAAAGGATAAGAAACCGAGTCATTAATCGTGTAAAGTTTAAGCACTTCCGATCATGCCCCATATAAAAATGCTGAGTTCATATTATAATGATCATAAAATTTTTTTGTGCGAAAAAGATATATAAAAAATAGACTTTTATTCCAGCTTTGGAACAAACTAAAATGTTGATATTGTTTTCCTTTTATCGAGCTTAATTATTGTAGCATCGTATTTTGTTGTTAACTTTTTATTTGCACTGCAGTAGTTTCCCATTGCTTCTGCACTCTCTGGGGAAAACAAAATATGTCTAGTATCTCCTCTCCAAACAGCCATGACCCAGCCATGACCCAGCCATGACCTAGCAATTCTTTAAGCCTAGGATTCTAGTCATTTTTTTTTCTTTAATTTTTTTGGTCCTCATGTTTGTTCTTTCTCTTGTATCGGTCCTATTAAATATGAAAACTTTTGCTTAGAAGTTAGATTAATGAGATCAATGAAACCCAACTCAGTTGAGACTTGAGAGAGAGGACAAGCTTAAAACAAGGGAGAAATAATCGCAGCAGCAATACTAAATATAGAAATCCCATTGAAACCAAATATTTTCTTCCTTTCTTCAACCAGACATTCAACTAAATATTCCAATTTCTTTTTAACATAATTTTTTCAATTCCGCTACCTTTAATTTCCTTACATGCATGAAAAAATCATAGTTCTATCTTTTTTGTTGCACAAAATATTAGGAAATCATGTCTGAAAATATGTAGTTTCTACTAGCTAGGCAAGATTGACATGGCAAGCAACACAAGTCCTAAAAAATCATCATTGTCCAAACAAAACTCAACGGCCGGTCGCCCTCCTCAAGCTGTGAAATTTGCACGGCGGACTTCAAGTGGACGTGTGGTGAGCCTCTCCAGGGACGACGACATAGACATGTCTGGTGATTTTTCAGGACATAATGACTATATCAATTACACGGTTATGATGCCCCCTACTCCTGATAACCAGCCGGGACAGAGCTCAGACTCCAAGCCGGATGGGGGGAGTAGCTCGTATACATCGACACGTTTTGGGCCGGATTCAGGGAGGAGGGCGGGGCAGGAGAACAGCGGTGGTAATAACGGAGTGAAAATGGAAAGGAGAATGTCAGTGATGAAATCGAATAATAAATCAATGTTGTTGAGGAGCCAAACTGGCGATTTTGATCATAACCGTTGGTTGTTCGAAACAAAAGGTAAGTATGGTATTGGAAATGCATTTTGGACGCCTACGGATGATTATGGACCCGATGTTACCATGTCTGATTTTATGGACAAGCCATGGAAGCCACTCACTAGGAAGGTTAAGGTTTCGCCTGCTGTTCTTAGCCCTTACAGGTGCAAATAATCATCAACACAATTCTTTCTTTTTCTTTTCAATTATCATATATCTTAATTACTAAATTTTCTCTCTACTAATAACATTGGAGATTAGTGGTAGTTAATAGAAGGAAATATTATGTTCAAAAATATATAATATATACAAAAATGTCATACCAGTAATATTATTATTTTTTTTATCAAAACAAGCTAGGATATATTATTGGTTGAACGTCTAGTATGACGGTCTATTATTGTCAATGACTCGAACCTGAACTACCATCAAACAACAGTCAAATTGGTCTATAGTTGAAAAAACAAAATGAGTATATATGCTTCTAATATGTTTGTTCTTTGTTGTTATTGTTTGTTTCTCTTAAACAGACTACTAATAGTAATCCGTCTGGTGATTACGGCATTCTTCCTTGCATGGCGAATCCGGAACCCTAATCCAGATGCAATGTGGTTATGGGGAATCTCCATAGTTTGTGAAGTTTGGTTTGCGTTTTCATGGATTCTCGACATTCTTCCAAAGCTAAACCCTATAAACCGAGCAACTGACCTTGCAGCTCTTCGTGATAAGTTCGAGTCACCCTCCCCCTCCAACCCTACCGGCCGCTCTGACCTTCCAGGCGTTGATGTCTTCGTTTCCACTGCCGACCCCGAAAAGGAACCACCTCTTGTCACCGCCAACACCATGCTATCCATCATGGCAGCTGATTATCCTGTTGAGAAGCTCTCTGTCTACATTTCCGATGACGGTGGCGCCATTCTCACGTTTGAGGCCATGGCCGAGGCCGTCCGTTTTGCTGAGGTTTGGGTGCCGTTTTGCCGGAAGCACAACATTGAACCTCGGAATCCTGACAGTTACTTCCAACTGAAAACCGACCCCACTAAGAACAAGAAGCGTCCTGATTTTGTCAAGGACCGCCGTTGGATCAAGAGAGAGTACGACGAGTTCAAGGTCAGGATCAACGGTCTCCCGGAGTCCATACGTCGACGTACTGATGCATATAACTCTAGAGAGGAAACCAAGGAGAAGAGGGCCGCCAAGGAAAAGAACGGCGGCGTTTTACCCCCGGAAGGTGTCAATTACAACAAGGCCACCTGGATGGCTGATGGGACGCACTGGCCTGGGACCTGGCTCAACCCAATTACTGATCATTCTAAGGGAGACCATGCCGGAATCTTGCAGGTGATCTTTATCCTAAACTCAAACACTTAAGATAATATACCGTTAAGGTTAAAACAAAGATCAGTCCAGTAAAGAATTTCAATCCGATCAGACTCAACAAATTCCCAAAAATTGTTATTATATTGTCAATATCACTAGCAAATTAATGCTATGTTAAATTTGAAAAATGTGGCAGGTGATGAGTAAGGTACCGGAAAACGATCCAGTGATGGGCCACCCAGACGAGAAAAGGCTGGACTTCACAGGGGTTGACATTCGTTTGCCAATGTTTGCATACGTTTCGAGAGAGAAACGGCCTGGTTATGACCACAACAAGAAGGCCGGAGCCATGAACGCCATGGTTAGAGCTTCAGCAATCTTGTCAAATGGACCATTCATACTCAATCTGGATTGTGACCATTACATATACAACTGTCTAGCTATAAGAGAAGGAATATGTTTTATGATGGATCGCGGTGGTGATCGGGTCTGCTATGTACAGTTTCCACAAAGATTTGAAGGGGTTGATCCTTCTGATCGTTACGCTAACCACAACACCGTCTTCTTCGACGGTATACATAGCATGATTCAATTGGATGTATTTTATATCAAATACTCTAATCACAACTTTAGTCCTACATAAATTTGATAAAATAACTGCACACAGGGAATATGCGAGCACTGGACGGTCTTCAAGGACCGGTTTATGTGGGAACCGGGTGCATGTTCAGGAGATATGCACTCTACGGATTCAACCCACCAAGGGCTAACGAGTACATAGGCATGATCGGGCAAAGCAAGATCCCAGCTGCACCTGTTCCTCCGCGATCCGAAGAGGAAGCAGAAACAGAGCCACTAAACTCCCATCCAGACTTAAACCTGCCAATTAAGTTTGGCAATTCAACCATGTTCACTGACTCCATAGCCGTCACTGAGTTCCAAGGAAGGCCACTTGCCGATCACATTTCTGTCAAGAATGGTAGGCCTCCTGGTTCGCTGCTCGCAGCTCGTCCACCGTTAGATGCACACACTGTCGCTGAGGCTGTTGCTGTCATTTCCTGCTGGTAAATACCTCCTTTTATGCTTTCAATTTCATGTCCTGAATTATAACTTTGGGCCTGAAAATGTCACTGATGTGTTTTGATGTAAAACACAGGTACGAGGACAAAACAGAATGGGGACTTAGAGTGGGATGGATTTACGGGTCCGTGACAGAGGATGTGGTTACAGGCTACCGTATGCACAACCGCGGCTGGCGGTCCATTTACTGCGTGACAAAGCGTGATGCCTTCCGTGGCACTGCACCCATTAATCTAACGGATAGGCTTCACCAAGTTCTCCGATGGGCCACGGGTTCTGTGGAAATCTTCTACTCTCGAAACAACGCATTTCTCGCAACTAGGCGTCTAAAGTTCCTACAGAGAATGGCATATATGAACGTAGGAATCTACCCTTTCACTTCCATATTCTTAGTGGTGTATTGCTTCCTTCCAGCTCTGTGTCTCTTCACAGGAAAATTCATCGTGGGAGCACTCAACACCACTTTCCTTGTTTACCTGTTAACCAATACTCTGGCATTGATTCTCATTTCCCTTCTGGAAGTAAAATGGTCAGGTATTGGTTTGGAGGAATTTTGGAGGAATGAGCAATTTTGGGTGATTGGTGGAACAAGTGCTCATCTTGTGGCCGTCATTCAGGGACTTCTAAAAGTAGTAGCTGGGATTGAAATTTCATTCACTTTGACATCAAAATCAGCAGCCGAAGACGAGGAGGATATATTTGCGGATCTTTATGTGGTGAAATGGACTAGTCTGTTCTTATTGCCACTGACAATCGTAGTGGTGAATATAGTAGCAATAGTGATCGGGGTCTCGAGAACTATATACAGTGTGATACCACAATGGGGAAAGCTGGTTGGAGGTGTGTTTTTCAGCTTCTGGGTGTTGGCTCACATGTATCCATTCATGAAGGGATTGATGGGAAGAAGAGGAAGAGTACCCACTATTGTATATGTTTGGGCTGGTCTCGTTTCCATCACTGTTTCTTTGCTTTGGATAACTGTCTCTTCCGCTGATGAACTCAACAGTACTGCCAGTTCTGCAGGTAATCTTTGAAACCCATCTTGTATTGAAATACATTAGAAATTTTTTCAATTTTTTCAATTTTTTTTTTTTTTGGGGTGGGTTTGGCTTTTGTAATATAAGCTACTGAAAACTATATTCTTACATTGATGTGTTAGTTGATATACGTTACTACCAAAACT
This sequence comes from Dipteronia sinensis, assembly GCA_033220585.1. Taxonomy (NCBI): domain Eukaryota; kingdom Viridiplantae; phylum Streptophyta; class Magnoliopsida; order Sapindales; family Sapindaceae; genus Dipteronia; species Dipteronia sinensis. The sequence goes on along the minus strand of CM065644.1, from coordinate 12,643,326 downwards.
GTATACACAATTTTTTGATTGCAATTGTCAATAGTGTTAAACAAATGTTTCTTCTATGTATGTATCAAGGATTCATTCTCTCTATATTGTAAATTGTAAAAATGAAGAAAGAAATAATTACTTGGGTGACACAGGATTTGACTACGTAACTGGAATGAAAGATGGCCACTGGCCAGCATGAAAGCACAATGTCAACTGCTTCAATTTTTCATTTCTTTTTGGTGTTGTTATCACTTGACAGGATTTATTTTGACCAAATCCATTTCAATAGAACACATTGCCGCTTGAAATCTGGTGGATCCTGGCCAAACCAAAGTAGGCAAAGATCCAATTTAAATTCAACCTTCACAGAATTAAATCGATTTATGTGGACTTAAATTATACAGTAGTAAATATAGTTAGAGAAAAAAAAAAAAGGAGTTGTACTCGAGTTAACCAAAAAAAAGTAGTACTATTGACATCCCACTTCTGACCAAAAAAATACCTCACTAAATCGTCAAGAGCCATCAAAAGTTTTTAAGAATTTAACTATTTTTTGTTTTTTGAAGAACAATTTAACTATTTTGCTAACAAAATAAAGAACTCCAATCGGCATTCCGTTTTCAAATTTGTTTAGTTGGCGCTGCTACTTTCATATTATATTATATTTTTGAATAATAGTCAATTGTTTGAAGAAAAAATTTATGGCTGTGAACACCGAACATGTTGGGTTTTGTGAAGCCAGAAATCAACCCGAAGAACGGATTACAGCATGCAGCGCGGCGCATACCGCGTCGTAGACAGGAAGCCCAAGCCGCCACACACACAGCGCTGAACTATAGAAGGTTGACGCTGTGCAGACCGCGGTGCGGACATAGTGCACATACCGCGGCATAGGACGCGATGTTTTCCAGTAGGTGATATGCGGTGTTGACCGCGGCATAGACAAGTACCTACATCGCGGTATTTTGAACGGTGGAAGACAGTAGAAGAACCGCGGTCCAGGTCGCGGGCTGCAGCCGCGACCCAGACCGCGGTAGGTACGAAATCTGTGTAATTTTAGGAAAACTTGTGCGAAAAGAAAAGTATTCCTTTAAGGTTTTGGCTTACCCTAATGTTCCCATATAAATACTACTATTTCCCATTGTATTTAGTAGTGCGTAATGTGTGAGAAAAATTGCTAGAAAGAGAGAGCAATTGTAGAGAGACAAAGAGATTGTAATCAACTCTAAAATAGTGGATTGAGTGCGGTGCGCTCCGTGGACGTATGCAAATTGCTGAACCACGTAAAATCTTTGGTGTCTTCTTTTTTCTTCTTATTTCTTTCATATTATTTATTTGTGATTAGATTTGTGTGTGTGCGATTTATTCTCAACAACAATTGGTATCAGAGCCCTTGGTTGGGACAAATTTTTTTTTTACACAAATCTAGGTTTTCTCGAGGTCAACGATTTCGTCGTAGAGATGGAATCAGAAAAGGATACACACAAGATTGATAAATTCAATGAGACGAATTTCAGCTTTTGGAAGATGCAGATGGAGGATTATCTGTACCAGAAGGATCTGCACTGGCTGATAAAAGAGAGACCGAAGGATATGATCGACGAAGATTGGTAAAAGAAGCGAAAATCGAAGAATATGGATGATGATGATTTTGAACTCCTGGACCGGAAAGCATTGGGAGCAATTCTTCTCAGTTTGACGAAGCAGGTTGCTTTCAACGTAAAGGATCAACAGACTGCCAAAGATCTAATGGATACTCTATCAGACCTATATGAACAGCCTTCTGCGGTAAGGAAAGTCCATCTTGTCAAGAAGCTATCAACCTTGAAGATGGCGGAAAGTCAGAACTTTAAAGAGTTTCTGAATCAATTCAACGAAGTGAAGGATAGGTTATGTTCATTGTCTATAGGTTTCGATGAGGAGTTTATGGCAGTATTTATGCTCACCCAATTGCCAGAAAGTTGGAAGATGACAAGTCAGTCAATTTCCAACTCGTTCGGGAAAGAAAAATTGAACTTCCAACAGGTTGTGAACATGATCATGACCGAAGAAATCAGGTTGCGTGAAGAAGGATTAGGGGCATCTACATCTTCAGCACTAAATGTGGAAGGTAGAGAAGGCATAAACAGAAATCGAAACACCAATCAACGGGGAAGATCAAAGTCAAGAGGAAAATCTAAATCCAGGTATCAGGTCAATTATTCGGGAAATCAGCAACGAAGCAAAAAGGATGTAGAGTGCTGGAATTATGGTAAGAAGGGTCATGTCTCGTATGAGTGTAGATCTGAGAAGAAGGATTAGAGCAAGACCAGCGTGAATTGTGTATCTGAGGAGTCAGATGACTGCCTCATCTGCTCGTTGGAAAGCAAGACGGAGTCCTGGGTTTTGGATTCAGGAGCGTCATTCCATGCCACACCTCACAGGGAATTGTTTGAGAATTACGTCTCCGGAAATTTGGGTAAGGTGTATCTTGGTGACGATCAAGCATGCAATATTACCGGGAAGGGAGATGTGAAGATTCAGCTGAAAGGGTCAGTTTGGAAACTCGACAATGTGAGGCACATACCGGATTTGAGGAAGAACTTGATCTCTATTGGGTAACTGGCATCAGATGGCTACATGACAACTTTCACAGGTGACAAGTGGAAGATTTTGAAGGGTATTATGACAATCGCCCGAGGAAATAAGAATGGGTCGCTTTATACAACCACAGATGGTTGTGGTTCAATCGCTATGGCGGAAGGTAAAGATGATTCGAACTTATGACACCAGAGGTTTGGGCACATGAGTAATCAGGGGCTGAAGTGTCTGCATTCGAAAGGAAAGTTGCCAGATTTGAAGAATGTTGAGGTTAATTTCTGTGAGAGCTGCATATTAGGAAAACAGAAGCGAGTAAGCTTCAAGAAGACCAGAAGAGTACCGGCAAAGGAGAAGCTGGAACTAGTGCACACCGATGATTGGGGTCCAGCTTCAGTCTCGTCAACCGGGGGTAAACAGTATTTCGTCACTTTCATCGACGATCATTCCAGAAAGGTATGGGTTTACTTCTTGAAATACAAGTCTGAAGTGTTTGATGTTTTCAAGAGATGGAAAGCTAAGGTTGAGGACGAGACAGGTTTAAAGATCAAAAAGCTGCATTCAGACAATGGTGGAGAATATGAAGACAATGAGTTCAAGAAGTTTTGCTACCAGAGCGGGATAAAGCTTAGTAGAACGGTTCCTGGAACCCCACAGCAGAATGGTATAGCAGAACGGATGAACAGGACATTGACTGAGAGTGCCAGAAGCATGAGGCTACATTCAGGGTTGCCAAAACAGTTCTGGGCAGAAGCAGTCAATACAGCAGCGTATTTGATCAATAGAGGACCATCAAAGCCCTTGGACCTCGCTATACCAGAGGAGATCTGGACTGAGAAAGAGGTAAAACTTTCTCATCTTAAAGTGTTTGGGTGTGTTTCCTATGTACATGTAGGTGATCATGCGAGAAGTAAGTTAGACGCCAAGTCAATGAAGTGCACTTTGGGGGGCTATGGAGAAGATGAATTTTGTTACAAACTATGGGATGACCAAAACCGTAAGATGATTAGAAGTAGAGATGTCGTCTTCAACGAAAGGGTCATGTACAAAGATAGAAACACACAGGTGTCTGAGCCGGAAGAGCCAGGAGTATTTTGGGCCGGATGATGTACCGGATAGCGGGATCATAGAAACATATTAAACAGAATGACGAAGAGCAAGATGTGCAGCCCTAGGTTCAAGAACCTATCCCACATAGAGATGTTCCAATGACACAGGCTCAAAGTATATTAAGAAGATCAACTCGAACTCCTATACCAAATAGGAAGTACTTACAATACATGCTGCTGACAGATGCAGGAGAACCTGAGTGCTATGATGAGGCATGTCACGGAGAAGATGCGAGCAAGTGGGAGCTTACAATGAAGGATAAGATGAAGTCGTTGGTATCTAACCAAACTTGGGAGTTAGCCAAGCTACCTGAAGGAAAGAAAGCCCTACAGAATAAGTGGGTGTTTCGGATCAAAGAGGAACATGATGGTTCCAAGAGATATAAGGCACGATTAGTAGTCAAAGGTTTCCAACAAATTGAAGGTATTGACTACTCTGAGATTTTCTCTCCTGTTGTTAAACTAACTACGATCCGGTTAGTGTTGAGTATTATTGCAGCAAAAGGGTTATATCTAGGAGCAGTTAGATGTGAAGACTGCCTTTCTTCATGGTGATTTGGAGAAGGAGATATATATGAAGCAACCGGAGGGGTTTTGAAGAAGATGGCAAGAAAGAGTTGGTATGTAGATTGAAGAAGAGCCTGTATGGTTTAAAACAAGCTCCCCGATAGTGGTATAAGAAGTTTGATGGGTTTATGCAAGGCAATGGCTATTTAAGATGCAATGCTGACCACTGCTGCTACTTTAAAATGGTTAAGTCAAGTTTTATTATTTTGCTACTTTATGTTGTTGACATATTAGTAGCTGGTGCAGATTTAGAAGAGATTAACAATTTAAAGAAGCAACTCTCGAGTGAGTTCGAGATGAAGGATTTAGGTGCAGCAAAGCAGATTCTTGGAATGAGGATTAGCAGAGATGAACATGAAGGTACATTGAAGCTTTCACAAGCAGAGTACGTTCGGAAGGTGTTACAGAGATTCAGCATGGGTGATGCAAAATCGGTGAGAACACCTTTGGCTAGTCATTTCAGGTTGTCCAAGGACCAGAGTCCGAAGACAGAAGAAGAGAAGGACTTCATGGCTAAAGTGCCTTATGCTTCAGTCATTGGAAGTCTAATGTATGTCCATGACCTGCACAAGACCTGATATTTCCCAAGCAGTGGGAGTTGTGAGCCGATACATGTCAAATCCTGGCAAGCCTCACTGGGAGGCCGTAAAATGGATCCTAAGATATATGCGGGGTACGACAGAGAAGTGTCTAACCTTCAGAAGAGATGAACTCAAGCTAGAAGGTTCTATGGATTCAGATTTTACTGGAGAGGTGGATCATAGAAGAAGTACCACCGGATATGTGTTCACAATGGCAAGTATCATGATTAGTTGGGTGTCTCAGTTGCAGAAAATAGTGACATTATCTACAACTGAAGCAGAGTATATGGCTGTGACGGAAGCAAGCAAAGAGCTTATATGGTTACAAGGATTGTTAGCTGAATTGGGATTCGATCAGGTGATGAATGTGTTGCACAGTGATAGTCAGAGTGCAATACACTTGGCCAAGAATTCGGCGTTCCATTCTAGGACCAAGCATATAGACCTGCGCTACCACTTTATTCGGTCATTAATCGAAGAAGGAGTGTTGAAGTTAGTGAAGATCGCAGGAACTAAGAATCCGGCTGACATGTTAACCAAGCCAGTCACTACTGAGAAACTGGAGTTGTGCGCAACTTCAGTGGGTCTTCAAGAGTGAAGACGTGGGGGATGAGCGCACCGTTATTTATCCACTAAGTCATCAAGGAAGGATGGAGAATGCCTATTTGAGTTTCAGTCTTCAAGTGGGAGATTGTTGGGTTTGGTGAAGCCATAAATCAGCCTGAGGAACGGATTACAGCATGCAGCGCGGCGCATACCGCGTCGTAGACAGGAAGCCCAAGCCGCGACACACACAGCAGCTGAACTACAGAAGGTTGATGCTATGCAGACCGCGGTGCGGACATAGTGCACATACCGCGGCATAGGACGCGATGTTTTCCTAGTAGGTGATATGCGGTGTTGACCGCGGCATAGACAAGTACCTACATCGCGGTATTCTGAGCGGTGGAAGACAGTAGAAGAACCGTGGTCCAAGGTCGCGGGCTGCAGCCGCGACCTAGACCGCGGTAGGTACGAAATCTGTGTAATTTTAGGAAAACTTGTGCGAAAAGAAAAGTATTCCTTTAGGGTTTTGGCTTACCCTAGTGTTCCCATATAAATACTATTATTTCCCATTGTATTTAGTAGTGCATAATGTGTGAGAAAAATTGCTAGAAAGAGGAGAGCAATTGTAGAGAGACTGAAAGAGAGACAGAGAGATTGTAATCAACTCTAAAATAGTGGATTGAGTGCGGTGCGCTCCAGTGGACGTAGGCAAATTGCTGAACCACGTAAAATCTTTGGTGTCGTCTTTTTTCTTCTTATTGCTTTCATATTATTTATTTGTGATTAGATTTTTGTGTGTGCGATTTATTCTCAACAACAGAACAGTGATATTAAAAGAGATTTTAAGCGAAATTAAAATTGTGAATAGGGATGTATTATTATGTATAAGAGTTCTATTTGTAGAATAGTATATGAATAGTGCCTGTGCCTGCATTTATTAACAAAATAAGAAGTAAAACATGCTTCAGAATAAAAATAAAAATACAGTAATAAGCAGTAAAACAAAGGCTCGTCAATCATCAGCCGAATTCCGGTACTGTATTTGATTAGCATTTTTTTTGGGTTTGTTGGGTTTGTTGGGTTCAAATTCAATAGTACGTTGGGCCGAAAACCATCAACAAAGCTCACAATGTTTGCTTACAGGCCTAGTAACCCAAAAAGTCCTTTCAAACTTGAAAAGTGTACTGATTTGGTCATGTTTAAGGAAAATTTCATGCAATAAAAGAAATTCAAAAAGCCTCATGAATCATGATAATGTATAGAAATTTTGACAGATTTTCTCGTGTTTTTCAACCCTGCACCACTTAGTAGATTGTCATAACCAAGCACTTTAATTTGACCTCTGTCCATCTTCCCAATTAACATTTTCTAATCAATAGAAAATAAACAATGTATTTAGCTAAATTAACTTAAATTTGTGACTTAAAATGTTGACATCAATATCTCAACCACCAATATGCTTTTAATCCAAAAGTTGTAAATGTATTCAAATCTTAACTATTGAATTAAAAACATAAAGAGCGGTTAAAATATTGAAATCAAAATTTTAAATCATAAATTTGAGTTTGTTTAGCTTCGCCCACTAAATATAATACAACTTTTTTTTTCACTCATCTTTCTTTCACCGGCACAGATATATTTTTTATCTTAATGGATTGGTTTCAGAAGGAATAATGGGCTTAATGTTGCTGCCTTACTGGACTTTGAATAGTTTGTTGGACTAGGCGTTCCATGGAATATGAACATTAATTTGTAGTACATATTTTTTTTTTTAAAACATGGAGTCAAGGTGACGTTTATATGAGCTCGGATTCTATAATGATTTGACTTTTTGTGGGAATTTTCTTAATCTAGCTGGCCGGGACAGCTAAGTAGTAAGTATAACTAACAGCATATATTCCATATGGTGGTCAGGAAGTTTTTATTTATTTTTTATTTCTTCCTTGTCGTGTTTCATCCAAGTCCAAACTATTCTTTGGGAACGGTCCACCAAAAATCCAGACCAAGAAGAATCAAACTCGGTCTTTATAAAATCTTACTTTATCTAAATTTTATGTCCAAAATTAATATCTAAATGATGGGTTAATACTATAATTTATTCATTTTAATTGGGATAATTTCATTAAAGTCTTTAATTTTTTTATAAAATGTTATATTTTTAAACGTCTTTATCATATTAGCAATTTCAATCTCTTCTTTTTCCAAATTACATCATTTTAGTCCATTTAACCAAACTATAACTATATATAAAAGTACGATATTGCCCTTATTAGTATAAATACAATCGGCCATATTGGTAATATTAGACAGTCAGAAGAAAATTGGCCAATTTGGTTGGAAAAATCGATCGATTTGACTATTTTAAATGGAACATATTATTACGAATATTCGTATTCATGGATAATTTTACCATCCCTACATACGAGATCCAGTCTAATTATGGAGAAGTTAATACATATAATATATATTTAAAAAAAAAGCTAGACCGGGCTACAGCCCGGTCTAGTCTCTATCTGCCTCCCTTATGACCTCGTCTAACATAAACTTATTTATAATTGGGTAAATTGCAATAACATACCCTCACGTTTGTCAATACCACTGTCGTATTGAGCTTTTGCTTTAATTACGGGAAGATACCCTTTACCAGGTTGACCACATGTAGACTGAACAGTGGACTTAACGGTGTAAAAGCAAAACAGTCTTTTTCAATGAGAAAAAAGTATTGAAATAAATATATCAGAAATAAATATATTATAAACAAATAAATAATTGAAAATGCATTTATTAAAAAAAAACTTTGGAGATAAACTTTGAAGATCTGGTGAGATCACAGTATCACACCAGATCTCCTCCAAAAATGAAGAGCGGTGGTGGGAACAACGATGGTAGAAGTGACGTTGGTGGAGCCGATGATTTTGTTGGGTTGTCTGGTTTGATGAAGGCTGCGGTGATAGGCTTGGAGATTTGTTGGGTTGTGTCTGATTTGATAAACGCGGCAGCGGAGGTGGATATGGTGGTGGTAGAGCCATGGATTTTGCTGGGTTGATGAGTGCAGCGGCGAAAAGCTTGGTGGCGATGAATCTCTTGTTTTTGTTGTGGGTTGGGTTGTGTTTGATTTAATGAATTTGTGAGAATTGAAATTTTGTTTTGTACAAACGGAGATCTGGATTTTATTAAACTTGTTTTGGTGAACACTTGATTTTTTAATTTTGTCCAACCAGATCTCTCCAGCTATATCATCTTAGTTAAAATTTGAAATTTTGATTGAAGTTGCTCCAGTTGAAACGCAAATGTCCTATGTTTTTTTATTAATAAATTACTATCTTTTAATTTTTTAAATTTTGTACAATTATTTCTGAATGTTTTTTTTATTAATAAATTATTATCTTTTAATTTTTTTAATTTTGTACAATTATTTCTGATTTTTTGTTTTTATTTTCTAATTTTATATTGTTACTTTTTGCGTATGTTACTTATTTATTTTTAAATTTTATTGTTTCTTTTAAATGTTTTTTGAAATACTTTTAAAATTCAATTAAGTAATACTATTAGTTCAGGAAAAAATATTAAAGAATAATATTATTTCAGAAAAAAAAAATTAAAGAATAATATTAGAATAATTCATAAAATATTAAAAGAAGAGCAATTTGGACATTCGACATTGGAATGACGGTCAACAGTTTTCTTTAATAGCAATCAAAGTAGTCAAATGTATTTTCCTAAAATTAAAGCAAAAGTTCGGTATGGCAGTGATATTGGCAAACGTGAGGGTATGTTATTGCAATTTACCCTTTATTATTATTTATATTTATCTATTAAAAAAATTAAATTAGTTAATTTTTTATTTTTATTTTATAAAAAAGGCAAAAACTGTATCCTTATCTCTAACATCATCACCAAATCCATCCACGTAAATAAAATAAAATTGCCAGATTAAACACTTTATTTATTTATAATATCAAAAAAAAACTCATTAATATCTTTGGATCCCTGTCGCTCTTCCCAAAAAAACATTTTGTAATCAAAAGAAAATAAGTTTGATAGACAGCGAACGTTAATTTGTGGTTCAGAATATTTTTTATGGGGACCTTTATATAATTATATATTTATATCAGCATCTTTGACCGGATTTTTTGCTGGTATGTTTTTAATTTAGTGACATCCAAACATAAATAAATATTATGTTCAAGTTTTGCTTTGTTTATTGTTTTTCTCTACACCAAATTTTCCATCCAAATTCAAAATACTATTTAAAAATATCCCGGTAAAATGTCAGATCGTAAATTAATGATTTATATGTTAAACTGACTTTTTCTTCTCAACTGTAATATTCGTAGTCCTTTTCAAAAGAAAAAACTATTATATTCGTTGATTAGCTGTAGCCACGTTCCTGATTGATTACATCATTACATGCAAGTTGGTTCCGACTTGGTTAATATTAAATTAAAAAAAAACACTAAACTGTGAATGGCTTTTCTTTATGTTGGGATGACTACATTATCACTAATGACTTAACTATTTTAATACGAGGAAAACTTGGATGTAACCAATGCACCATGCTAGGATTTGATGATGGTGCATCGGTTCCCATCCATGAGTGACATGTCTTTCATTTAAAATTATTTTTTTTTTCATTTTCATTTGCACCTGTATTCCAAATTTCCCTCTCTCTAGTCTTTTCGTTCTCACAAATCTCGAGGTCATCTTGCCGTTTTCCGATGACTGTCGTCGTGTCATACGGTTCTCGCCATCTTTCAGTGACCCAATAAACATGTAGGAACGACCACAGTTATTGTAATGTTTCGGCCAATATACACCCAACTGTCTTCTCACCAAAATAACTTCTTCTTTTTTTAATTGAGAAAAAAAAAAAAAAAAAGACAAAGGGGTCTTCGCTAGAGATTGGATCTGTAAATGGGTGGGTGTGTGTGAGTAAGTGATCGATTGGAGAATTTTGTATGTTTTTTATTTTTTGGTTTTGGTATTTATTGAATTTTTAAAAGAAGAATTAAGAGCAAACAAACCAACGTTTTTTGATAGGATATGAATAATATGATGATCCGTGTAATTTTTGTGATGATGATGATTTTCATGTTCATTTTGTCCCGTTTGAATGAATTCTGAGGCAATTAGTAAAGTACAAAGGTTTAATTTTTCAATTTCCTTTATAAATTTTCATGTCAGAATCCGAAATTAACAATTTGTACAGGCTTATTATTGTTTTGACTAATAAATCTTAGGGTTAATATTAAAACTTCCCCTCACCTTACGACTATTATTGGATGTATAGTTAAAAATGCTTTTATTTTAGAAACCTCCCCTATAAACTAACACCGTTAGTATTCTGTTTGTGTTGACTGAGTTTGACTGTTAAAAAATCTAAAATAATAAAATTACAACTGAACTAAAAGCATTGAAAATATGTATTTTCTTAGATTAAAAAAAAAGATAAATAAATACATATTCTGGTTTATTTTCAATACTTTTAGTTCATTTATAATTTTGTTATTTTTAGGGATTAAATTGTCCACAAAATAACTTCTTCTTTACAGGTTGACATTCCTGCTTTTTGTATCATTTTATTAATTTATTTGGTAAAAGTATGACGGTATAATGATCAATTCATTTTAGACTTTTTAACGGACAAACTCAGTCAACACAAATGGAATGCTAACGGTGTTAGTCCATATGACAGGCTTCTAAAATAAAAGCATTCGTAACCATACATCCAATAATAGTTCAAATGTGAGGGGAGAATTTTAATATTACACATGACTAAAAAATCAAACAAGGTAACCTTCTTTTCGATATGACGAGAATCAGACGACGACGATCATCTGAATATGGCAAGTTCACGGCGAGTCGTCGAGGTGTGAGGACGAAGAGACTAGGGAGAGACAGAGGGAAATTTGGGATCAAGCTACAAATGAAGATGAAGAGTGATAAAAAATGGTAAAATTCATTTTAGTCCCTCTAATTTGACTTATTACACGAACTGGTCCCTCTAGTTCTAGTATTGTCTCCTTTGGTTCTTCTGTAATGTTATCCGTTGATAAAGTGTTTCCTGACATAGACAGAGGGTCAAATGACCCTACTGCCTCTTAAACTAGTTACCGTTGCTTGTGCAACAGCTCTTTCACATTTCAAAGCCTTATAAAAGGCATGCAACACATGTTTGTGCTTATTGCAGCCATACACAAATATTTTCTTCCATAAATCTCTCATTTTTTTCATTTATTTTCCAACTATACAACCCACTAAAAATAAAAGATCCATCCAAAGCAGTACAAAAATCCATATCAAGCAACCTCGATTTCCATAAATCAACAACAAACCACTACAAAAATCCTAGAAACATAACCAACATTAAACACACTGATGGAGGCTTCATCAAGCTCAACATCAAAAAGCATCAATGGCGAGATAATAAAGTTCAAGAATCGAAAATGCGCATGTGAGTTTAAAGCAGCCGTAAAAATATCTGAATCTCTAAACAATCCAAAGAAATTGCATTTTCCTCAAAATTTGTATTTTCCTCAAAAATTGTATTTCTTATATGAGAGAGGAAAATGAAATTTCTATAGGTTTTGGGAACCTGATAATGAAGAATTTAACCTATCCGAATATACCGAAAACATATCACAAATGTATGATGGTAGTCACAATTTTTTGCTCGAACAGTTATTGGAAGTTGTGAAGGCAAGGTTGCAAAACCTGGAAATATTATGGGAAACATACAATCATGGTAGAATGCATAACCTAGAGTCTATACAAGGAGGGTCAAGGCTGGTGTGGGTTGTTAAAATTGTTTTGTTTGTTGTAACCATGATAGTGCACAAACAATCATTGATTGTAAACATTCAGCATAACATAATCAGTAAAAGTACTCGGTGTTCATCATTCAATACATAATAAGCATAACAACATTCAGAGCATAAGCAACATCATGCATGGTCATTGTGCTAGCACATTAAAAATATATTAAGCATAAGATAGGCAACCTTACATAACCATATCAAACAATAGCTAGCAACAATTAGAGATGGCAACGGGGCGGGTCGGGGTCGGGGAATGCTTTTCCATCCCCATCCCCGCCCCTCAAAACCGTCCCCATCCCCGTCCCCATCCCCGCATTAAGAGAAGCGGGGCGGGGGTCGGGGATTCCCCGTTGGAGGTGCCTTCCCCATACCCGCCCCATTCTCCGTTAAAGATTTCATAAAACAACCAACTTCTAAAATTTAGAATCTAAACATATGTAAACATAGTCGGGAAATGAATAATTTTTTTTTTAGTTAAATAAAAAACAATTTATGTTTAAATAATTTTAAAAATCTAAATATTATATATTATATTATAAATATATATATATATGTATATAATATTAATATATATATATATATATATATCGGGGCGGAGTCGGGGCGGGGAGTGCTTCCCCCGTCCCCGCCCCGCTTCACTTTCGGGGACAAGACTTTATCCCCATCCCCGTCCCCGTCCCCGAATATTATCCCCCATACCCGCCCCAATCGGGGCGGAGCCCCGCGGGGCCCCAGCCCCACTGGGAATACTGCCATCTCTAGCAACAATACCAAATAATTAAACAAAATACTATAGCAAAGCACTTAATAATTAACTAAAGAGACCAAAATAAAACCAGTTCAAGCTTGATGTTGTCTTCTTCCATCAGTCCAAGTGTTATTGTGTTACTTGTGATTGAGGTGGATGATGGGTTGGTGGCTGATCTCCAACTGGGCTGACAGAAGTCTGTTAAAATACAAAGCAAATGAATTAGAAGTATTTGTTAACAATAACCCAATCAAATAAAGTCAGTTTAAATGATATACCTGGGTTGGTGGCTGTGAAGATGAGGTTCCAACTGAGCTGGCCGGAGTCTGTTGAAAGAAAAAAACAAAGGAATTAAAAGATTTTGTTAGAAAAAACATAATCAAATGAAGTGAGATTAAAATAATTACCTTGTTTTTGTTCCTACGTTGTCATGACCTTTTGTTGTACCCAGCTTGTTGACAAAGTTTGCATACTATAGTGCCAGACCTCCCTTCTTTAGGTTTCTTATTCGGTTCCCTCTTTCTCTACTTCTTAGGCTTGTCAGGTTGGACTGTACGAGGCGGCAGATTCAAATGCTCTGTTACACCTTCAATCAATATGCATCATACTTCATTCAAATGCATCATACATATATGTATCTAGCATGTTATTAATAGTCTCAATCATATTATTTGTGACATGGTCACACCTAATGACTTGGTCATATGCAAACCTAGACCAATGTTTTAGTTTTATCTCTTCTAACCAAACCTTGGTAGCATGGTTAATAACACTTATCTCATCTATTGCAGTTTTGAAGTCATAAACATATGAGCTTTTAGTGGCCCTCCAAAACAACTTTTTGTAGTTGTCACCTTTGTAAGTAAGTTTGAAATTGGCATAGATATGCCTTGTACAATACCTGCCACATGAAAATAAAATGGTTAATTACACTTTGAAAATGAAAAACCGTAACAGTAAAAGTGAACATGTAATATAAACTACCGTCTGTGAGCAAAGGGAAAATGGATCTCTAAAGCTGCAGTGAAACCCTTTTACCTATCAGACATGAAGGTCAAGTTCCTACTTGCTGGGTATTTCAGATAAATCTTTAAGTTGTTAAGAAACCACTCTCAACTGGCATAGGTCTTCTATTCACTAATGCAAACAGCTAATGCATCCAAGGCCACAACTGAGAGTAATACTCCTCCAAATAGGCCTTTTTCCGTAATAGATGCTGGCGGAAGCAAATCAATCGACGGGAGCTGCAACAAATTGCCACATCATGATTCCGGGGAAACTTAAGGCAGGTGACAGTGGTTAAGACAAGAAATGCATAGGAGCAAGTGATGCGGGGAACTGAGTTGACGCAAGAAGTGGATCAGAGAGTAGCGTGCATGGTACGTTAGTTGCTGCAGATGTTGATGGTCTCTTCGGCAATAAGCTGTGCAGCGGAGACAATTGAGATGAAGGGGTCACGCGGAGGGCAGACCTCCCGCAATTCCAGACTGTGTGATTGGGCGTGTAAGTCAATTTATTTAAGTGACGCGCCATTCTCATTTCAAGAGAAAGCCTTTCCAAAAGCAGCTCTACCTTTCTTGTTTTGTTTCAATTCTCAATAAATCTGCCTCCAAAAGTGAACGCATCTGAATCAACAGCCGAAGATTTCGAATCTTAAGAAGATGACTTGACTTAACTAAAAGGCAGCAATAGCAGACATTTAGGAAACCGCCCTAGTTTCCCATTTACCCACAATGGAGGAGCCGTCCCCACCAGGCAAGCGGCCACATGCTTCTGGTCAGGCCCGGATCTCCATCGCAGGTCCAACCTCGTGGCTTGGGACTCCTTATGCATTCCAATGCAGGAGGGAGGCATGTGAATAAGGAGGACAATTTGGATCATAAGCAAGAAAGAGAATCGCTTTGATCATCCTCGGAGTCGAGAGAGATTTGAGATTCTGTAAGTAACTCAGTGAGTGCTTTCTAAGAAGGGCTTTGAAAAAGAAAATGAAATACGAACAACCGTGCCTATGTTGTAATTCTTGATGATGATTCTTTGAAGCAAGAGTTCCATAAGCAAGCACATGAGACTCTTTTACTTTAAAGCTCTGAAGAATAGTGAAACTGACCCCACCCCACTTTCATTGACCAGTAACTGATAGCTGTTAGGTTCACAGAATGACCGATCGAACCAACTGAATCTCTCGTGACATTATCGAAGTTCGATCCACCACTTTGGCTTTGAGGAAAGAGATGAGATGGTTTGCCCGTCTCTCCTTATGCCATTTGATTAATTCAAGTTCCTATGTTGCTTGTTACTCCCCGAGGCCAAGGACGGGGTCGAACTGTCATTACATGATTTGCAATCGGATACATTTCCATTATGTAACCTAGCCAAACCCGCCACCTCGTGTGCCAAAGTCAAACAGTTGTTCTTTCCTTCCCCGCTCCCTTTTTTTCTACATATGCGGTGGCGGGCGGAGCGCTCTATATGACTGGTGGCTGGTTACCAGAGAAGATGGGACAACTTCTTTCTAGCAATAGTTCAAGGACCGGAAAGTTTATGCTAAAATGGTTGGTACAAGATTAACCCTGTCGCTCGAGATGTTGATCAACTAGTGGATCTTTATGTCGTGCAATTGAGATCATAAATTGTTGGGGTTTTTACCCTAAAGCTTGTAATTTGTGAATGTGAATTGAACATAAATAAAAGAAGTAGTTTATTCATTCAAATTGTTTCATACTTTTATATAACATTTGCATTTAACATCCAATATTGCCGGATGTAATTTGGAACTGAGTATATGAATGTCATATACAGATGGATTCAGTTTGAGATAAGCAATCTAAAGAGTCCGTAAATAGCAAATAGAGTTGGGTATTTTATTTGTAGTTAATCTACAGCTGCGGTCCATTCCGTAATATACGGTAGTCTTATCCTAGACTATTCATATGATGATATGAGAATGAAGGCACCTTATATGATTGTGATCATATAGGACTGGGTCACGATCTATATGAATCTCTCACCAAAATCTGTTACATGATGAGATTCATGTATATCGACTAATGATGGATATATATGGGTGATCTTAATCTTGAGTGTCTTATCGACTCCTTCAGGTTAGATCGTGGTTTTTTTATATACTATGAGTGAGATCAGAGTTGCATTCCCGGTCAATAACTTCGTATGTTGGAATTGCAGTTTGGCTTATGGCTGGGAAGGTCTGTACACTATAGTGGAATCCGCTCCTTCTTGAGAGAAGTAGATAGTAGTTCCTTTAAGGGTTGATTCGGGGCTTGAACAATATGAGCGCTCTCCTTCTTCCGTAAAGGAAATTAGGATTTATTGTTCATTAGAGAATCAATGGTACTTAATGGAAAAAATATAATTAGAGAGGTATAACAGACTTTATGACCTATCTCTAATTATGAACTAATTGCGGAGGATCATACCGTATGAAATAGCTATATCGATGGACAACTGTAATTTCGGTTTGTGTAATACATCTACTGTTGCGAGAGTGTAGCCTCAAGTTTTTAATGGAATAACTCTGAGGTTAATAATCATAAAATATTAATTAAAGAGTTTAATTAATTATTTTTAAGTATTATTGGAGCTCAAAACTGTGGGTTCATTAGGTCCCCTTACTAGCCCAATTGATTGCCCAATTAATTGTGTTACGAAAGTGACACGTATTTATTCAGGGATTAGTTGAATAATGAGATTATAATTAATATATTAATAATTAAATTAATTAGATAATTAGATTATTTAATTAATGAATTGATAATTATGAATTATTAATTGGAGGTTACAGATTCAAATCATGACTATAATAAAGATAAAATAATTAGATTATTTTATTCTTTACAAAGTCTAGTATTTAAGTACAAGTCAACTACGGTTATGTGGGAGTTAGAATCTCGCTTTACCTAGGACACTTAAATACTAATTATCCTTTTCTCTAGAACCAAAAACACAAAAAACCCTAGAGTGTCTATGGAAGAATTTCGATCAAGAAAGAAAAAAAAATTATTTCCTCTTGTGGTGGCCGAATTTTGTAAAGAAGAAAATGAGTTTTCTTCAAGCCTCTGCATCCCCCTCTCAGTTCCTAGAATATTGTGACGTGCCCACACACAGTTACTGGATCACGAGACATAGCGAGGAAGACTTGGTAGTTCATAATCGGAATAAAGTTTAAAGAAACAAAGGAGTTAACATCAAGGGTATGATCTAAAAACATCTTTATGTATTCTTATATGTTTTATACGGTTTACAAGTTGCATATCAATTTTAAAAACCCATTTCCGCTGCGCAATGTAAATCCGGGTTTCCACAATTGATATCAGAGCCAATTATACAATATATAAGAATAAAAGTTTCTTTTTCATAGTTTTATTCTTTGATTTGTATGTATGGTATGTGTAGGCACTTTCTGTTAGAATATAATTAATTAGATTGTATAGTTGACTGATTGATTGCTTAATTAGTGTAATTGATTGTTTGATTGGTGTAGTTGACAATTAGCTTGATTGTAGGAGATCATAAGCTTGATTATAGGAAATCATTGTATTGATTATAGGAGAATCATTTTCTTGATTCTCACTCATGTATTTCCCTATATATTGCCTCCATATGGAGAAGAATAGGTAACAAACTCTTAATTTGTTCACTTTCTAATGATTGTATGATGTTTATATATATATATATATATATATATATATATATATTTATAAACATGGTTGATTGTTAATTGTATGGTACAATGGGTTTATGGTTTATATTAAAGTTTGTAATTTTTTGTTTGTAATATTAATGTCAGAATGTATTTTTATATTTTTTTATTTTTTTATGCTGTATTTTCTTTGTTGTATTTTTTCTGCTATGTATTTTATTGTAAAATATGTTTGAAAAAATCGGATGAAGAAGATGGAAGGCAGAAGAACGAAATCGGAAACGTGTTAGACGCGTATAGGCGCGCGAGACGCATATAGGCGCGCGGTGCTTACTACCATGTAGCAGCCAGGCAGCGAGCCAAGGCACGCTACGCGCTCAGCAGCCAGACCTTGCACCTGTGCCTGCTGAGCGCACTGCGGCCAGGCTGCTGGCAGCACACGTCCGCTGCGCACGGACTGACTGCGTGCAGAACAGCTTTGTGTTGTCTTCGTACGCTGCTGGTTGGCTCATGTGTGGCTGGTTGTTTGTGTGTGCTTGCTGCGGAGCGATTGTCGCATGTGCGGTTGCGGTTGCGGGCAGCCCATGCATGCGAATGACGGCCAAGCGCGAAAGCGCTAGGGTTTCGCATTTGCAACGCTAGGGTTTCTGAATTCGAAAAGGATTTTGGGCTGGATTTCATTTTAATTTTTTTTTATACGCCTTGGGCCTCCAATAAGTTTAGAGTAACACTTAGGCTTTAGGTTTGATTCATGAGATGTGTCATAATATTAAAAAAAAATTATTTAATCAAGTTGGACTTGGTTAAAAGCCCAAATAAGAAGAACCCATAGACTTGAGGAATATTGGAATTACTTGAAGACCAATGAATGTATTGAATAACTTTTGTAATTAGATAATTTTTTTTAAAGTTAAATAACTCATTGTACTCGGTCAACTCATGTATACTTTTATTATGAGATAATTAAAGTATTGCCATACATATATATATATATATATATATGTCATTTAGATTAGTGTGCCTACACACACATATATATATATATATATATTTGATATATCATGCATGCATAATAGCCATTAAAATTATGTGTTCTTTTTTTTAATTTGATTAAAAATTTAGATATACATATAATTGACTATTAAATAATGAGATTAGTTTTTAAAGTAAAACTTGGTAATTCTCATTAATAACTAGTCTATTAATTAAATTGTTTAATTAGTTAGATTTGTTAGGTCCTTCACTTATTATTAAGTTTAATTAGATTAAAGCCCTAATATAATTGGAACTAATAATGTGATTAGTTTTAATAGTTAAAACTTGGTAAATCACATAGTTCTAGTCTTAGTAAAATTGCTTACATAGATTAGAATTTGAATCATGAACTAGATTTTTAATTAGTTAAAATTTGGATTAGTTTATTTATTAGAATAATATTATAATAATTTATTATATATGCCCTAGACATTTAGATTGAAATTAACCATTTAATCTTAGTAATATCTAGGTGCATTAATAGAAAACCCTAATTATAAAATTATGGGTGGGAGATGGATATATGACATTATATCCCGCAATTTCCATCATTAGTTCAACACTGTAAGATTCGAGTGGGGCCTCGTGACGACTTTGCTTTCATACTCCCTAAGGAGGGTTTACATAAGAATCAATACCAATGTTGACTTCCTAACGGATAGGATTTCTGAGGGGATTTCGGGATTGACCGACCCTAAAGCGGTAATTCTCAAGTTAAGCTCATGAGATCTGAAATGATGGGTTACACTCACAAATGTTTTAATTAAATTGGTTAATTAAAATTTGACTAAATAAACGATGGTTGAATGATATTGGAATAAGAGTTATTCTGGTATATCATTTGATTGAGAATGTCTCGATCCAACATGCAAGAATTTGATCGACCCTAAGGCGGCACTTGCTTGTGGTATATTGGATTGTCGTGGCATAGAAACATTGTTTTCTTAGGGTTGATCTTGTTCATTAAACATTTTCATGCATCATGTTTAATTTTATACCAAACATTCGCACATGTTTTAAATGTATGATTGAATGAATTATTAATTTATATTTTTTCAGCCATGTCATCTGCACTGCTATAAATCCTTGCTAATGACAAATTAACTGGTGATAACTACACTAAATGGAAACATAACATAAATGCAATGTTGGTCACCAAGGACCTAAAGGTTGTGCTTACGGAGGAATGTCCTCTAGCGCCTACTACCAATGCCACACGAACTGTTCGTGAGGCATATGAAAAATGGGTCTCATCAGATGAGAAGGCCCTAACATATCTGTTAGCCAGTATGACAGACGTGCTTGTCACTAAGCAAGAAGCAATGGGTACTGCATTTGAAATAATTGAGTCATTGAAGGCTATGTTCGAGTAGCCCTCTGAGCAAATGCGGCACAAAGCTTTTTATTCCGCAATGCTTGCTCAGATGAAAGATGGCACATCTGTTCGGGAACATGTCCTGAACATGATGTCATATTTCAACACGACAGAGATCAACGGTGGGGCCATTAATGAACCCAGTTAGGTGAGCATCATACTGACGACTTTTCTGAAGAGTTTCGATCAGTTCATTAGTAACTATCTGATGAACAAGCTAAGGTTCAGTCTAACTCAGTTGCTCAATGAGCTCACTACTTTTGAGTCATTGACTAAGAAAAACAAAAGTAAGACTGGTGAGGCAAATGTTGATGAACCATCTTCCTTTGGACATAAAAAGAGGAAGAGGTATGCTAGGAAGGCAAATGGTAAGCCCAAGGCAAAAATAAATTCACCTCCACCAACTAAGGCAAAGGAAAATGTTTCCATTGTGACAAAGTTGGACACTAGAAGAGGAAATGTCCTTAGTATCTAGAGGAGGTTGCCAAGAAGAAGAAAACGAAAGGTAAATATGATTTATTTGTTCTTGAATAGTGTTTAGTGGAAGATAATTCTTTACTTTGGATAGTTTATTCGGGGGCCACTAACCATGTTTGTTCTTCTATGCAGTGGAGTGATTCTTGGACACAGCTTGAGGAAAGAGCCTTCTCTATACGTGTTGGATTGGGGGATGTCGTGTCAGTAAGAGCAGTGGGTGTAGTTAGACTACATTTTGGAAATTGTTTTATTGTTTTGAACAATGTATTTTTTATTCCTAGATTCACAAGAAATTTGATTTCTGTTTTAAAGTTGTTAGAACAATTATATTTTGTTTCTTTTAATAATAAGTCTGTTATTATTGCTAAGAATGGTTTGAATATATGTTCAGGATTAAACGAAAACAATTCGTATGTTTTAAGGTCGTTAATACATACAACAATGCTCAATGCTGAAATGTTTAAAGTTGAAAAACCAAAAACAAAATGACAAAATATTTCTCTAGAAAAAGCAACGTATCTGTAGCATCTAAGACTTGGCCACATTAACCTTGACAGGATAGATAGACTAGTTAAAAGCGGACATTTAAGTGAGTTAAAGGTTGGCGCATTACCTGTCTGCGAATCCTGTCTGGAAGGTAAAATGACCAAGAGACCTTTTACTAGAAAATAGCTTAGAGCTAAAGAACCACTAGAGCTTATACATTCAGACATCTGTGGATTGATGAATGTTAAAGCAAAGAGTGGCTATGAGTATTATATCTGTTAGGATTATGCTCAATAGCAAGAGTGTAATATTGTAATTGACAATCTTCTCATATTAATAAAGTGAATTCTGATTCTTACAATTACTTATAGCATTTATTATTATAATTGTCAAGGTAAATAATCATAAGGTCAAAAGACTATGAGACATGAAGAATTGTTCATACATCCGGATATGTATGAGGTAGACACAATTCTTTAGTTAGTCTTGAATAACGTTCACAACTTAAGTTAAAGGTTGGGCACCTCTATCTTGTTAAAGTTGTAGAATTCTTTTACTAGCATTTGAGTGAGATCAAATGAATATGATGAGTCTAAAATCATCGAAAGGTTTTCGAGTAAAAGAATCTAGTGCACTAGGTGCATTGAACTGGATCACAATGAAATACTTTATCTAGAACCGTCACTAGATATAAGTCTTTTCATTAAAGAGGACAATCGGAGAGTCTATCTTAATCCTGAGATAAATGATGGACTTATGGTTGCAAGTGTTATCATTAGAGCTATCAATGAGTACGATTATATAGCATAGTCTATCCTCGATAGTTTGGTGGTATACATTTGTTAATCGATAGAAGACTTCATTTATAGATATGGACATCGTGGCTCCATTTATTAAATGAGAGTATAATATCATCATATGGATGTTTTGAGGTATTGGATATTAAATCTCAACGTTGAGTTTTCAATAATGATTATTGAAAACATGGCTTCTGGACAAGTCAAAGTATCCAAGTTCGAAATGTGGTCATATGAGGAAATATGGTAACTTGGAGAGCTATAGGCGGTTTATGAGCTCTTGGCGATTACTGATATTATTCACGAGGATACACCATCTCCTATAAGATTGTCTAGGGTATGAATGAGAAACATCTCCTTATTCTATCTTTATTTAAGAGTTCAATTTTAGCTCTTTAGTGGAATGAGTTAAAATTAATAGATTGGACCTAAGTGAATCATTTGTTGATTGTGATTATGTTGTGTCTATTGAAGCTTAAATTTAGATAGCCCGCCAAGATCCCCAATCCACACGTATTTGCATGGATCACTTGATATATTCTACCGGGCCGATTTAAGGGTCCATCTAGAATTGTTTTTAATATATCAAGAATATAATATGTCTATTATTTAATTAATGGGCTGCATTATTATATTAATATATTAAAAGGAGACATGTGGGCTTGTTTCTTTTAGTAAGAATGAGTCTGGTTTACATGTGGGCTTTTATTTAAAGTCCAATGGATTAAATGAAATAAAAAAATAATATATGGCCCATTTATATAAGTGGGGCGGCAAGGTGTATATATTAACCTAATATATTATTTTGTTTCATTGTTTTAATTAAATAAGAATTAGTTAATTTATTAATTAATTGTTTAATTAAGAAACAAATCTTTTTCTGTTCAGGAAATATATTTCCTAAAGTTATACTATTGGTAGTAGTATATTAAAAGTAAAACACTTGTTTGATAAGAAAATAATTAATTAATTTTATTTATTTAATCAAATAAGAAGTCTTTTTATTTAGTCAATAAAAGAATAAAAATATCTATGAGTTGGATTAGGTTTTGAAGTCTAAAGGTTAATGGAAATTATGGTGCAACACAAACTCTTTTTGGTATGTGATTTGCGGCAACCCTAGTCCATTTAGAGGAAGATTTCGGCAATCCTAAATAGAAGAGGAAGCAAAATTTCGGCCACCTATATAATACCACATATAGAATTCGGCCACCATAGTTGATTGAATGATTCAATTTTTTTTCTTCTTCTCAATTCATAGAAAAGGATAATTTTTATTCTACTAAACATAAAATAGAGAAGAGATTATTCTTTGATAGTACACTGATTGCTTGTTCATCAATAAGCTTGTGTGTACAACATCGAATTAGGTTCACGCGAGTTTCGATCATTAGATTGAGAACTCAAAAGTGACCGAAATAATTTTTGTCTTCTTTTGATTGTTTTGTGACTAACAAAAGAAAAAGAAAACTTTATTCATCCATTCTCAGGTTTGCAATTCAAAGAAAAAGGGAGACCACGCTCCTAGGTGATTCACGTACGTGTTCGGATTGGAAGATATCGCGGTACTGTTCACGGCGGGGGTACTGTTCACAATCACTGTTCATACAGGGTACTGTTCACGCGGGTACTGTTCACGGGCATCAGAAAAGATTTTACGGATTACCAATCGACGTAAGTCAATCGAATCACGCGTCAAGAGGTATTTAACTCTAACCGTATATATTTGAGTTTAATTAATTAAAAGGTTAAGGTTCAACTTTGAAAAAATTTTAAAATCATACGAAATCTATTTTTCGTTTCTTCCGCTGCGTTTTATATCGATTTTTCCCTACAATATCACCTTTATAGATGACTACTCTAGATACTGATATGTCTACCTAATGCAACAGAAGTCGGAAACTTTTGAAAAGTTCAAAAAGTTCCGAGCTGAAGTTGAGAATTAGTTAGGAAAGACTATCAAGTCTCTACGATCGGATCGTGAATGTGAGTACCTTGACCAAGAGTTTGAAGACTTTATGGTCGAGCATGGGATAGTGTCCCAACTCATAGCTCCTGGAACACCAGGACAGAATGGTGTCGTGGAGAGGAGAAATAAAACCCTTATGGAAATTGTGAGATCTATGATTAGTTTTTCATCACTACCAAATTCTTTTTTGGGATATGTGTTACAAACCGTGGCCTACATTTTGAATGTAGTCACATCCAAATCTGTTCCTAAGACTCCCTTAGAGTTATGGAATGGTCGAAAAACTAGTTTGTGACATTTCTGCATATGAGGGTGTCCAGCACATGTGCTAAAGAATAGAAGTGGAAAGCTAAACCCCAAGTCTGTGGTCTGCTTGTTTGTAGGATATTCCACGAAGACCAGAGGTGGATACTTCTATAGTCCTGAAGAGAACAAAGTGTTTGTATCGACAAATGCAACGTTTCTTGAGGATAACAATATTAGTGATCATAAACCTCGTAGCAAGATTGTATTGAATGAAATGGAGCCTGGTATGACTAGTGCTCAGTCAACAAGAGTTGTTGATCCATTGACATCTGATAGTCGGATGATTCCTGGTTAGGATACACTACCACCTAGACGTAGTGGGAGGGTTGTGAGACAACCTGAACGCTATTTGGGTATAGGTGAGAGATAAGATGCTGTCTCTACTGGTAATGATCCATTGACATTTAAGAGTGCAATGGATGATCTTGACAAAGAGGAATGACTTAAAGCCATGAATTTCGAGATGGAGTCCATGTACTATATCTCAGTCAAGGAACTCGTGGACTTACCGGATGGGGTAAAACCCATAGGGTGTAAGTGGATCTACAAGAGAAAGAGAGGAGTAGACGGAAAGGTAGAAACCTTCAAGGCAATGCTAGTGGCCAAGGGTTATACCTAGAAAGAGGGGGTCGATTATGAAGAGACCTTCACTCCAGTAGCCATGTTTAAGTCTATTAGGATTCTCTTATCCATTGCTGCCTATTTCGATTATGAAATTCGGCAAATGGACGTCAAGACTGCATTCTTGAATGGCAATCTTGATGAAAGCATCTTCATGATGCAACTAGAGGGATTCGTGTCTCCAGATCAAGAGCAAAAGGTTTGCAAGTTGCAAATGTCCATTTATAGACTGAAGCAAAGCATCTAGATCTTGGAACGTAAGGTTTGATGATGTGATCAAAACATATGGCTTCGAGAAAAATGTTGATGAGCCTTGTGTCTACAAGCCCATCGTTGACAAGAAAGTAGTTTTCTTAGTCCTATACATAGATGATATCCTACTCATTGGGAATGATGTAGGGGTATTATCGGAAGTAAATGGCTGGCTGGCTAGCCAATTCCAAATGAAAGATTTGGGAGAGACAGGTTATGTTCTAAGGATCCAACTCTTAAGGGATCGTAAGAACAAACTCCTAGCATTGTCTCAGGCATCGTATATCGACAAGATACTTGTGCGATTTTCGATGCAGAACTCCAAGAAAGGTAATTTATCTTCTAGGCATGGAGTTCACGTGTCTAAGAAACAGTGCCCTAAGACACTTTCAAAAAGTTGAGGATATGAGACGTGTTCCTTATACGTCTACGGTAGGCAGTCTCATGTATGCTATGCTATGCACGAGACCTGACATTTCCTTCACAGTGGGAGTAGCCAGTAGGTACCAGTCCAACCTAGGATTGGATCATTGGGTTGTTGTCAAGACTATTATCAAATATCTTCGGAGAATGAGAAACTATATGCTAGTGTATTCTAGACAGGATTTGATCCCGTTAAGATACACGGATTCTGATTTTCAGTCAGACATGGATTCTAGGAAATCAACGTCCGGATCAATATTCACCCTTGGTGGTGGTGCCATTGTGTGGAGGAGTGTTAAGCCATCTTGTATTGCTGACTCCATCATGGAAGTCGAATATGTAGCCGATTGTGAAGCTGCTAAAGAGGCTGTTTGGCTCCGAAAATTATTGAGTGATCTGGAAGTTGTTTCAGATCTGGATAAGCCTATCACACTTTATTGTGATAACAGTGGTGTTGTGGCTAACTTCAAAGAACTAAGAAGCCACAAGAGAGGGAAGCATATAGAGAGGAAATATCATCTTATCAGAGAGATATTGCAAAGAGGAGATGTGACCGTGACCAAGATAGCGTCACAGGACAATCATGTTGATCCATTTAAGAAGACCTTACCAGCTAAAATGTTTACTGGCGGAAGCGAAAAATAAGATTGGTATATTTCAAAAAATTTCCATTTAAAAGAGAGAACCTTAACCCTTGATTAATTAACATATAAATAAAAGTATCATACATTTTTACGTGATGATTGATATTGCGTCGAATTGAATTCGTAAGATCTTCTAATCCAATCACAAACGTGAATTACCTAGGAGTGTGAGCTCCCTTTCTTTGAATTGTATACCTGAGGATGGAAAACAAAATTCTTTTTCTTTTGTTAGTCACAATAATACTCCTAGAGAAAACAAAGAACGTTTTGTCACTTTTGAATTCTCAATCTTTTAATTGAAAACTCGCATGAACCTAAATTCGATGTATTAATGGAATGCTATACGCACCCCATTAGGGCCGCCCAAGGATTCCCACATCCTTGGCCGCCCATTCCAGGCTTTTGAAGAGCTACCGTGTGTCTTGATCACAAATGACCGCACCTCTCCAAAACTATTGGATTCCGAAATCCAAAAACAATTCTAGATGGACTCAGAAATTAGTCCGGTAGAATATATCAAGCGATCCATTCAAGCTCATGTGGATTGAGGATCTTGACGGGCTATCTAAATTTAAGCTTCAATAGACATAACCTAATTACAATCAAGAAATGATTCACTTAGGTTCAATCAATTAATTTTAGCTCATTCCACTAAATGGCTAAAATTGAACGCTTCAATAAAGATATAATAAATTAATATTTCTCATTCTTACCTTAGACAACCTTATAGGGGATAGTGTATCATCGTGAAAAATATCAGTAATTGCCAAGAGCTCATAGACCGCATATTGCTCTCCTAGTTAGCATATTTACTCATATGACCATATTTTGAACTTAAATATTTTGATTTGTCTAGAAATCATGTTTCAATAGACACTATTTTTTTCTTTGTATGTAATTTTTATTAAATAAAAAATCATGATATAGTTCATAATTATTTAGAATGAATTATTGTCAAATTTTGATATTTTTTGATTAACTCATCAAACACATTTTTTAGTGTTTTTAATTTTGAATACTGTTTTCCACGTATTTTACCTGATGCATTTTAAGATTTCTAAATTAAAACTTAAAATACAGTTTTTATTTTTACTTTTAAAAAATAGCAAACGGAAAACGCGGACCCCTAAAAGCACTTTGCTCCAACGTGTTTCGACTTTCGAGTACGGGTATTATCCGCCCGATCCGTTGTCATTCGTAATTCTTCTCTCCCGGTTACCGGTTAACCTTGACAATCCGGACCCATCTTACCCATCTTATTTTGTCCTATTCACTCTGAATCAATTACTCTGTGACTCGGACCTTATCTCAAAAACACTTCGCTATTGCTTTCTATTTCGCTGTTTTGTTCTTGCTTTATTTTCGTTTTTATTACTTGCTTCACATCCAATTTCCAGAGCTCAGAAGAGAAGGGAAGAAAGGAGGACAAAATGGTTGAGATTGCTATCTCTATTGCTGCAAAAGTTGCTGAAATTTTGGCTACTCCAGTAACACGTCAATTCAGTTATCTCTGGAACTACGAGAGCAACCTTGCGAATATGGGGAAACATGTCCACAGGCTCACGTATAGAAGACAAGATATGCAGTATATGATTGACGAAGCTAGAAGAAACGGGGAGCTGATTGAAATCCAGGTTACAGATTGGCTGGATCAAGTGAACAGGGTGATTGATGAGGCGTCAGGGGTTATTGAAGATGATATGCAACCTAACATGCAATGTTGCAATTTGAAGAAGCGCTATCAAAAGAGCAAGAAAGCAATGCAGAAGTCGGAGGCTATTGTTGAACTCCTGGTAGAAGGGAATTTTGCAAGAGTTTCCTACCGTACCATTCCAGAGAGTACATGGCTTCTGGCTTCTAAAGGTTTCGAGCCCTTGGAATCAAGAATGTCCACTTTGAAAGGTGTACTAGATGCATTGAGCAATCCTGATGTGAAAATTGTCGGATTGTATGGCAAGGGTGGCGTTGGAAAAACACAATTAGCGAGGGAAGTTGCTGCACTGGCGAAGGATGAGAAGCTCTTCGATGTGATAATTTTTTCTGTAGTATCGGTGAAAGCAAACATAAGAGAGATTCAAGCAGGGATTGCAGATCAGTTGGGATTGAAATTCGATGCAGTGAGTGAATCTGGAAGAGCAAGGCAGCTATATAAACGACTGAAGAATGAGAGGAGTGTCCTTCTAATTTTAGATGATATTTGGGGACGTCTCGATTTGGAGGTGGTAGGTATTCTTCTTGGAGATGAACTCGGGGGATGTAAACTATTGTTGACATCCAGAAGTTTCGATTTATTGGCAGAAATGGATTCTCAAAGTAATTTCATGATTGACGTTTTAAATGACCAAGAGTCCTGGGGTCTGTTCCAGAAGATAGCAGGAAATTGTGTTGAACAGCCTGATTTGCAGTCCATAGCAATTGATGTGGCCAAGGCATGTGGAGGTCTTCCCTCGGCAATTGCTACAATCGCAAGAGCATTAAAAAACAAAAGCAGAGCTGAATGGCTTGATGCCTTGGGAGCATTGACGTCTTCCTCTGGAATCTCAGAAGAGGTTGGAGTCTCAGAGGGAATAGCGAGAACTTTACAGCACAGTTACGATTTCTTAGAAAGCGAGGAACTCAAGTCCACTCTTTTACTTTGTAGCATAATGGAAATGGAATATACTGACGATGCTTCTGTGGGAGACTTGTTGAGATGTGGGATGGGTCTGGGTATATTTCAAGGCATCGAAACAATTGAAGAAGCACAAGATCGTGTAGCTATATTGGTTCAATCACTAAAGAATTCTTCTTTGTTGCTTGACACTCCCGATAGTGAAAAGTTTTTCATGCATGATGTTGTTCATGACTTTGTCAGATCGATTGCATCAAGAGATCGACTTATGTGGGTGATGAATGACTTTGCAGGATGGGATGGGGCACATAAGGATAGATTTAAAAATTGCAAAGCAATCTCTTTGCATGATATTAGAGTGCTTCCAAAAGGACTGGAATGTCCAGAACTCGAGTTTCTGTATATGAAAACCAGTGATCCTTTTTTAGAAGTACCTGATGATTTTTTCACAAACATGCGGGAGGTTAGGGTTTTACATGTCATTGGAATGAATTTATCATCACTGCCACAATCACTTGGTCTCCTAACAAACCTTCATACATTGTGTATGGATCAATGCGAATTGCAAGATGTAGCTGCTATTGGACGCCTGCAGAAGCTAGAGATTCTTAGCTTCCGTAGTTCCAATATTGAGAAGTTGCCTAAAGAAATAGGCCAACTGACTGGACTAAGGTTGCTAGATTTTAGCCATTGTTTAGATCTTGAAGTTATTGAGCCAAATCTCCTATCAAGGTTAACAAGATTAGAAGTACTGTACGCGAGTAACACCTCTATCCAGTGGGCGGTTGAAGGAGGCAATAATACCATTAACAGCCTCTATGAACTGAAAAATTTGCATTACCTGATGACTATAGAAATACATATTCGAGATGCTAAATTAAAGCCAGAAGTCCTGTTCTCCCATTTGCTGAAAAGATACAAAATAGTCATAGGAGGTAATTGGGGCTATTGCGAGTGGTATAAGAAGGATGGGAATGCCGCAACGTTGACAGCTTCTGCAATTAATGATGAAATTATTTGGCTCAACCAACTTTCAGCTATGCGTTCTCTTGTTAAAAATCTAACACACTTGATCGTGCAAGGCTGTGGTAAAGTAAGTTATCTATTTTCAGATTCTATAGTTAATAGCTTTGTGCAGCTCCAATACCTTGAAATATGTGACTGCACTGCCTTGGAAGAGATAATAGTGGTGGTAGAAGAGGCACCAAGAGAAGAAGAAAGAAAGAGATTAATATTCCCTCAATTGAACCACCTAAAGATAAATGATCTGGAAAGCCTAAGAAGATTCTACTCGGGAAATCATATTGAATTTCCGTCCTTAAAAGAACTGGAGATAGAGAATTGCCCTGAATTGCACGCATTCATCTTTGATGATAAGGTAGAGATTACTTTAAATCTTCTCTCTATTCGTTTCTGCTTGTCTTAATTTCTTCATTATAGTATCTATGTGATCTTTTAGAATTCGATTGATCTTTTTCCTTGTTTAATTATGTCTTATTTGCAACTGTTTTCTTTATTTTTTGGACAAATATCTATTCAATTATTTTTAGTTAGATTAGATGGAACCTCAGTAACTCGGTGGCATGAATATTACAGGTTGGACTCCCTAACATAGAGAAAGTAATGATTTCCGGCATGGATAACTTGAAGACAATATGGCACAGCCAACCTCTTGAGAATTCCTTCTGCAAATTGAAATCGTTAGAAGTTAACGACTGCCAGAAGCTATTGACTGTAATTCCATCACGTTTTTGTAGAAGACTCTTGAAGCTGGAGTTCCTAACGGTTAAAAGCTGTGGTTTACTTGAACAAATATTTGATCTCGATGGGTTAAATTCTGAAGAAAAACATCCCATAGAACCAACTCGGTTGAGAGAATTGTATATTGATCACCTGCCAAACTTGAAGCACATATGGAATGAGGATCCCCAAAGAATGCTCTCCTTTCAAGAACTACAAAAAGTGAAAGTTTTTCTTTGTTCGAATCTGAAAAATCTCTTTCCATCATCTGTTGGTAGGAGCCTTTCAAAGCTTGAATCTCTTGAGGTATCTGATTGTGGAGTGGAGGAGATTGTCGCAAAGGGAGTAGTAGATGAAACAGTGGCTAGTCTTGTCTTTCCGGAATTAAGCTACTTGCAACTCCATTGCTTACCAGAGCTTAGAACGTTCTACCCTGGGCATACCGTAGAAGCGCCGTACTTAAAAAGGTTGGGTCTGCATTATTGTGACAAAATACAAATATTCATTTCGGAATTTCTTAGCTTCTACGAAACAAATGAGGGCCAACTTGATATCCCTATGCAACAACCGTTCTTCTTGGTCGGAAAGGTATGGACCTCATTTTTCCATTTTAAATTGTGAATTATGTCACCTAAAGTTGTAACATAACAACTGCAGTCATGCATAGAAATGTTCTTCTTCAATGAAAGTTTTCTAAAATGTTAATAACTATTTTCTGTTTTCTCTCAAAAGTTTACCTGTGGCACTGCCTAATTAAGATACATGTCAATCTCAATTAGCAACAAATGTCTTTAGTAAAAATTCAGCATGATGTAATATTTGTTGATTCATAAAGATCTTGCATTTGAATCTTATTAAATTTCTATAAACTAGCTGAGATGTAGTTCTATAGTGTTAGGAGTTCATAACAATTTTAAAGAAAAGATATACTGGCTCTTTAACATTAACTTTTAGTTGATTTTGGTGACTAGGGTTTCTCCATGTTGGAGGAATTGCAATTAAGCGGAAAGACTGTCACAAAGAAATGGCAGGTCCAGGTTCCAGAACGCTTCTTTCCCCAACTTAAGAGTCTTGAGCTCAGTGATGATGAATCAACAGTTTTGACACTTCATATTATTCAAAGATTTCACAATCTGGCAAAGCTTTCACTGAATAGCGGTTCATACCAAGAGATATTTCCATATGAATATGCCGAGGAATATATAGGAAGACTTTCAGAAATAAAGCATTTAGTTCTCAATGGTCTTCATGATCTTAAGGAAATATATGGACAAGACTCCAAAGAAAGCCTGAAATTTCAAGATCTTGAAATTCTAGAAGTGCAGTCGTGTTTCAATTTGATTAATCTAATGCCATCCTCAGCATCTTTACAGAATCTTACAATTCTGAGAGTGTGGGGTTGCGAAGGATTGATAAACATAATAGCTTTCTCAGCAGCCAAAAGTCTGCTGCGACTTGTGGAAATGGAAATATTTGACTGCGGAATGATGATGGAAATAGTAGCAAATGAAGATGTGACAAAAGACGGGATT
Source organism: Dipteronia sinensis (assembly GCA_033220585.1). Classification (NCBI taxonomy): domain Eukaryota; kingdom Viridiplantae; phylum Streptophyta; class Magnoliopsida; order Sapindales; family Sapindaceae; genus Dipteronia; species Dipteronia sinensis. The sequence goes on along the minus strand of CM065644.1, from coordinate 12,611,473 downwards.
GTTTTCGACAGCTTGAAGAGTTTGTCACTCTTGTATTTAAGAAGTCTCACATGCTTCTACTCAGGGAATTGCACTTTAAGCTTTCCATCTTTGGAGAATTTAACTGTGAACGAATGCCCAAAGATGAAGAATTTCTCTGAAGGAAGCATAAGCACACCAAAGTTACAAAAACTTGCATTCAGTGTGGAGCTGACTGAACACTATTGGGAGGGTGACGTTAATACGACCATACAACAATACCATAAAACAGAGGTACATATCGATTCACTATTTTAAGCTATTCCCCTTACTTTTCTTTGTATGGAATATTAAAATCTCCTTCATACCTGGTAACATGGTTTTAACGATATAAACTTAATAATTGCTTGAGCAAGATACTACACATTCCTCATGACCTTGTCATTTTATTTCTGTCACATGTGCTTATGCCACTTGAAGAATTACAGAATCTACTATGAGCATCTTATATAAGATTTTTGTAAAGCAACATTTCTATTTAATTCATTCACTTTCAATATACTGTTGTTCTGTTGCAGATTGCCAGGAAGAAAAGATTGCAGTGATCCTTCTGCTTACCATTTGGAGGAGGGAGATTCTTCTGTTGTTTGCGAGATATTGTGGCTCAGGTTATTATTTACATTGAAGTCAGATGCGGTGGGAATGCATTCTGTTTCTATTTCCATTGTCTGTTTTAGCTTTTCTTTCGTAATGACATCGCTGCAGCAGTTATGTTTCTTTGATTTTATCATCTGAGGTTGAATGCTGGGAGGTTACTTCCCATATTCTAGTTGTTGCTCTACCCTGGATTTTGTGACCACAGATTTCATTAACTTCAACTGAGAAGAGACGGATGATGGAAAAAACAGAATTCACTTTGGATTCCAAGAAATATATCTTTCCTTAAATTATGTGGTGTATTTTTAGTACAATTCAGATGTCAGAAGACCAGTAATCTAGTAGGCACTAGGTGATAGTCAGGCGGTGGCCCGTCATCAGAAGTTTTTAATTTTTTTAATTTTTTTAATTTTTTTTCCTAAATGTCAGGCGGTGACGTTGGACTGGTGTCGCTGTGTCGGGCAACGATTATTCATCCTGGATGAAAGACAAAATAGACATAATAACCTGGCCTTTGGATGAAAGCTTGTTGAGGGAATATGATGCCACATCTGACAGGGGTAAGCGCGGCGGAAGCCATCCTCGGAGGCTTGCCAACAAAGACCAACCTCCAACTCCTTGATTTTTGTTTTTGGCTCGCGAGTTAGGGATGGGCGTGGGGGCCCATTGGGGCGGGGGAGGGTCCCCTCACCCCTATCCCCATTTCTGAAACCTCCCCCCATCTCCGCCTCCAAACCCTATTTGGGGGAAGTGGGGATGGGGTGTTTAGGAGGAGCTTCCCCTGCCCCCACCCCCGTCCCCCATTTCCCTCATTTCCTCCATTTCTAATTCTAATATTTTTAAATCCGAAATTTATAATTCTGGATTCGAAATTCAATCATTCCAATCACCATGTTTCGATATTCAATTCATATAATTGTCCAAAATTAATAGAAATAACTATAGTAATTTAGTATTACACATAAAAGTCTAAACAAATTTATAAAAAAACTAAGTACATTCAACTGTCAGATAGTCAATTAGTGGTGGAACCATGAATAATAAAGTTAAAGTTATTTTTTTAGAAAAACAATAATATTAAAAATATATAAATATATAAATATATATATATATATATATATAGGGCTCAAAGAATAAATATCATTTTTTTGAGGTGGTATTTCAACAATGTCACTGCTTTAATAACTTATGTTTAAAAGGCACATATTATGGTGAACGGACAAAAATACCCCAAATTGTTGTTCCACATCAGCTTTCTTTCATTCAGTTTACAGTGACAAAGTACTGAAGTAGAGAGAGAAAGTCTGGTTGAAACTCAAGCAATCATTTGAACGATGACGGAGTGGCGCTACACAGGTGCATTCAGGGGTCGAGCTCGGAGCTTTTATGAAAAAACTCAAAAAAAGCTCAAAACTTTATGTAAAAAGCTCGGGCAGTTCATGAAAAAGCTCGGAGCTTTTATGAAAAAGCTCGAAATCTTATGCAAAAAGCTCGGGCAGAGCAATTCATGAAAAATGTCGGGCGGTTCATGAAAAAGCTCGGAAAAAGCTATGAAAAAGCTCGGAGTCTTATGTAAAAAGCTCGAGCAGTTCATGAAAAAGCTTGAAGACTTATTAAAAATGCTCGAAGATTCAAAATTGACAAAACTAATATCCTTGAAAAAAGCTCGACAACAATTTAAAAGGCTCGGATAGTTTTACAAAAGGCTCAGACAAAGTGTTAAAAGTCTCGGAAACCCAGAGCTTCATCATCTTATACATAAATTTTACCAACTCAATTTCCAGACAAGTTTATTGTATAGAGAGAGAGAGAGAGATGGAAGTACAAACAAAATAAAAAATTGATTATTTAAGGACAATTTTGGTAGTTCACCATAATAGGTGTATTTTAAACATAACTTATTAAAGCAATGACGTTGGTGCAACACACCTCCAAAAAAGTGACATTTATCACCATTTCCACTATATATATACATATGGGGAATGAGCCCCACCCTCATTTAAAGAAATGGGGAAATGGGGGTGGGGGTAGGCCCCCCCATCCCCATCCCCATCCCCATCTCCATTTAGGTTTTGGGGCAAAATTTGCCTCTATCCCCACCCACAAACCCCATTTGGCGGCAAAATTTGCTCCCAAATGGGGGTGGGGGCAAATGGGGATAGGGTGCCGTGGGGGAAATGCCCATCCCTACGTGGAGTCCAGGTTTTTTTTTTTTTTTAATGTGCTTGATTTGACTCCCGATCTTTTGCCTAAAAAAAAACCATTTAAACAGGTAGCAAGACCTTATGATTAAAGATAGAAAGGAGTCAGCTTGAAGTAAATGTATGCACCGGAAACAAAGAAACAAATGATTCATTAAAAAAAAAAAAAATTGGTTTCTGACATAAACCTTATAATTTTATTATAACAAAACCGTATGGTCTGGTCTGGTCCGGTCTGTGGTCCAAGCTTATTGAATCCGGATTAAACTGTAAACCGAATATTTTTAACACACTTTTATTCCGGTATAGATCACACTCAAAACTCTTCAATAAAACTTTAAAAAAATGAAATATTAAAGTTAAAAACTATGATTTATTATATTATTTGTGTTTCATTAACCCTGACTTATTGCAAGGTCGAATGAACTCTAAGATGAAATTGATTTTTTTTTCATTTACTTTAAGAAGTTATCATTTGTTTTGCATTAAATAATGGTATTATATATACAATTTTTTTATTGTCGGTTCGAACTGACAAAAGATTTATCAGTTACTTGCATGTGAGTCACTCATTTTACATACTTTGATTTGATATGTATGCACTTGTTAAAGCTCTTTCATAAATGAGTGGCTCACATTCAATGTCCTGATAAATTTTATATCAGGACGAACTGACAGTAGAAAGACAGTTATATATATATATATATATATATATATATATTTATATAATTAAACTAAGGTAGCGCCATAAATACATAACAAGTGATTTGATATAATTCTTATTTTTGTTTCTACTTTCTAATCAGCAGGTGCAAAACAAATGATTTTCATTGTAAATGTGTTTACAAGCAACTTTATTTAATTTTGATTTTTCTTGCTATTTTAATTTGAAATATTTTTCTTTTAAAAAATAAATTGAAATGTATGTTTTTTTAAAACAAAATGTTTGTTTCTCGTTAAGGGTTTTTTTTATAAGTCAAAACCGTTAGACCGAACTAAACCAATATAATTTGGTCTGGTCTAGTCTGAAAAGGAGATTAGTCCAAACTGGTTCAGTTTTTCAAAAAAAAAAATAGAAATTTTTTGTTTGGTTCGGTCCTAGTTGAAACCGAACCGAACATAACCGTATCCGACCCTACAAACAATTACAGAAAAAAGAAAACTTAAATTACCCATGTTGCACGTTGAAAAAAGAAAAATTCAGTTATAAACTCTTAAAAAACACCATTCAGGTACCCTCTTTCACGAGTCACACCTCTAGAACTAGTAGAAAACTTACATGGGACTGTTCTATTGACCTTGTAATGAGACCGTTCAATAAAAGTGTGTCATGTATAACATCGAAAATATAATTTTGAATGGTGCTATTGGCACACCCCATACTAATTTATTCATGTCCCACTTTTTAAAATTTTGATTTAATTAAATAAAATTAATTATTTTTATTATATTTTTTTGTTTATTTCTAAAACTACCCATTTTACTTATTTTTCAAAATTAATACATACCATATATGATCTTTCTATCTCTGTATTTGTATACAACTCTCTCACCTCCATTGATTGGTTTATTTTTTTCTTCTTATTTCTTCTTATTTCTATATTTTTTCTTCTTATTTCATGGAGGAAAAAAAATTAAAAAATAAAATGGTACTTCAACACAACAACAATTTGATATCATTCTAAAGAAAAATTAAACTTCAAACTTATTTCCAGAGAATTAATTGTTTCCGGATGCTTACTATCAATGTCAGACAATTATTGCTTTATGTCATTCTCAGACAATTCTTCCAGATGTTTGATATCTTTTTTAGACAATTTTTTCATATTCTTGATATCGTTCTCAAACTCTTCCATACTATTATATATGTGTGTAAGAAACAGATTTTAGGGTTTAAAAGTTAAATTTTTTTTTTTGAATAACAGATTACTGGTTTTTTTTTTGAAAAGGAATGTGAGATTTTAATAGATTTACTTTGTACAAGATTTTTTTCCTTAAATTGTATGTTTTTTTAATTAATTTGGATAAAGGAAAAAAAATATTAAATAATTAAAAAGGTTGGACATAAATAGACCGGTAGAGGTTGTGACAATAGCACCACTCTATATTTTTATGTTTTCAATGTAAATAACATACTTTTATTGGACGGTTTCACCACGTGACAGTAAAAAGTCTCCTGTAAGTTTTTCCCCTAAAACTAGTCCATTTCTCTATACAATTTAATTTAAAACAATTAATCATTTTTTTAAAGGAAAAACAAAAGACAAACAGCTCTGCCGTTAACTTCACAAACCCAAATCATCAATCAACAACCCTGGTGATGAATTGATAATGACCATGAAGATGAGAGAGAGAGACCAGAACTAGGATGGCGGCGATGGTGATGTATCGATGATGAGGGACAGACTAGAGAGACCATAGAGAGAATTCTTATTTTGATTTTTTATTTTCTTTCTTCTTCTTTTTTTCGATTTTCTCTTTATTTTTTAATTCATATTTTATTATGTAAAAATTGTAAAAAATAACCTGACCATATAATAGATTATTGTTTTTAACCAAATCATAATTTCTTATTGTTTGTAACCGATTATTATAATTACTTTTTACCCTATAGCCAATGAATTACAAAAATCACATCTCAAATCTTTTTCTCTATGTTCCATCATTTCTCTTAAGACCCAAATAACAACAACAACAAGATTAAAGTCCTCAATTTCCATAATATTTTTAAGACCCAAATAACAACAACAACAAGATTAAAGTCCTCAATTTCCATAATATTTTTTTCTCAGCAACTAAACAGGCTAGAACAATAACCCACAAATAATTTAAAGAATAAAACATAAAGCAAATCACAGCAAGCCAACAAAAATAAAATAAACGATCAAATCAAAAGTGGAAAATTCCATAGTTAGTCGATCCATTAATGGAGCTTCATGTTTCTCTGTTTTAGTTATTTTTTTTCTCATTCAAAACTTTTAACAAACATCTAGTAGTTTTTTTTTTGAACAACCACATTCTATTCATCGAGCCATGGAGGTCGGAAAAAAACCGAGAACAAAACAAGGCCTAAAGGCAAAAGACCCCAACATAGACGACACTACAACTAGGGGTGGGCACGGTTCGGTTCGGTTCGGTTTTGGGTAAAACCGAATTGAACCGAAAATATTTCGGTTCATCCAAAATTAAACCGGTTTAAACCGAATAAGAAATGGGAACCGAACTGAACTGAACTAATTTTAATCGGTTCGGTTCGGTTCAATTTGGTTTTGGGCCTAATGGGCCGGATAGCATAATGAGTCTTTTTAATTTGTTTTAAAATTAATGAATAGCTTAATGAGCCTAATTTTGGCCATTTGAATAACCCAAACCCAAAACAACATATTACATAATATAAAAAACATATTAATACATTTCAAAACATACTAATACATAATAATAAGTTAATAACAAATCCGTTCCAAAATATAAAAACATACTAATACATTCCAAAATCCGAACTCATAAATAAAAGTTCAAAATATGTTAATAATAGTACACTACATAATAATACATCCCCACAAATAAATAGAATTGAGATGTTGTGTGGTTGCGTAAGAGAAAGAACACTATAAATGTTAGGTTTTTTTTAGGGGGTTTAATAGGTTCAAACCGGTTTTCAGAAAAGAAAACCGGTTTGAACCGAAAACTTTTTCGGTTTTCAATTTTTAAACCGGTTTAAACCGAATTAATTATACGAACCGAACCGAACACCCTTTTTTCGGTTCGCTTCGGTTCGATTCGTTTCGGTTCTGAACTTAGTGTCCACCCCTAACTACAACACAAAGAATCAGACCTGATACACCAAAGCAAAAACAGAGCAACATACCGAAAACACAAAGCAGACCATCATACCTGATGCACCCAAGACAACAAAAACAAAGCACATAGACCTAATGACAAAACATCCACCACAAGTCAAAGCAAAGACCATTGATCCAACTTGAAAGAGAGAGGTTGATATCAACTCTATCAACCACTTCACTCAAACTTTTATATATAACCCATCAAACCTAAAAAAAATTCACAGGTAATTGGTTTTCATAAAAATCGCATCAAGCAACAAAAAAATGGAACAAAAATTGTACTTTGAGCAATTACAGTCGAACTCAAGTTGAAGTGGGTTGAAGACGGGTCGAAATTGGGTCACAAACGGGTTGAGTCATAAACAGGTCGATGTCACCCTAGGTCGCCGGAATGTTCGACCGTCGAATCGTTGTCGGAAAGCACCTGCTTCTTCTTTGTTGGCGTCGCACGATCCAATCCCTTCCTATCTTCTTCTCTTTTTCTTTTTCTTTTTCTTCTTCTTCGACGGCGTCACCCTTATCTTGTCGCCGTCGCGTGGTTGCCCACCTATCACCTATGCCACTCTCACTATAGTTGAAAACGATGCTTCTTCTTTTTTTATCGATAATGGCATTAAAACTATTAGGTTTATGTTTGTAAAAAAATTGAAATTTAGATTTACTTTTACAAATAAAATTAATTTTTTTTTAAAAAAAAGGGCATTTTAGACTTTACAACTTACACTCGGTTAAAAACAATAGCTTAAATATTTTTAATTAAAAACAATGATCAATTTCTTAATTTGACTGCTTTTATAAATGTCTCTTTTATTATTATATTTAGTTTTTTTTTTTGAAAAGCTTATTATACTTTGTTTTAATTTTAATATTTTATTATATGGGTTTCTTTTTCTTTTTTGACATTTTTTTATTATATGGTTTTCAAAATGTAATTTTATAAAATTATCCATTTACCCTTGGATGTGGAATTCTGATTTGTCAGGGGATAAACACACTGTTCAATTACCAATTTGCCATTCAAACTTCAGGGGAGAAATGTGAAATACTGAAACGTCAGGGATAAATCGACATAAAACCAAAAGGGGAAAATAATAATATCCCATGAAACAAAGTAACAAGCCAGTTAGAGGGATGCTAGAATTAGTCTCTCAATCCGCTCTCTCAACCCACTCTCTCTTCATATGATGACATACGTACATCTTTTACTTTTTGATATCAAATTTAGAACCATATAAATGCACTGTTTTCTTTTTTTAAATGTTGCTTACAATTCAAATATATATTTCCAAATTGTCCTTTTTCTTCTATAATATATAAAACTACAATTAATATGTTAAAAAATACATAGAATTAATATTATATATATATATATATTAACAGTACATTCAAAACCATAAAAAGAGACTAAAAAGAAATGTTTTAAAGCCATTCTAAAACAACTATTTTATTCTATACGTAACATAAACATTTTAATTAATATTTAATATAATAAAATAAAATTATATGGTGAGAAGACTAATTAATCTGTAATTATAATATATACTTCAATTAGTATAATATGCAATTTAATTGCATACTATATATACATTTATTTATTGATATATATTGTTTTTTTAATATTAAAGTTATTAATTCTGGTTTTTTTAAGCATTTAATTCTGAGTTTTATTTTTTAAAGAAAAAAAAAGTAATTTGAGGAGACGTTAGATGGTTTGAACGATAAATAACATAAAAAATTTATATAGCTCTAAATTTAACATCAAAAAAGTAAAATGTATATATATATCTTTAAATAAAGATACAGTGGGTTGAGAGAGTGATTTTAGAATACCACCGGTTATCTATTCCTCGTTTGTGGTGCAATGCCCAAAATGAAAAGTAAAAATTGATGCTAAGCCTGAGGTAAACCGGCAAGTGGCAACGAGAGGTAGGATTAAAATAGTTTAGGGTTTAGGATTGAAATAGCGATTTTAGCATCTCTATTCCTCGTTTGTGGTGCAATGCCCAAAAAGAAAAGTAAAAATTGATGCTAAACCTGTGGCAACGAGAGGTAGGCCACAGGAACAACTGCTAATCAGTCATCGGCTCATCGCTACTCGAAAAGTTCTCACTGAATTTGCCTTGTTTATCTGAAAAAAGAAAAGAAGAGAGAGACAGGGAGGTTGAGGAGCCATGGCTGTTGAAATAACTATTTCAAATGTCACTGTGAAAATGAAAAATCTGCTGGACAGAAATGAAATTATGTATCGGTCAAGACTGAGGACTAGAATCAATCGGTCTATCGAGTCCCTGGATGAGTGTCTCAAGTCCTTGAAGGATCTGAAGGGCCAAGGGTATTCTTCAAAGATTGATGACTGGAAGACAGATCTCCAGAAAGCTGTGTACCTCACAGAGAACGACATTGATGATTTCCTTGGTAGAGCAGCTTTGACTAAGGCCTCCCCTATACTCTACATGAAATCTTGCTCTGACCAATTTTTTTTCAACAATAAGATGGAAAAATTTGTCTGCAAGCTGAGACAAATGTCAAAGCAAATCCAAGAAATGTCGAGCAAATCGGACAAAAAGGAAGATTCGCAGCTCCAACAATCTGCATCCAAAGATGGTGGTGAGGATACTTCTGAACCTAAACATCCCAGACGGACAATCTGACAAGGAGCTAGCCAAACCTTCAGCAGATATGGGTGCTTCATCAAGCAACAAGTTGGGTGATCCGCAACTTCAACAATCGGCAAAATCAGAAGCTTTTGGTGAGGATACTTCTCAGCCAATCACCTCAAATGGGCGACCTGAGTCTGACCAAGAGCAGCCGAAACTTTCAGGGGATACGGGGGTTCAACCAAGCAACAACTTGCGAGTGTCGCAACTTCGACAACTGGTAATCAAAGATGTTGGTGAGATTATTTCTGAGCCAAACATTTCCGATGGCAGACCTGAGCAGGAGCCAACAGACTTGTCAAGCAAAGGTAATGTTGAGGACACTCCTGAACAAATATTGTCTAACAGGAAAGATTTTTCGGTGTTATCGGAGATCAATGAAGTTGCCGATGATAGTCATACAGTTGCAGGTGATATCAGAAATAGAAAGAGTTATCAGCGCTTACAGAGTACTGGAAAGCGTTTAAAGCGCTCGGAAAGTATGTATGATGAAACAAAAATTGTTGTTCTCGAGGATAAATTACAAGAGTTAACTCAGCTAACTTTGAATCGCTACGCTATGCACTTTCTCATATCGGTAGTGGGCAGGGCAGGCTCCGGCAAGACACTTCTAGTGAGACAAATTTTCAACCACCCACAAACCAAGCAGAATTTCGAGAAGCTTGCTTTCATTTCTGTTTCTCAAAATTTTAAAGAGAGGGAAATCTTGGCTGAGATATTGCAACAGGTTGCAGGAGTGAAGGATCAAGAGAAATTGTCATTCGAGGTTTTGCAGCAGAAGCTTCGTGATTTCTTAGCTCGGAAGAGGTACCTAATAGTCTTGGATGATGTCCATTCACCTGATGTCTGGAACAAAATCAAATTGGCCTTTCCAAGCTCATTAAAAGGTAGCAGGGTGATCCTCACTATCCGCGATGCTAATGTAGCACGCCGCATTGCTCCTACAATCGTTCTCCTCCATATACGTCCACTGACTGATGAGGAGAGTTGGAAATTGTTCTTAACAAGGGTGAAAATGAAAAAAGACATATCAGATTCTATCAAGCAGGAAATATTGCTTAAATGTCAGGGTGTACCTCTTCAAATATTGGTGCTGGGAGGTGTATTGGCTTCTAGAGACCCTGCTGGGTGGTCAGAGGTGCTAAATCAGATCAGGGCAACTGGAAAAGAAGAAAAGAAGAAGGTCGAAGAAACTAAGCTAAGAAGAAAGGTAACAATGACTGCGAAGCGTCCTAAGCAAGGAGAGATCCAAGCAGCAAAAGCAATTGAGCTGCAGCAGAAGCAGGAAGAAAAGAAGGAGACTAATGCAGCTCTTGATGAAGATCAATCAAATTCCCCTGATCAACAAGTTTCCGAAGATTCATTAGATCCTTCAAATATCTTGGATTTGGCCTTTCAGGACCTTTCATCCACGTTAAGGGAATGTTTTCATTACTTGTGTCTCTTCCCCAAATCCCGTGAGATCCGTACAAGGAGGTTGTTTCAGTTATGGTTTGCTGAGGGATGGGCAGTGATACCAAAGAATGGGGATACTGCTGAGGGATTGGCAGTGATACCAAAGAAAGGGGATACAAATGCCGCTGAAGATGTGGTGGAGAAATATATTGAAGATCTAGAGCGAAGGAACATGATCGAAGTAGCTGAACTGAGGTCAGATGGAAAGCCTAAAACATGTAGAGTTCCGGATACTCTATACGATAAGTTCATTTCAGATGCTGCAGACTTGGGATATCTTCACATCCATGGCAACTCAGATTCTACATCAAAATCACCAAACTCTAACATCCGCAGGCTTGCAGAACGCTTAGACCCCCAGGACACGCTTCCTTCAAATCGTATAAACATTAAAGATGTTCGTTCTTATATATGTTTCTACAACCTAAAGGGAGATAGGCCGGCTGAGGAAGTTGGAAAATTTATAAACAACACATTCGATAGAAGAGGCTTCGGCTTGCTCACAGTGCTTGATCTAGAAGGTGTATACAAACCGGTGCTTCCTAAAACACTAGGAAACGTGCTGCCACTTCTAAAGTATGTAGGTCTGAGATGGACTTTTCTAGACTCAATCCCGGAATCAGTTGGTGATCTCCACTTCCTGGAGACTTTAGATGTCAAGCACACCAACATCATCACATTGCCCATTTCCATCTGGAAGGCCAAGGAGCTTCAGCATCTCTTCATGAACGAGATACATTTTGAAATGTCAATTCGAGAGTCATCTTCCTGTGGTTATCCGAAAAAACTTCAGACTCTTTGGGGCCTATTAATCGGCAATAAGAACCCTCCAGTTGAGTTGTTGAAGAGGCTGACTAATATCAGAAAATTGGGACTGACATGCCACACAGAATCATTAAAGAATCTAACAGAGTGGATTTCTAAACTTTCCGGACTTCGGTCTTTGAGGTTGAGAGCAATAAATGAATTTAGCGAACCTTCAGACATCCATCTGAGTTCCATGAAGGGCCACAAGGAGTTAACAGACTTGTATTTACTGGGAAAGTTACCAAGAGCTATAGACATAATAAGTGAACTTCCTCCAAAACTCACAAACCTTACCTTGTCAGTGTCACAACTCTCAGATGATCCCATGAAAATGCTAGGTCAACTGAAGGACCTGAAAGTCCTCAAGCTTTTAGCTGGTTCCTACATAGGGGAAAAGATGACTTGTCTTGAAGGTGGATTTCCAGAACTAGAAGTTTTGAAATTGTGGATGCTGAAGGAGCTTGAAAATTGGATTATTGAGCAAGGAACCATGCTTAAACTGAAGGAATTGGAGATCAGATATTGCCCGAAACTAAACAAACCTGAAGGCTTGGAGAATCTGACTGCAGCGACTGCTGCCTTAGAGAAAGTGACCTTAACGAACATGAAAGAGGCTTTTATTACTGAAGTTGAAGGATGCTTAGGCCAGAACGTATCCATCCATAAAACCGATCACGTTTTCAATCCTTCATGGGTGAGAGTTTTCAATTTTACCTGGTCCAGTTGCCATAGTTTCATATTCCAATCTTTTCTTTCTTCTGTTTTCTTGTAATTAACTATCTGTGTGAATTTTATTGGTTGTTTTGACTAATTTTCCCATTTCTTTTGTAGGATTAAATACTCGTGGATGCAATTCTGTGGAAGAGACCAACCTGCCATCAATGTTTGCTCTCAGATGGTAATCTTTACAAATCACTCCATGTTTTGTTTCTCTTAGTATGTAGACAAGGTAGTTAGATGGAAACCCAAATCATTAACAGAAATACAGAGATGATATTTTGCTATCACTTTGACATATGTATTCCTTCTTTGGTGGAAATTCTTCGTTTGAAACCTCTCACAAGTTTAAATGTCACAGAGGGTAGAGAAACAGTTGCCTTTCCAAAATATATGATGCAAGATTCTTGCGTTGAACGGTTAGCTTTTGTAAATTAATTAGTCCAGGAAAGATTTTTGATAATCGGCTGTTTTCTGCCATACCATTAACCATCGATCTGTGTGAATTTCAAGATGCAATCCATGCTCACCATGAGTGTCATTGCAAAATATTCCAAAGAAATGAAATTTCAATGAAGCCATTCTGCTCCAATGTGAGAGCAGAGAGACACTGACATGGAGTTGATACAATATCCTCCCACCTGTTTCTGTTGTTGAGTAATGAAATGTTTTTTTTTCTGTGTATAATTCTTTTTAATGATTATTGATATATAGAAACTCGACAGGACTTATACATTCAACATAGTTTTGATCTCTACGTAAACACAAGATCTCATGTTTTCAGCTCTTTTATTAATAAAATATGTTTCACTATCATAATGAAGCATGTCTAAGCAAAAACAGTACTCCCACAATATCAAATGTAAAGCAAAAATGTTTTCAATCAGTTTTATAGACATTAACATGATTTTTTTTTTATTCTCTTAAGAAAATACTTTTACTGACATGAGAATTATAATTTTGTTACATTGTGTATATATTATATTTAGAAGTGAAATGAAAATCTATTTCTATAAAGTGTTTTAATTAAAATGAAAGTCTATTGGAAATCCCTTAAAAAAAAAAGAGATATTCTATTGGAAATCTTTCATAATTTATAATGTCTAAAAAAACAAGGTAAAAAAAAAAAATAGGTGTAGGGTTAGGAGTTAGGGTAGGCATACTTCTGAGTTCTAAGACCCTAAAAACATGATGTTGTAGGGATTTTTTGATAGCATGACAAGTCAGCATGATCACCTGAAAATACGATGATTAGATATGTCCACATCAACAAAGTCAGCCAGAAAAGATCAATCCAAGATAACCAGTAGATGATCTCAAGGCTTGATCAGGTTTACCTAAGATGGTCGGGAAGTTAACCGATCGGGTAGAGATAACTTGGTCGGGGAAGCTAGCCAATCGGGTAGAGATAATTTGGTCGGGCAAATACAATTCGATCGGGATAAAAGGGATCCGGTCGGGGTTAGGCAGCTGATCAGTTAAATGACGCATGAAAGTCATTAAAGACAATCACGACTCAGATACTCAAAGAAAGAGTCTTACTCAATTAAGATATCTAGAAGCATCCTCTGATAAGGAAACAAACTTCCTTATAGATATCAGAGTCCAAATCAGACAATAAGTCTAATTCATTCAATTCATGGAAGATACGAAACAGGAAAGAAGACAAAGACGATTTCAACAAGTAATAAGTCCTAATTAAACACTATTATCTTTCCTTACTTGTACAACAAAGATTTGGGTTCTATGCACATATAAATAAACTTATAATCTCATTGTAAAATAGATAGATAGAAATATACACAGACGAAACATAGAATACGAGAGAGCAAGAGAGCCTAAGTGTGTAATTATATTATTCATAGTGAATTATTCTCCTCCTCGAAGTCACCGGCAACCGTGGATGTTTCCCCGCCTTGGGGTTTTACCATGTAAAATTTATGTCTTCATAATCTCTTTTTCTCTTCTTGTTCATAACATTATTATCAATTCACCATACTTTGTGTGACGCGTGATTGACTTTACGTAATCCAAAAATCATCGTCAACAATATGCGTTAGAAGGAGGGGGCTATGAATTAATTTTTGTTAAGTTAACCTCGAAGAACTTGTGAAGCAGTAACATGGCAGACAATAGGGATGGAAGTCAATCTCCGCATGATACTATCACTCCTCGTGGTGTCAACAACTCTGGTCCAATGAACGCCAGCATTGCTGGAGGAAGTTTTCCCTCCGTAACTCCAACCTCAACTGATCAAGCCGAGGTAACTTTCGCAGATGCTCCTCCAAGAATTTCCCCAAATGCATTCCAGCAGGTCCAAGAATCCCTGCGGAGAGTTATTGAAGACGCCGCTAGACATGGAATCAATATAACCGCAACTGCTGATCTGACCTCACCGTACCAATTATCTACACCTATGGTGGCCCAAGACCCTAAGGTGCATTCTGAGATAATAGGCGTGACCCCAGACGCGCCCTGTAAAAACGGTAGAGATAGGTCGGATCACCTTGGAAGGGGGAAACATTCCCAAAGGGGAGGTGAATGAGTTAGCGGGTGAGAAAGGCAAGATCGATATCAAACAGATTCTGAGCCGGAGGAAACCCGTAGAGATGTTCGTAGGCGGGACTGGATCTAGTTCGTCAGATGACAGTGATCAACCACCCCGCAGAACACGCCTGAAGGAGCAAGTCCCCGCTAAGATTATATACCTCAGGAACCCGAACTAAGGTGGGCATTTATAGGATCATGTAGGACTCACTGACCGCCAGAGATCGGGAATAGATAATGAGCCAGAAAAGAGCGAGATATCTTGATACGGAAACTAACTCAGAAGGTAAAAGGATTAGAACGTCGTCAGGGGCCCAAAGATTTACTGGACGATGATTCTGAAAGCCCCTTCGTGAACATCATTCTCCAAACCCAGTTCGCGGAAAGATTCAGAATGCCTTGGGTTGAGCAATTTAAAGCAGATACGGATCCAAAGGAACACGTGAGAGGGTTCCAAAGTGCAATGGCGCAGTACGCTTACAACGACCCACTGATATGCTTGACGTTCCCTCAAATGCTCAGGGACTTAGGATCCAGGTGGTTTGGAAGGCTCCTTAAGGGAACAATCAAGAATTTCCGAGAACTGGCCCAGGCTTTTTCGCGACAATTCTTGGGAAATATACAAAAGAGAAAATCAATAGCTCACTTTTCCATCCTCAAACAGGGAAAGAACGAATCATTAAAAGATTACCTGAAAAGGTTTTCTCAGGAAGTGTCAAGGATCCATAATCCCAATGATGAGGTTGTGGTGGCCGCTTTCACCAACAACCTACAAAAGGGTAGGATGTCTTTCGATTTGAGGAGGGAAAACCTGAGTACATACGCCGACCTGATGGATGTAGCAGGCAGTTACGCAATGGCTGAAGAAGAAAAGTTGGCTTAGGGGGGTAGTTATATGTACGGGGGTCGCCCAGGGGAGAACACCAAAACAAGTGAAGGCTATGCGAAGAACCAAAAGGTGATCACCAGGAGCGAGACAAGAATCGTAGAAATAGTCAGAGTGATAAAAAGTTTCAGGGTCAGTATACCAACTACACTCCCCTCACCAAAAGGCAAGAGGAAATCTTGGCGATTGTAGAAGACCAGAAGCTAGTCAAATATCCTCTTAGACAATCGATCCACGCTCGGAGTGATACGACAAAATATTACAGGTTCCACAAGGAAAATGGTCATGACACATCATAGTGCTACCAACTAAAAGACCACATTGAGACACTCATCAGTGAGGGTCATCTCAAAGATTTAATTCTTAAAAAGACTGATGATCAGCAGAAGGATCCCCACTGGGACGACCGACCAAGGGGAAACCAAGAAAAGAAACGAAGCTCGGGCCAAGGCAGCGGCGAATGGACAATCAACACTATTTTCTAAAGACCAAAAAAAAAATTACTTTTGAGAGAGATAGTTTAGTTGCTTTCAGTTTTTGTTTAAGATATTTTAAGTTTGTTTTTTATTATTTCTTCTAATGATGTTGTTAATTTTCAGATCAATTAATGAAGAAGCCAAGAATGGTGTTCAAATTTTTTATAATCATCTTTGTTATCAAAGATAAACTCGCAGCGCTGACACCTGCCATGGTGGGTGAAGGTGCCCGAGAGGCTGAGAAGTCGGTTGTTAGAGATCCGACGCACCTGCCGAACTGACTGGGTGCATATAAAGCACCGCCAGCAATCCGGCCACCCTGAAGTGCCGGTTCTACAGGGAAAAAACACTCGGGTACCCCATCGGGGAAAACCTGATGAGATGCGTTTGGTTGTGTTAGTATTGCACTAACGATTCGACCAAACCCTTGTAAACAGACAAAACTGGGAGACGTCCTTGGTGACTTGTTTACATGGGAAGAACAAGGAAAATGGGGCAAGGTTCCCAGAACACCTCTTGGCTGAAGACTCAAGACAGTCGAGAATTATCCTAAGTAAAGAGCCGAGACACCGACCGGTCAAAGATCGATCAGTTTAATAAGATACTTGATCGGTTCAGCAACAAAAACGATCAGTTTAATAAGATACTTGATCGATGCAGCAACAAAAGTGATCAGTTTAATAAGATACTTGATCGGGAAAAAGCGATAAGATCAGAAGAGTCAAAAAATCAAGGGAAAAAATTATTCAAATCGTCTTTTGATGAGCCGTCAAGAGTTCATCTCGCGGATTTGAGGGGGTATTGTTGCAGGGAGTTTTTGATAGCATGACAAGTCAGCATGATCATCTGAAAATATGGTGATTAGATATGCCACATCACCAAAGTCAGCTAGGAAAGATCAATCCAAGATGACCAGTAGATGATCTCAAGGCTTGATCAGGTTTACCTAAGATGGTCGAGAAGCTAACCGATCGGGTAGAGATAACTTGGTCAGGGAAGCTAGCCGATCCGGTAGAGATAACTTGGTCGGGCAAATACAATCCGATCAGGATAAAAGGGATCTGGTCGAGGTTAGGCAGCTGATCAGTTAGATGACGTATGAGAGTCATTAAAGACGATCACGTCTCAGATACTCAGAGAAAGAGTCTTACTCAAATAAGATATCTAGAAGCATCATCTGATAAGGAAACAAACTTCCTTATAGATATCAAAGTCCAAATCAGGCAATAAGTCTAATTCATTCAATTCATGGAAGATGCGAAACAGGAAAGAAGACAAAGACGACTTCAACAAGTAATAAGTCATAATTAAACACTATTACCTTTCCTTACTTGTACAACCAATATTAGGGCTCTATGCACATATAAATAGACCTATAATCTCATTGTCAAATTGATAGATAGAAATATATACACAGACGAAACATAGAATACGAGAGAGCATGAGAGTCTGAGTATGTAATCATATTATTCATAGTGAATTATTCTCTTCGCCGTCACCGGCAACCGTGGATGTTTCTCAGCCTTAGGGTTTTACCACGTAAAATCTATGTTTTCATAATCTATATTTCTTTTCTTGTTCATAACATTATTATCAATTCATCATACTTTGCGTGATGTGTGATCGACTTTACTTAATCTAAAAATCACCGTCAACACATGCGAATGCTTCATACTCATGAGCTCATGTACGGTCCATAAATGTATAAACATACCCCAATTTAATTAGTTAAATATAAATTAGAATACTATTTTTAGACAACTGATTTAAACCCCAATTTAATTAGTTAAATATAAATTTGAATACTATTTCTAGACAGCTGAGTTAAGTCTCAAATTTATCCCCCTTACATAAGAAAGCATACATGTGATTTCAAGTTTATCTCTTTGTTCTATTTTTAAAAGATAAAATAAAAAAATTAGACCTTTATTAATACGACCATAGTTAAACAGCCTTTGCCGGTCAAACTAAATCATGGCTACTTGAACGTGGTTAAAGTGAAATATAATTTATTTAATCAATTTCCATGTGAAATTATGAATTAAGATAAATCAAGGTCGTCTCGGCGTTTCTTGCACAGGTGCCCATGTGGGCCTCTGATTCCATCATTCAAACTTTCTACATTAAAACTTGACGAAGACTTCTTAAAAAAATAAAAAAAATATCCGACAACTCTTGGAATTTCCGAATAAAAAATACCTCTATCATTTCACTGTTTAAAGTAACATGGGTGCATACTGCCATTTTCATTTGAATAGGAAAGCAAATGACAAACCGTTGACTGAATATTATATCTTTTTACACAATAGTAAATAAATAATAATAATAAAGGTAACTCGTATTTTAGTCCCTATAATTTATCTTAATCCTGCGTTTAGTCCACGATTTTTTAAAATTATAACTTTTAATCCTTCTGTGACAGAATCCGTTAAAAGGACGAATTCTGACACGTCAAGTGTGTTAAATGACGTAAATGCCCTTGATATGTTCTGATCCCATTGAAAAGGCTGTTTTACCCTTACTTTTGTCTTTTGTGTGATTAAATTATTGAAATTACAAGTTTACCCTCTAATTAATTCATTAAATAAAAAATATATTTAAAAAACTGAAAAATTTTATTTTTTTAAAAAAAAAAGATGGATCTCCACCATCCATTTTAAAGATAGATGGTGGAGATATTTTTTTTAATTAAATTTTAAAAACAAAAATAACAAATAAAAAATAATTTAAAAACAAGTTTTAAAAAAAAAATATGTTTATCTGATTTACAAGCAAAACAAAAGATAAAACAAAAATAAAAATTTTGTGGATCTGGTGATCTCCACCAGATCTCTTTATAAAAAAAATAAAAAATAAAATAACATCATCTCTAAGACCTAGATTCCAGAAACCAACATCATCAAAATCATCAGGACCAAACCAAATCTCTCTATCCAAATCATCGAAATCATCACCAGCTACCAAATAATTTAAAAACAAACCCAGAATCCATACACAAAACACAAACTCAGAATTCATACACCAAAAACACAACCAAACCCAGATTCCATACCTTCCCAACAACTAAACACTTCAAATCCAGAATCCATACCTTCCCAGAATCCAGACCTTCCCAACAACCAAACACTTAAAATAAAATAAAATTTATTTGTTTAATTTTATTTTAACTCAAAACCCAGAATCCATACCATCCCAACAACCAAACACAACTCCAAACCCACACCCAAACACTTTGAAGAACAGATTTGTAAAAAATGGAAAGGGAAAAAAAACAAACAAAAAATTAGATCTTGTGGAGAAAGTATCTCCACTAAATAAAAAAAATCAAATTAAAACAACTAATCAAATAATCAAATTAAAATTAAAAACTCTCTCTTTTAGTCTTCTTTCCCGGTGACCCTGAACCAACCTCGTCGGAAAAAGAGGAACGAAGCAATATGCCACTCACACGGTCACTATACAAGAATCTGAGGAGCCTAAACTAAATCGACCGAAAGCCAAGTGAGGGTTTCGATGTGGTGGCGGTGTGGATTTGGTGGTGGTGGCTGTATGAGTTTGGCGGTGGTTGTGTGGTTTGGTGGAGGTGTGGGTTTGGATGTGGTGGCGGTGTGGGTTTTGAGGTGGTGGATAGGGGTGGGCACGGTTCAGTTCTGTTCGGTTTTAGGTAAAACCGAACTGAACCGAAAATATTTCGGTTTACCTAAAATATTTCGGTTTACCTAAAATATTTCGGTTTAAACCGAATAAGAAATGGTAACCTGAACTGAACCGAACTGATTTTAATCGGTTCGGTTCATTTTGGTTTTAGGGCCTAATGGGCCTTATGGACTTGATGGGTTTAATGAGTCTTCTTAATATGTTTTTAAATTTGATGGGTTGTTGGATTCTAATTTTGGGCAAAAGTTTCATAAATTTTAATAGTCCAAACCCAAAAAAAACCTAAATCAAACCTAATTAATAAATAATAATATTTAATGAAAGAAAAGAAGTATGTTAAAAACTTTTCGGTTTTAAACTTTTCGGTTTTCAACTTTTAAATCGGTTTAAACCGAATTCATTTTATGAACCGAACCGAATACCCTTTTTTTGTTCAGTTCCGAACTTAGTGCCCACCCCTAGTGGTGGAGGTGTGAATTTGGATGTCGATTCGACGGATTGGAGGTAGTGTGGAGATTTCGTTGTTGATTACGGCAGATTGGAGGTGGTAGAGGTGTGGGTTTGGTGGAGGTTATCAGATGAAGATGCGAGAAAAAAAAAACCAGATGGAAGAGAGAGAGAGTGGCATCTAGAATTAGATGAAGTGAGAGAAAAAAAATTGATGTAAACGTTGTCGTTTGGAGGAGAGAGATGAAAAAAAAATATAATTATTATTTAATTTAATAATATTTATTTGTTTTTTAAAATTAATTTGTAAATTACTATTATATCATTTGGTTATATAACATTCTAGAACATCTGATGCTATTTTACATTTTTATCCTCGTTGACCCTCGTTGACCCTCGTTGACTTGACGGAACCCTAACAGAATTGGACTGTAGAGACTATAATACGTATTGTCAGAGAAATGATGGACTAAAAATTACAATTCCAAAAAACCGTAGATTAAACTGTAGATTAAGACAAACTGCATGTACTAAAATATGATTTACCCTAATAATAATTAAAGCCAAATGAAATTATGAAACAACCCGACATTTTATATAATTACAATTCTACTTAGATAAAAGTTATTCAAAGGACCAAAGATTTTAAAAATTCTGAAAAACAATTTAACTTAATTTTAAATAATTATTTCAAATCATATTTATATAATAATAAAATAGATAAGTCTGGTAATTTGGATTTTTAACATTTGAAAGTTAGTCAAATCGTTAATAACACTTTTCAGGATATATTTATATAATTATTATTATATAAATATGAATCGTCAAACATTTGAAAGTTAGCAAACATTGAGGCTGAGTGTAATATTATCTAAAATCAGGAATGTGAGTGCAATTAATCATTTAGAAAAGTATGAATCGTAAAAAATGACCACATAAATATATCAAATTTGTTTTTAATCATGTACGAAAATTTAACTCTTAATAACCATATTTTAAAATGAGAAACTATTTTTTTTTTACACTTCTTTTCTAAAAACATTCCATTTTAAAATTTTAAATCTAAAAAAAAAAATTATAAAGACACTTCTTTTTTATTTCAAAATTACCCATTTTATCTTTTGACACCCATATTATAAGGGATATAATCATTTTCCCCATGTAGTTTGTTTTATTAGACATCTTACCCTCTGCTTTCAGTAATGATCATTTTTCCCCCTGAAAACCAAAATATTAGACACTCTACCCCCTCTAGTTTCAATAATGGTCATTCTCCCCCCTGAAAATCAAAATATTAGACATTTTACCCCCTAACCGTTAGGAATTCATTTGCCAACTTATTTGACCAACAAAAAATCAATTCAATGACCTTATTACCCTTGAACAAGTGAATTATGCCCCTAATGATACCATTAATTATTTTTTAAGAAAAAAATCGAAATTAAAAAAATAAAAACTAATGAAAGTATTTAAAAAAAGGATTGAAATAAAAAAATAAAAAAATTATCAATAAAAAATTCAGTATTTCAAAAAAAAAAACAATTCAATATTTTAAAATCAATTTTAATATTGTCTTAGTTTTTTACAATTATATTATTTTGTTATTTTATTATTCTTTATATTAATTTTTTTAAAATAAATTTTTTATTTTTACATTTTATTCTTTATATTAATTTTTTTAACATTTAATTCGTTATATTAATTTTTGTTTAAATAATTATTTTAAATTTTTATTTTCAATTCTGTTTTTTTAATACTTTTGCTAGTTTTTATTTTATTAATTCTAATTGTTTTTGTTTGTAAAAATAATTAGGGATATCATTAGGGGCATAACTCATATGTTTAAGGGTAATAAAGTTATTTAATTTATTTTTTGATGATCAAATAAGTAGACTAACGGAATTCCCAACGATTGGGGAGTAAAATGTTTAATGTTTTGGTTTTTAGGGGGGGGGGGGGGGGGGGGGGGGGGGGGGGGGAACTAAAGAGGGTAAAGTGTCTAATATTTTGGTTTTTAAGGGGGAGAATGGCCATTAAATTATATGTTCAAGGGTAATAAAGTTATTTAATTGATTTTTTGATGGTCAAATAAGTAGACTAACGGAATTCCTAACGGTTGGGGAGTAAAATGTTTAATATTTTAGTTTTCGGGGGGAGGATCTAAAGGGGGTAAAGTGTCTAATATTTTGGTTTTCAAGGGGGAGAATGACTATTACTGAAACTAGAGAGAGTAAAGTGTCTAATATGACAAACTATAAGGGAGGAAAATGATTATATCCCCTATTATAAAACACTCCATTTTAAAGAAATCAAATTTCTAAAGACAATGCATTGGCATTCCATTCTACAAATTTAAATTACAAAAAAATTCTAAAAATACTTCATTTTTTTCCAAAATTATCCATTTTTACTTTTGACATTTCTATTCTAAAACACTCAATTTTAAGAAATAAAATTTCTAAATACATTTATTTTTATTTGAAGTTGAGTGGTTATTGACATCCCAGCTTGCATCGTGTGAAAAGATGAGTTAGGGATCCAAAAGTGATGTGTTTCAACGGCGAGGGAAGGCTTGATATGAACTTTGTTACCTAATATATTATGTCTTTAAGTTCTAACTTTTTACTTTCTATTGCTAAAGTTTTGAATACCTATTTTCTTGGGTAAATTCAGATCGCTGATATTTTGGTTCCATTTATAATTTCTAACTTGACATGGAAGACTCACTATCTATACACGTATTTGTCAAAAATAAAGGAATTTAAAATATTGGTAAAAAGAAGAAGAAGATATTTTAGAATTTGTAAACTAGTGAAAAGGAAAAAAAAAACACAAAAGAGGAAAAAAAATTGTTTTTTTAAAAAAATAGTTTAAAGTGTCTTAAACTTTTTTTTTTGATAATTTTAATTCAGGTTAAAATTGTCATTAATTAAAAACATAAGTGTAAACAAATAATTTAAAGATTTTAATGAGGAGCTCTTTTTTAAAATTTATTTTCTGTCCATAAACTAAAATTATAAAAATATCCCTGTAACTTCATTTTATTTTTTTTTTGCAAAACACACGAAACCTAGAGAACATAAAACCTAAGAGAAAAACATAAAACCTTACTTTTTTAAATAGAAAATTATTGAAACCCCCTCCAAAAACCTTGTTTTTATTTTTTTTAACAGCAAAATTTTGAAAAACATTCCCTTTAGAAGGGTGATTCGGTAATTTCATGCGTAAGCTTTACTTCTTTTTTATCTTTGTCTCCAAACGAATAGAGCCGTCGGGAAAGGCCGCTCCGGCGGCGTTGTTCGTGTGTCTAGGTAGCACTTGTCCCGACAGCACCGCTGATGTGAAATGTAAGATATGAGATGTGAGAGAGATGAGAGGGAAAACCGAAAAGAGGAGAGAGGAAAGAGGAAAGAAGAAAGAGGGAAGAGACTTGTTTTTATAATGGGATATTTTGGTAATTGTAAAAAACGTGGCTATAAACGGTTAAATTTTGGTAAAAAACAAATCCATCCCTAATGTTTTGATTTATTTTAGAAAAAAGTTGAAGGGCTTAGATGTCATTTCAATTTCATTAGGAACGAGGGTGAAGTTGGTCATAGGATTCAACCGGTGTCTAGATTCTTTTTAGCATTTAATTTGTTCAAGCTGCTGCAGCGCTGCTCTCTCTATCTATCTATTCCGTGCACTCACGCAGAGTCGCAGACATAATTGGCATAGTAGCTGCAACATTATCTCCCATAGATGGTGCTCCAAGCAGGTACGGAAATGAATATATAGTTGTACATGTCAATTGAGCAAATTTTCAATTCTATAATTCTATTGTGCTTAAATTTCCAGTTGTTCTTGTCACTGACATATGAACTGTGAATTCATTATGGTATAGTTGATTAAAAAAACATTAGATAATTGATTTGAGAAATCAGAATAACTGTGTGGTTTGATAGGAATATATAAAAAGTTTGATTTATTGTGCGTACATTTCCAGTTGTTGGGGGTTTGATCCTGATGAAGAGGAAGAGAATGATGCAGGTGTTTCCTCCAAGGTTACGAGAATTGTGGAAGGAATGGGAGCTGAGAGCACTGGTTCTGATCAGCCTCGTTGTACAAATAATTCTGATCGTTTTGGGCAATCGCAGGAGGTATATTCCTAGAACTTGGATTAAAGGTGTTGTGTGGTCTGCCTACTTGCTCGCAGATTCAGTGGCGACCATTGCCCTTGGTCTACTCTTAAATGATCTGGGTCAAATCTATGAAGATGGAGGAAATCTTGATCCCGAATCGGAGCTCAAAGCCTTTTGGGCACCATTTTTGCTGCTGCATTTAGGTGGCCCTGATACTATTACAGCTTACGCTCTGGAAGATAATGAGTTGTTTTTAAGGCATGCATTTCAACTAGCTGTCCAAACGGGGGCGACATTATTGATATTTTTCCTTGGATGGAATGGCTCCCGTCATTCATTTCTATCAATACCAATGATTTTTGTTGGGGTCATCAAGTATGGAGAGAGGACATGGAGTCTTTGGTCGGCAAGCAGTGATCGTCTTAGAGACACTATGCTCACTCCTGCTGATCCTGGTCCAAACTATTCCAAATTGGCCGATGAGTATGCTTTGAAACATGCAGAGGGTTTTTATGTGGAGGTAGTGGAGATGAAAGATGATCAGGGTGGGATAGATTTATCAGCATCTGCAGCAAAGTTCGCCCCTGATGTCAACATAACAACAGCCCATGCCTTGTTCGGCACATTCAAGCGTTTGTTTGCAGATCTCATTCTCAGCTTCCAAGACCGCGACAAGAGTCTATCTATATTTAAGGATTTGCCTTATGATAAGGCTTTCAATGTGATTGCAATCGAACTAGGATTCATGTATGATTTGCTCTACACCAAGGCAAGAGTAATCTATACTTGTTGGGGTCTAATAAGCCGTGGTATCACTACTTCTCTCACTTGTCTTGTGTTGGTGATTTTCACTGTTAGTGACAAGCGGAAATATTCCAAAAAGGTAGACGTATACATAACCTACTGGTTGCTGGTTGTGGCTATTATTCTGGAAATATATGCAGCTCTTCTTCTTCTTTTCTCAGATCAGTCTAAACGGTGGTTAATTGAGCATAAGAGAACTTGCATTGTCAAATTCATCAACCGTTTTAGTACTATACTGGTTAAAGTACCAAGATGGTCTAATAAGATGACCAAATACAGTATTACATGCTTTTGCCTCAAAGAAAAACCTGGTAATAAATTCTTGAGGCTCTTTTGCTTGGACAAACTACGGGAAAAGCACCGATATAAAGCTTCTGACCCTGTTCCTGAAAATTTGAAAAAGTCTATCTTCAAACATGTTGGCGAGAAATATAGTCAGTTCAAGGAGAAGCAGGGAACGAACACTAGTATCAGAGATTTGTATGCTCAACCGGTGGGAAGTGTTGTACTTGAAAAGTACAAGCTTCTTGATCATCAAGAATGGAGTAACAAAATTGAGTTTGATCAAAGCATCCTAATCTGGCATATCGCAACAGATCTTTGCTATCTCAGCAGCAGTGATCAGGATTTGAAAGACCCCATTTGTAAAACGAGCAAGCTCTTGTCAGACTATATGTTGTATCTCTTAGTTATGCATCCTTTTCTGCTGCCAGTTGGAATAGGCCTTATCAGGTTCCGAGACACAGAATCTGAGGCCAGGAGCTTTTTCGAAGAGCGAATGTCTATCTTTTCTATAAACTCAACTCAAAGTCAAAACAACCAAGCTTCTCAGGATCAGGGAACTCATCAAAGTCACAATGACCAAGCTACTACTGATCAGGACCCGATTAGTAAGAAGAGAATTCAAGCTATTACAATGCTACTTAAAGTGAAAACTCATGTGCCCCCCATCAAAGTGAAAGGAGACAGAAGCAAATCTGTGTTGTTCGATGCGTGCAGGCTTGCTTCAGCATTGAACAAGATTTCAGATAAAAAGAAATGGGAGATGATAAGAGATGTTTGGTTGGAGATGCTAACTTATGCTGCTTGCCAGAGTAGAGGGAGTCAACATGCTCGGCATCTGAGACGAGGCGGAGAGCTTCTCACTCATGTCTGGCTTCTAATGTCGCATTTTGGCCTGACCGAGCAGTTCCAGATATCACAAGGTCATGCAAGAGCTAAATTGACTGTGAAATAAATGTTTTAAAACCACCATATTGTTAGGACATAATGCAGATATGGTGTTGTTAGATAATTAACATAGTTTAGTTATTTTTACTCTTAACTGCATGCAACATTTTTCTCCTCCCGTATACTTTATAACACGTTTTTTTTTTACACTCAAATTCTTCAAAAAGATAATAATGCATGTTTAAGGATGAATGTATATTGGACTATTACAATTAAGGGTTCTTGGGAATGGGATATAGGCTATAGCTCGATTCCAGTATTAACAATAATTTCATTACAATTAATAATTATTTCCTTAAAAATCATGAATTCTTTGAGTGTAAAAGAATAAGTCGGAGGAGATGGAAAATTTTATAGAAAGTTTAATTCATGAAGGTGCAATGTAATAATAATTTTAGAGTAATGTTATAGAACTTAAATAATTAACTTAAATTTCAACTCAAATGATGTGGCAAGTGAGTTGTCATTACCACACAACATGAAATGATGTGGTTATTGAAAAAATCAATTGCCACATCATTTGGGTTGAAATTTAGGTTAAATTTTTGAGTTGTCAAGTATTAGTGATAATTTTATAGCAATTCATAATTATCTATGTTAAAAAAAATTCTAAAATTTTATATTTTGATGAATTATTCACATAAAACATTTTTAAAAATATATATATATATATTATATAAATTCGGGATATTCATATAAAACAATTAAATGTGGCAGTATGACACTCGTTTTAGACTTTTAGTCCATTTTATTCGCATCCCACCTTACCTAAAAATTCTAAGATAAATACGGGTGAATTTATTGTCAAATTAACGAGATGAGATAAAATTGATTCAGTAGTATATATACCCCTCATATCTAAACCACAAAGTTGTAGGTTTGAACCGCCCCCCTCAACATAAACATTAAAAATAAAATTCTCAGTGCGAAAATTCATTCGAATTCCTCCAAATGCTCCATTTGATTGTTAGATAACATATAGAAAATGACGAAAACTATCAAAGACATTGGGATTTAACCGGAAACATCAACTTGTAGAATCCTTTACTTGATTCTTGTGGAACTCGCTATGTAGAGTCTAGACGATTGCTTCTTTGATCTAGACTATTAAGCTCGCGACTTCAACTAAAACAATTGATCATGCGACCTAAACTACTGCTCTTGTGATCTAACTTGGACGATTGGCCCCCCTACCTGGAGAATGTTACAACTACTGTCTGAATGGAATTAAACTCGTGAAGTCTTACTAAAGAACTCAATCAACTTGTATTTTAGATGCTACTAGAATAAATGAATAATTGGAGAGCTTGGCCGCCAAACACTGTACCTCATTGCAACATTTTTGCTACATAATTGCGATCTTTAATGGAATCTCAATGAACAGTAAACAACAATACATTATCTACATCACATGATCGGTTTTAAAATGTAAAGGTACACTACAGACTCAAGAGTAATAACATGTTACATACTATGTAGATGTATTATGAAAAGATGATAGCAGCTCCTTGTTCCTTGCAACTACATAACCCATTATAGCAGAAATTCACGCATTCGAACTGGCCTTTTTACAGCATTTGTAAAACCCTACACAGGAAAATCAAAAACAATAAATAATTAAATCAAAACTAATTAACAATTTGAGTAAGTTTCAATATATGAAGAATCTCTGGAAACTATAATTTTTAACATACATTGTCAGCACAGGCTGTAAAGCAAAATGCTGAGTACCAATAGTAAAATTCAGAGTAATTATTACATCAGGTATCAGAGAGGAGATGGTGTTCAAATTCATCTTTTTGATTAATCTGTTACAAATAGTAGCAGCAGCAGTACTAACAAGTAACAACATCAACAATAACAATAATAGTAATAGAGGGCAATTACCAAGTCCTGGGCCTTTGTCTTGAATCCAAATAGTTTTTGGCCAAATAACTTGGTTAGTCAATTTTAACTATTA
Organism: Dipteronia sinensis; assembly: GCA_033220585.1. Taxonomy (NCBI): domain Eukaryota; kingdom Viridiplantae; phylum Streptophyta; class Magnoliopsida; order Sapindales; family Sapindaceae; genus Dipteronia; species Dipteronia sinensis. The sequence continues at coordinate 12,583,048 of CM065644.1, read as the reverse complement.
CAGATGTAAATTTATATTTTAATTTTGACACGTATTCCATGTTTGACATGTAAAAAGACAAAAATAACATTTAAAATCAAATTAGAAAATATATTAATATTATTTTATTATAAATATAAATTTATATTTAATGAACTTTAATTATTATTTTTTCTATATATTAATATTATGTTATTTTTAAATGAAAATATATTAGATTATTCTTTATTTTAATTAAGTATTTATTTTTATCTTAATTAACTTTTAAAGTAAGAGTATTACTTTCATAAATTTTGTTGAAGTAAAAACATTATACTTAACAATTTGAAAGTGAGACTCTGAGAGGAATCAATTTCGCCGCTTTTGAAAAGTCAAAGACGCATTTAGTATTTGTGAAAAACATAGGGACCAATTTGGTCAAAAACGAAAAGTTGCACTCTATATAGAATTAATAAAAAAATTGGGATTTATTTAGCAATTGCCCTAATAATAATAATAATAATTGACTGATATATTCCACAAGTCCATTTTATACTTCTGGACAGTAGATAATCTTTAAACACAACAGAAAAAACTTGACAATATAGAACACGAGCTTATATACTTGCATTACAAAACTGGTAATAATGACAGGAATCTCTAATAAGATGGTTCAGTGCAACATACAGATGTGCGCTACGAAATTTATTCAGCATTGCCATATATCTTCACATCAGAATATATATGTTGTGAGAAACTCTAGAATCTAATCCTCCAAATTAAACTGATATCTTGAATTTAATTGAAAAAAAAAAGGATAAGGTAAATTTTTGGCATCATCTTATTGATAATTTACTCAATGCATAACTTCATATTCTAGAAGGCTTTTTTTTGCCTTTAGAACTCCCAGACGAGTCATCTAATTAACTATATAGAGAATAGCTAAAAGGTTCTTATAAGCAGAATGAAGTGATAAAAAGAAAAGGCATAGGAAGAGCATAGGACTAATTGACTCAATATGTGGCACTAAGTTTTTAACAAAAATTCTAACCGAGATTACAGTCTTTTGAGATGGTGCATAGTGATTCTGTCTCAGTGTAACTACAGAGCATTTATCCTCTAAGTACAAAATCCATGCCATAACCAGTCAATCAGGTACTTTAAAAGTCGGTATATTTGATCCTAATTATATCATAATTTGCATTTATAAGATGACAAATACATATATAATGAATGCATAGTAACATACCTCATTAAATTTAAATAACAGAGGTAGTGAATCTCTTTCCACCGTTGCCTTCTGTACTGCGGCATCAGTATTCTGAGAATCTTTACCACTCAATTTCCTAAACCTGATTTACAAACAAACAAGAATTTAAAAGGATATAAAAGGGATGACCTGCAACATATTATGATAACTATTTAAATGGCATGTTAAACCTCCATAAATCATTTCCAACCCTAGAAACAATAAGATCCTTGTGAATAAACAAGTATTCATATAAGGTTTACTACCGAAATCTAGCCAAGGTTTTGCCCCCTGAAGAACAAAAGGAAGCTGATAAGTTAGTCTCATGTCTAGATCTACATGTAATCAGAAGAAATACACCGCTGATACAAGACAGGAAGTGTACCAGTAGAGTCATGAGGGAATAGAATCTCTGCTCCAACTTAGAGGTAAGTGTTAAGTTACAACTCAACCCAAAAACTTAAGCTTATAGGTAAGATTCCGAACAGTAGTATTAAACTCTAAGAGACTAAGACACCCTCCTAAGTCCTACCTGCAAAACTAATGGATTTACTAGATGGACCAAGCCCAAATAAAGACGAATATTAATGTGAAACGAGTTCAAATATAATTACATAGAGTGAACTGAACCAGCACCTCCAAGTAAAACTGGCTCTAATTATTATACCACGAGTCCAAATTGTTCTCAGCTTCACTGTAGTACTCGAACTTTTTTATTTACATCAAATGAGCGAAACCCTCAATAACACTAGTAGATGCATCACACTTCATAATCTCATCAAACATAATGGAGATATGGAAAACGAATAAACGATATAGAGATATATACTTGATTTTGATGAGTGTCCTAAGCCTTATGAAAAGAAGGAAAGGATTTCACATTTGCAAAACTATTACCCGTCATAATAAACATGAGCATGATGGTAGCTTCAATCATGTTTTAAATAGCTTAAAGATAAGTTCTTTCAGGTTTTTATAATGAAGTTGCAGACCAAGGGAGTATGTTATTGCACTGCATGAATTGGATGGTAGCTCCGTATTTTTATTAATTACTGATTCATAAACAAAGCGATTGTAAAAGACAAATGAAGCAGTAGGCTGGCATATATGCACATGCACGCAAGAAAATACCGGTCAAAGAAATTGGCAGAACCATTGGAAGGCTTCTTCTTATCTCCAGAAAATTTCAATTTCATACTGGTTGAGGCACTTCTACTAGAATCCAAGGTTGATACTACTGTATGGGTACTTGGATTACATTGCCGTGGATTAAATACATTCTTTGCATCTCCCCTCATATCAGGAACACATGCAGCTGAATGACCAATCGTTGTAGACTCTGCTCTACTACTTCCCTTCCCCATTAAGTCATGGTTTTCCTTCTGTCCATTGGTCAAATGCAAAGACTTTCCGATGCTTACTTGCATAATTCTTTGCTTTTCTACCTGAAATATAAAATTGATATGATGAAAATTTTCCAGTCTGGATATAGCAAATGGCACAACCACTTTTAAGTGTTGCAAATTTTCATACAGGGAGACTGAATGTAAAATTCCTCAAAATGTCTGAAACAGCAAAAGAGGGAAAAATAAAAGCAACATAAATTCGTATCTTCAATATCTACAAGTCTGTTTAGAGGTAGAAAAAGGAACATAAATCACATGAAGGATGTTCAAATCGGTGTTACAATGACCTTTGTTACATTCACTGTTCATTATAGTTTCAGGAGCAAAACTGTGCCTCAAGGTTGGAATGAACATGAATTACTGTAGCACAGCCTCCCTTCAGTTTGGCTCCAAATGTTTCCAAGCTTGACATTGGCTGTGCATTTGTATGCTAATAGAGATGATAACATTCTCATTAGAAAATGATAGCTTTGGAAAAATTCTTAGTTTACATTCTTATTTGTTAACTAGCAGAAACCCAGTCTCTTATTTAAGGACACTCATGTAGTTGTCTGGTAGGTGCCCAGCATGCAAACCATGAATATTAAAATCTGCAGCATGGGCTTCCCTGCCAGATATATGAACACCAAACATGTTAGGATGGCTGACAGAAAATAAGAAAGTATGTCCATGCTTCTCAAAACTTCAAACTTCCGAAGTTCAAAAATCACCATTTTGCATTTAAAAAGGGATTTGATGACAATAGTAATTAAATTGTTACTAAAATTTCTCAAACACAGCAGATGTGTTTACTGCATTTATTACTTTACATCATTTATAACACAGATTGGTTTCTAAGTTTCAACACCTCACCATATCAATTACTAGGAAAAAAATGAAGATTTCATCTAGGTTTGGCCTTTCAAACTGCACACAGTATGAAGGGAAGCTCTTTCCAACTAATAGTTCTATGAACATTGAAGGGCACAAACCCATTATATCAAGGATTAGTGAGATTGACAAGTTATTACAAAATAGAAATTCCAGTGAAAACTAGCCTGGCCTCTTTGTTTTTACTTTTCCTTTCTGAAGCCAAGTTAGTTTTTCCAAAGAGAAATAAAGCATTTTCAACAAACCACTTAATAAAGTCCAATGCTCACCTCGTGCACCAAAACCTGCTTCATAGCTAAGGAAAGCTCATAATGACCTGATAGATAACCCTGTTTAATTCCAAGAAATTGATCTTCAGACAAAAAAGAGAAGATAGTGAGTAAATATAAATGCATGTGAATAAGAATTGAACCTTGAAGTTAACGAAGTCGCTAATGGGAGGATCAAAAGAAAGTGCTGAGGCTTCCTGAGCTACTTCGTGTCCCAGGTTATTGGGTAGAGGATCAAATCTCATGTTCTTGTACGTTATACAATAAGCTACCATAGCTCTAACTAATTGAGCCATATCATTCTTCTCTTTCTCAGATAGTATGTGCAATGCCACCTAACAAGAGACAGCAAAACGTGTAAAGACCATAGCAATAAATGGAAGCTACCATCTTTGATAAAAAAATAAATACACAAATAAATATATATATATATAAAGGAAAAAAATTAAAAGACATTCACATAGAATGAAAGGGGATAACAAAAATTTTAATACAGCTTTATTTCTTTTTCTTTAATGGATACAGATAGCATACTGGGTCGATATTGTTATATTACATAAAACAAAATCATACAAAAGTTCCTATCTAGCATAACAAACTTTGTATTGGAACCCCAAATACACATGGAGGTAGATGGTGATGTCTATAAATCTTCTTATGATAATAACTCAGATAAAGAATAAGTTTGTTCATATTCAAAGTTACGTCAAAATGTTTATATAATGAGTTTTTGTTCATAAACTGTTGTAATTTAGATAACAGCTCAAACAAAACCTGCTCCAAATATGTTATGTCCCATGACCTGCTTTGGCAGGACCAACTCCAAATGATGGTTCTTATTGGATATAAACTAGTAACAAGATATTACGTGAAAATTGTATGAACCAAGAGAAAACGGCATACAGCCCAGAGAAGGCAGTAGGAAGATAATGATGAAGAAGGCACATGTGACAGTCATTACCCTTAATTGAAGTGTCAATTAAGTCAAATAGCACTATATGAAACAAAAGGGAAAGAAATAGAAGTGCAAGCAAAGCAGAAGACATAAAAAAATTAAAGTAAATTACCGGTCTTAGAGTTGGTGGTGACAGAATATGCAATAACGGAGAGATCAATTCTTCTACAAAAGACTTTGTCGACAAGTGCCTTGAAATATAAGGTGGAATTTTGAAGTGCCATGACTTAAAAATGTCCATCTTTCCCATCAATATTGTTCGGTATCTGAAAAAATTGTATAAAAGCTGAATAATAAATAAAAGTGAACCCTCTACAATGACATGAAATTCAGGGAGTACTTCGAGATAGAATTATTAATACCTTTGATAAGACTTTGGCCACTCGATATTTGCTTTCTGAATTTGGGCTACTAGACGGTGCACAGTAATTGCAAGAGACGGTTGATAAACTGCAGAAAAAGAAAACAGGAAAAGCTTTAGGAAGCATGAAAATCTAATTATTATCAAAACAACAGAAGTAAATTTTAAAAATAAAAAAGAACATTACATTTATTTACCTAGAACGGCCATTTTTTGTGTGCGCATAACATATTGGTGCATCAAATCAGAAACACCAAGGCAATCAAGGCACTTGACCTTCAAATAAAGTGAGTGTACAGTCACATATCTTGTTGTAACACAAGAATTAGCAAACATACAGAATTAACGCTTACTGTCTTTTGCATCACTGGATCATGATACTGGAGCTGTAAAATGTTTTCATGGATCCCATCCAAAATCGTATTATGGTCACCACTGTTCATTGAGCTCCCAAGTCAGATGGACTAGATTTAACAGAAGAAGAGAAACAAAATAGTATTTGGCTGAATTAACTACCCACCGGTAAGATATGAGAGCATGCAAAGATTCGAATTCATCGGATGTATTGCCACGGCTATTACTAGATTTTCTCGGACGCTTCATTTTTCGCTTTTGGAAAATCTAGAGAGGAGCATCATCATATTTAAGATTATGGAAATGGATGATGAAGTAGCTACGAAAGAAATTCAGCAACATTCTGCTACATGTTACCTCTTTCCAGATATCAAAAGCACTTCTTGACATGTCCTTTCGACCAACCACTTGGGAACTGATCTCCAACTAAGAAACAGTACAGTAAAGAAATGCTAGTCAATAACAAAAGAAAAGAAAAGAAAAGAAGGGAGCAATGGGTCAATGAGGTCAGTGAATGCCTTATCCGAATGGATATAGACCCCCAAACAGGGAGCGGCAGTCAAGTGGTCTTGAAAAACTAGAATAGTGAACAGATTTAACTAATCTACATCGTTTCTCTACTAATGTAATTATTGCAGTACAAAAATAACGTGGGTAGTTTTCAATCATTGTTAATAAACCCAAAAAAGAGCCTTATGAAAATAATGAAACAATGTCAATGGAGCCAAAAAATAACAATACAACAGCATAAACCCTTCGCCCCTTTGCTCCTCCATCCATGGAAGCTTAACTACTCGAGCATACCTAATTGAAATGCTCTAGTCAAAATTAAGCCTAATCACTTTCAGAATATACAATATTTAAAAGCAAGAGTCATCAATTTCATTGCTTCAGGGTACTCACTTTGACATGATTATATGGGGCATTATAAAAAATTCAAGACCCAAAGGATTGTTAGTGAAAATCAAATGAGTACATTGCAGAAAAATGGCTTTTTTTTCTTTACCAGCCAAATACAAAATCATCTGCTTTCATCATCTCCTAGACCTTCTAAAAGAATGGGAATCTCCCAATCCCTTTATTCTGACCTTGGAGATTTATCTAAATTAGAAATGCTTAACACGCTAACATAATAACAAAATCCTACCACATTGAGGGTCTCCTTCTTCTTGTTGAGAAACTGAAGGGTGTTCAAGCACGAGCGTATATCACATTCTGTCCAATTAAAACAAAACCATGAGTAGAATAAAAAAAAAAGTCGAAGGTCGGGAAAAGTACATAATAAGTAATATATTTTATGCATTCCACAACAAGAGACAGGATAAGAGAATCTAAGCAATATGATAAGGAGGTACATCACTTTTTTTTATAGGAATAAGCGGACATATAGCTCACCAGTGTACTCTGCAAGTGCAGTAAGTGCAATAGAACTTGTTTTCATTCCCTCCTTGTTGCAAATATATTTGAGCCTATAGTGATTCGATTTCCGCAAATCAGGATCCAAATCTTAGCTTATAAAGATAGGACACACTAAAACACATAGAAATTGGAAGCAATAAGTTCCAACCTAATATATGATGAATGAGGTCATCACTCATCAGTTAACATGACATAATATACGATGTTGATACCTAAATAAAGCAACTTACAGTAATACTTAGCACAAGAATAAAAATTTTAAAATAAATAAATTTACATCCCAGTTATTTCTGCTTTAAACTCAATTGGCTGAAGTGCCTTTGCCAGTTACTTGATAACTTATTTGTTCTTCAAAAACCAAAAATGGATGAAAATGGTATCAATGGAGTTTTTATTTAAGGCAACAAATAATACTTTTCGGTAGAAACTCTGGTCTTCCATAGCAGAATTGTTACCCTGAAGCATCCAAAATAGTTACTGACACATCAATTTTTTTATTAGTGGTTAAACGGTTACAATTACAAAAATTGAACCAAGCAGTCCACCAAAAGTCCAACCTAAACAGAGCAAAAACGAAATTACAATAAAGTAATTCAACTAATAAACAAAGTTACTGTTCAAACATGAAAAACCTTTTATTTGCATGGCTTTGCTCTGACAATAACCATTTTTTTTCAAATAAAGAAAGACTATGATGGATGTGCTTAGGACAAATGACACAAATTCAATATAAACTATTCTTTTTAGATGAAAGGCTGCCAATATTATTAGACTATATGTTGAACTTAAATGAAAAGATACAGACTTATAACAATGATGAAGGTTACCAAAAAATTTAACAATTCTTTTTTCTCATTTTTCAGGCTCTTACAACTGATGTGAGAAGAGGAAACAGAGCAGAATTGCATATTCAAACTGATATAGGATAAAAAAATCCCCAGTTTAAGAGATGGTGAAGGAACTTGATTCAGAACCTTCACTTACATCTTCCCCATAAAAAAAAATACCCTTTGAAAATTAAAGCCCACCAAGCAGCTGCTTTAAGTTTCCGATTTCACTTTTTAGACATAACTATGGACATTCGTTAAAAAATCAATAACATGTATACAAAGCTTAAAATTAGTTCATATCTTTAGATCCGCATCCTAAATTATAGAGTTATTATGTACTTGAGATATATACTCCTGTATATATGGCTATATTCCCATGATGATTACAGATGTTGAAAAATCGATCCCACTTTTCTGTGCCATGACATGAGAAAATCTGTCATGCAGTAAAATACAGAGCCAAGAATCACATCCAGATCTGGTTTATCAACTTGGCATTTGATCTTGTGACCTTACAATCGCAGAAGAAGCTCCAAAAAGCATCAAATATTTCCAATCAGATCCAAGGGTAATTTGTAATTAGCAAGCACTATCAACTTCTTAAAAAGTATGCATCTTTATGTTCAAATTTTCTATAACTGTAATAGGAAAACTCATTTCTATACCAGAATTTTTACAAATGAAGTTCATTTTATCGTTGGACAACGATAAATTCTTAGCTTTAGAAATGAACACAGTCAAAAATTTAAACCTTATACTTGCAATGATAAACCAAAATGGTAAATTTTAATCAAATTAATCATAGTGATTAGTCAAAATTAATTTTCTCATATATTCTTTCTTTTGACATTTTATATATTACGTTTTTCATGGTCAAAAATTTAAAACTCGTTAAGAAGATTAAGTTGGTATATTGAACATAAAAACCCCTGTGAGCAGAGCACACTTGAGAATATGATATTAACGAAATAATAATACTAGTAGCTGATCATCACCTGTTTACCACACGACACACTGTTGGTTGAATGAATATATGAACCCTGTAAAAGAAAAACATAACTTTTCAAGATAATAACTAGAAATACCCTATAATCACATAAAATGATAAATTTACTTTGCATATAATAAATAATTGGCACAACACACTGTTCAAAGAAGCACAACAAAACCAGATAGAACCATGCACGATAGCTCGCTCATTCTGTTGCATAGGAACATGGCTATGATTGTAAAACTGAAAAATAGAAAATGCGTACTTGGCTATCTGACGCAATGGACGCAAGGCAGGTGCATATAGATCATTACAAATGCAAATTACCTACATGGAAAACCCACTCATTATGATATACAGGGAAACATTTTGATCAAGTATAGACCTTATGAACATTTCAAACTCACAGGTCTCGACAGTGATGTCGTCTTACGTCGCTTTTTTGAGGATGTCTTTCCCGATTGCTCTTCTTTAGCAATATTGTCCTTCCCAATGTCATTCTTACTTTCATCAGATACCTAAATGTTAAATTTGCAATTGAATTCAAATAATGGTAAAAAAAATCTTTTTTTTTACACGAAACAGAGATTTTCATTGAAATAATGATAATTGAATAATTATTCGCAAAAAAAAATAAACAAAAAAAAAATCCAATAGGGTAATTTCAAACTAAGGGGACAAATTAATGCTCCTCAAAAGCTAAGAGCAAAAATTGTAAGAATAAACAAATGGTCCTATTGAAAAAGATAAATGGGGGAATATGTATTTATATTGTTTAATACCAATTATGTTGTTCAAATCCAACTGGTCATTCTTACTAATCTGGAAATGATACAACGTATCATTATAGCTTTTCAACGAAGGGATAGATTAAGAACTTGAACAGACATACAGGATTAAGTTTTATTTTGTTCTACATCTGGAGCATGTGGACCATACAGAAAGCTTGAGTCAGATTGTAAAGCATGTTTAATAAATATATTTCAAAAATGTTGCTAACAGCTGACCTTGTCAAACAACTTTTAGGTGGAAATTTTGGTACATATTTTCACGTATTGCTAATCTATATTATGATAATGGCCACGAGGTCAAACAACAGAGAGTCAGAGATACAAATTCCTTCTACTGTTCAACTTTGTTAGAATGATGAATGACAGTAAATAAGAAACCATCAAGTCATCATGCAATAAAGTGGTAGAAAATACCAATTCATAAGTTGGGAAAGAAACTATCTGAATGATCAAAGAAAAAAAAATATATTGCATAACACCGGCATGCCCCTACTACACTTTTTTTTATGTACAATGCCCAAAAATCATCTGACCTTTTTGTTTACTAAACCTTAAACATGTCACAAACTCATGAAATGTATTATCATAGGTAGATTACCGTAAAGAGAAATTTGAACCACTAATTCCTTGGTTTGAAACCGAAGGGCTTATAACTCAACCCACTTCTTGGGGTTAATGCCCCCAATACATGACTTAAAAACAATAGGAAAAAAAATTCATTACCATCTTTAAAATAACCTCGACAGCACCCTTGCCATCTCCAAGAGCTCCATCTATTTCATCAATCACCTATGGAGAATTAAGCAAGTGATTTTCTGGATCTCATGCAACTAAAACAAGTATAAACCTTTGCAAAATGAAACTGACCAAACACTTGGGCCTTGCATCGGCCATGACAGAATTCATTTGAACCACATCAAGGATTTTGGTTTCAATATTTGATGCTGACCGGTCATCACTAGCATTAATCTACACAGAAACAAAATGAAGATGAAATGAAAAAGTATTAGAAGTAACATTAAAATTTACTGTACATTGTAATGTTGAGAAGAAGCAACTAGGAGTGATTAAATCAATATGTTCTAGCATCCTACTACAAAATAATATCCATTTATAACCTTAATTACCTTATTATAGTCGCAGAATACATTTTAAGATGCAGAATTAATAGTATGGCTAGAGAGATACAATGCTTTTGTGAAACTTAGAGAGAATGCTGTCTTTCAACAACAAAGTAATTTGTCTGGGGTAAAATGTATGTGATATTGGTAGTTATTAATGTTAGATATTGCTGCTCAAACCTTGGTTATATTTATTGTCAAGTAATATTTCGATAAAGGTTACCACTTTTAACTGTTGTTAGAGTCTGATTTCAGTATTAGAGAGCAGAAGATCCAATATTCTTTACAATCAATCAATTGCTATAGTAACTAACACGGAGCTAAATTCTAAATTGGATGCCTTTTCAGAAGCTTGTAGGACTTTCAAAGGTACAAACAATTGAACCTTCATTGAAATCTTATCAAATGTCAAATCCTAAAAAGATTTCTTTTCTACATATCTAAAATTCATAAATTGCAAAGCAGTCCTACATCATTTAAATTGGAAGAGAAAATGACAACTAACACACAACACAGGTAAGCAGAAAAAGTTAACTTAATTATTGATCAAAAAGATGATACTGCCTCAAGTATTTATTGCTGTTTGTGTTCATTGAGTAAAAGTAGACAAAAAACCTCCACGACACGGTAACCACAATGCTTAGCAGCCACATGTGCAAGTGTAGTCTTCCCAAGTCCTGGTGGGCCACAAAGTAAAAGGATCTGCAATTACCATACGATTCAGTTACTCATAATTTTGACCGCTAAATGGCTGAAAGATGTGCGAATTTAAAGATTAAGACACAAAATTCAACAAGTTTTAGTAAACTGAACCCTCTAAGTTTTGCGTTTATGTGCATATTAAAGAGTGAATAATGTAATTTAAATAATAATAAAAATAGAAGTCATTATTTCATCTAATTCACACAAGAATAACTGGAGACCCAACGAAAACCATCAAAATGATCCTAGCACCACAACTAAGCCGAACAAGAACTAAGACTAAGAGTAAACATTATCACTAGTTCACAGTGTTCTCAGAAAAATCAATTTGCATAGTGACAAATAACTTTACAATATTGTTTCTCACACGCTTTTAAGCAATGGGCGGAAAATATGGAGGCTGATCAATGTGTAAAAAAGAAACTAGAAAGCTTGCACATATATTGAAATTAACTTGGCTGCACATGGACAAGATAAACAGTTACTTGATATATTGAGCGAACTAGAGATTTTAGATTTATATACAAAAACAAATTAGAAACCTTGTGCAAATAATGAAGATTGAATTGTTACAATTCACCATGAGACAAACAGTACAAGATATCTGCAAGTGAACAAATAAGTTTCAAATATGAAATATTATAACTGACCTTCTGCTCAGGTGGACCACTTAGCCTAATTTTCTTGTTCCACAAGTCCTGAATGCCTTTTGAATTACTATGTTCATTCTCCGAATTATTAGAATGTCTGAAATTTCCATTGCTCCACTTATGTCCCCAATTATTCCTTGGAAGATTAGAGTTATTTGATTTTTGATGTTGAACAACTGAAGAGTGCCTTTTTAAAGCCGACAAAACCTCATCTGACGTAGTCCTAATCTCAGATCCAAAGACACGAGAATCCCATTGTTTCAACCATAAGAGGACCTACAGTAAGACAATCGTCTAAGATTGAATATTGATGATAAAATTCAAAAGAATTTGAAATTCTAGAAACGCTTTTTTAACTTTTATAAGAAATTTTACATAGAGATATTTGATACCTCACGATTTGTCTGTTCATCACTGAGCAGCTCTGTAAATGAATTTGGAGAGTATTTGTCAACCCAAAGTTGTTCATGCACAACTTGTTTTTCAGGAAGACTTGTGTCACTTTGACCTTCAGAACTAGAATTCAAGGCCTTCAGAACCACAAGAATGGATTATAAAAACATCCTAATGTTGAACACATATGTTAGGCGTTATGGATAATTACCATTTATTGTAACATTTCCAGCCGCATGAAATTTACGTATTAATGCCAGTTTTCAACAATGAATTAGGTAGTAGTTAAAAACTAATGATGTCTTCCAAGAAACAAAAAGAGGAAAACAAATAAGGCTTAAACATGAGGCATCAGAGAAAACTGTTCAGCAGTGCTTTCACTTCAAATATTTATTAAAAAGTGAAGCTTTTTGTCCTTCCAAGGGTCTCCAATTCAGGGTACCAAAGTGGTGCTTAAGCTACCAATCTGTTAAACTGCTTCAATAATCCCACACAAATTTTAAATTACAAGCCAACATACAACTGATAGTGCATAGATTTTAGAATGTGTCAGCTGCATAAACACCGATGATTATCAAAATTTCTTTACAATAAACATTAACATATATTCTAGCAGACCTTGAATTTCTTGCATTCTTCCAGTGTATCTGAACCATTACTGCAAACACTTAATATCCATATTCATGACTATGACACTTCATAAAGTTCTCAGATATATAACTCCATTTAAAACCAAGTAATTGTGCATGCATTCATGTGCTCTTACTCAGACGCAAGGAGGTGAACCCAGACCTTAACTTTTGGCAGTCAATATATAAAAAGACAAATTTCAGCAAAAAAATAAAAGACCAATCTTTCTAAATTTTAAAGAAATTTTGTGGGCCCTTGGCCCCTAAAAAGATCCACCCCTGCACACACACGCACAGAAAGTGTAATAGGGAACAATAATAGGTAACAATATACATATAATTTATGGAGAATTTGACAAACAGCTTTCCAAATTGATTCTATGGAATAAAAAAAATAAATTGATAGTATCTTTCAAAATTCTTTTACTATAAAAAGTATACAGAGGAAAAATAAAACAAAGCAGTCAAGCTAAGAAAAAAACATTAAGTAGTTCACTAAGGTATTTAAACTTGAAGTATAATCATAGTTTCCAAACCTTTGATATTGTTTTCACTATTCAACTGTCTATAAATCATTTAGTAAAATGCACACCTTGGTAAAAGCATCTTGCTCCAATTTTTCCAATAGAACATTGACGGGTTCTAAAATAAGACCTGCAAAGTGGAAACACAACCAAAATGTCACCTCACCTGTAATCAAAGTGGAACTGCTTCATTGAGAAGTGATCCGAAAAAATATATTGTAAAAACACCATAGCATCTTAACAACAATTACTTCAAAAATAACTCTAAAACCTTATTTCACGAAGGACAATACACTCTGGCAACTAACTCTAAAATTTCTTGAACTTAAATTGGCATCGATTAAAAGTTGCCATTAGTTCTTCCATGCTGCTTCATCATGAGCATCCAACCAGCATCAGAATTCGTAAATATTATGACCAGATTAGAACTATACCATTATAAAATCAGTCACCCCAGTAGACTCGAGTTTTGTAAACATCAATCAATATTTCAATATTTTCATTTATGCTGTTTTGCGCTTCTCCATTTATTTATTTTTGCATGATAGCATTATTTGTCCAAATGATGAATACAGCACCAAAGGTGTCCCGAAAGAAAGTCTTAGATAAAAATTATTTTTTGAAAACAAAATAGAGTGAGAGAGGTCAACGGTACCATTTGAGTGCGTTTTAAAGTTCAAATTTTTCAGCCTCTCCTCTGTCTCAAACCTAGAAATCTTGGCGTAAACCCTATCGCCGTCGGGCGCCGTCACCGGCATGCATTCCCCGTCAATCTGGAAGGCATACCTTGACAAAATGTTCTCCTCCTCCACAACTCTCACCTCTTCTTGCTCCACCTCTGGCGGCGGCGAGTATCGATGCCGATCCTCTTCCTCTTCCTTCTCCTCGACATCGACAATTCTGCTTCTCTTCTCATCGGATGGGAGTTCACTGTCGTCAAACGGGGAATCGGTACATTCAGATCTGGGACGCTTGTTTTGAGCGTTGATTTGGGGGTCAGTGGAAGGGGGTGAATCTGGTGGGTCTTGTTCGGGTAGGTCAAGGTCCGAGGTAATATTCTTGGTGGTCGTGGAGGTAGGAGTCGGCTTCCAGCGATTCGAGTTCTTCGGGGAGAGGAATGTCGTAATCCATGTCCATCGGTGGTTTTTCTGGGTCTTGAGGAGTGTTTTTTCTTTTCTTTTTTTTTCTTTCGAGTGGGTGATGAAAAAGTGATAGGTGGCGGTGCACTGTGTTTTTGGCGGGAAATTTTTGGGAGAAAGGTACATCAACTAGAAAGTGGTCGAGGGTTACGCTGTTTTTACCAAATATGGTCACAGTAGTGGTGCATACGGCTCGGTTTCTGTTTGAAACCACCGGTTCAGGTTCCATGGGAAACCTAAACCGTAACCTGGCCGTTACGGTTTGGTTTTCGATTTTTAACTGTCAATTTAGCGGTTCGGTTACGGTTTCAGTTTCATAATCGACCAGTTTAGGTTTGGTTTCGGTTTGAAACCAGTTTTTTATATATATAAATTAAAATTAATGACCTGGTCAGCTCAATTTTGATTTCCAAATAAATGCCACGTGTCAGCTTTTGATTGGTTGGTGGATTTTTATTATTATTATTATTTTAACTTATTGAAAACCAACGGTTAAACCATTGGTTTTTAGCGGTTTTTTGGGACCCCTAATGTAATCGAACCGGCTCGAAACCGGTTTCGTAACCGACGGTTTCGATTTTCAAGCGACGGTTTCGGTTTGGAACCCACGGTTAACCGAACCGTGGGCACCTCCAGGTCACATGGAACTATAAATGACTCATTTATATAAGGGATATAATCATT
Source organism: Dipteronia sinensis (assembly GCA_033220585.1). Lineage (NCBI taxonomy): Eukaryota > Viridiplantae > Streptophyta > Magnoliopsida > Sapindales > Sapindaceae > Dipteronia > Dipteronia sinensis. The sequence goes on along the minus strand of CM065644.1, from coordinate 12,567,753 downwards.
TTCCCCCAGATGTTTGTCCTATTATACATTTTACCTCTTCTAGTTTCAATAATGGTCGTTCTTCCCCCTAAAAATCAAAATATTATACAGTTTCCTCCTTTTATCACGTCTTCCGTTAAAAAACATTAAAAATACATTTTTACCCTTAAATAATTAAGGTTGTTGCGAAAATACATTTGTGCCCCTATGTATTTATTTTCTATACTCATCACCAACATCATCAACACACCAAACCAGAACATCTTCATCAACATTCAACAACACACCAAACTAGAACATCATCAACATTCAACAACACACCAAACCTAGAAATTCATCATCAATATCGAAATTCATTGTCAACACCACACCACACCACACTGAAATTCATTGCCAACACCATCAAACCCAGATCATGATCATCATCAATTTCAAAAATTGCAATCGTAGCCGAAACCCAACCAAAGATCGGCATCGAAACCGAAACGAAAACCAAAACCAAAACAAACCCAGAAAAACCACCAAAAACCCAGAAATCACCATCCCTTGTCTTCTCTCTCTCTCTCTCACCGAAAACTCCCAAACACAACTATTGATCGATAAAGGGAAAAGTCTGTGTATTGATCGAATAAAATATTACAAGAAGTTATTCTGCTATATACAGCAAAACTACCAACAAACTAACGAACTAAGCACCAATAAAAGATTGACACTTGTACAATTAAAACTAACTATTATTTACACTAACTATGTTACTCCCCCTCAAGATGGACGAAGAAGAAGAGTGAATCTAGCACGGACATCTTGGATAATAAAGGAAAAAGAAGTGAAATAGGCAAAGCCTTAGTGAAAACATCAGCTAGTTGATGTTGAGTACGAATATGCATAAGCTTGAGAAATCCATCAATGATATTGTCACGAACAAAATGACAGTCTATCTCGATGTGTTTAGTACGCTCGTGAAAGATAGGATTTGTGGCAATGTAGAATGCAGCTTGATTATTACAGAAAAGCAAAATTAGAGCAGGTGAAGACACTTGAAAGTCTTGAAGCAATTGTTGAATCCAGACTAGTTCACTGGCTGTAGAAGTTAAGGCTCTATATTCAGCCTCTGTAGAAAAATGAAATAAAGTCGATTGTTTTTTAGCCTTCCAAGACACCAGAGAGTCATCTAAAAAGACACAAAACCCAGTGATAGATTTTCTTGAATCAAGGCAAGAACCCCAATCCGCATCAGCAAAGGCACGAAGTTGAAATGAAGAAGAAGCAAAGAAAATCAACCCTTAACCAGGAGACGCTTTCAAGTACTGTAAGAGGTGATGAGATGCATCAAGATGGGGTTGCTGAGGTTGAAAAACAAACTGGCTCAACTTATAAACAGCAAAAGTTATGTCAGGCCGAGAAATAGTCAAATAGAGCAGCCTACCCACCAGCCTTCTATAAGCAGAAGCATCAAATAACAAGTCTTTTTCGAAGGAACTCAGCTTAAGTTTAGAATCCATAGGTAGAATAGCAGGTTTAGAAGCAAGAAATCCAGTATCTTCAAGAAGTTGAAGAGTATACTTGCGTTGAGATAGATAAACGCCATTTGCAAAACGAGCAATTTCCAATCCAATGAAGTACTTCAACCTGCCAAGATCCTTTAGCTTGAAATGAGTATGAAGAAAGACTTTGAAAGACTCTATCTGACTTGTATCAGATCCGGTGATGATAATATCATCAACATAAACAAGAAGAGCAACAAAGGTGGTTCCAAACCCCTTAATGAACAAAGAATAATCAGATTTAGACTGAGTAAAACCATGTTGAATAAGAGCATGAGAGAACTTGGAAAACCATTGGCGTGAGGCTTGTTTCAAGCCATAAATGGACTTATGTAACCTGCAAACTAACTTCTCTCAATGAGTAGTAGCTGGAACATTAGAATATCAAAGAGGAAGATCCATATACACCTCTTCAAACAAGTCTCTATTAATGAAAGCATTGTTAACATCAAGCTGAATAAAAGGCTAATGATTAGCAGAAGCAATAGCAAGAAGAACTTTAACAGTGACCAATTTTGCCACATGTGAGAATGTCTTAATAAAGTCCAAACCCTCTTGTTGAGTATAGGTTTTAGCCACCAAACGAGCTTTACAACGCTCTATACTACCATTAAAATTATACTTAATCTTATAAATCCATTTGCAACCTATAGAGTGTTTGCCACGAGGTAAAGAAATCACAGACCAAGTGTGATTAGATTCCATAACAGCCAATGATCGGTCTATTTATATATATATTTTAGGTCCTCATTTCCTATTGTTTACGCTTTGTTCTTGAGTGAAATTAGGTGTTTTATGTGTTTGTTGAGCATGTGTAGGTCACATGTCCTTAAAAGAGGTGTTTGTTAATTTTTCCAAGAAAAGAAGTCTAAAAGTGAGAAAAGGGGCAAATCTGTGAAGAACCGCTGTGGAGGTCGCTTTCCATGCACTGCATAAGTCGCAGTCCACCGAGCGCTGAAGATCAGTATGTACTCGTTTGTTACCTGCGATCCATACCGCTTGACAAGAATTACTTCAGTCGCGGTCCACCAAGCGCTGAAGATCAGGAGATACATAGCTGCTTAGACCGCGGTTCAGGCATGAGTCCGCCAAGCGGTATAGAGAGCGGTCGTGCACATTCCTTGTTTTCGAAGGAGATCTTAAAGCCCTAATTTTTGGAGATCATATAAATACTTCTTATTGAGAGAGAAAGAACGAACTTTTCACTTTTCTACTTTTTATTCCTAGAACAACAACACACTCATCCATCTTTACACATTGAAGATTTGAAGACGAAGAAGATTACAATTGAAGATCTTAATGGGTTTTATCTTTTCTTTCTCTTCTCTTTTTATTTTAAATATGTGTAACTAATCCCATAACTAGGGAATCAATGTGAACATTTTGTGAATGCTCATATATGGATTAATTATTATTTCATCAATTAAAATTCTTGATTTATTCATTGTTCTTAATTGCTTGATCCTCATTAGTTTTAATATTTATTCACACCATAGACCAATGGTGAATAACTATTTGACATGATTTTAGGGTTAAGACTATCTGAGAATTAGGGTTAGAGTATAGACCAAACCTAATCTTAATTAATGCTCTTTTGAATGAATGAATTTTATCTTTAGCATAGGCCAAGCAAAGTATAGAATTTGGTTCTTAATTCTTGTGCTTAAAGGGTTTCCGATCATTGTTCATACCATAGACCAAGGGTGAATAGTGGTTGGGAGCATGTGACTCATCCCATGACCATACGGTAATAGTCACATTAAAGACAAAAATGAACCCTAGAATTGATTGAATCTTGTTTATAAATTAATTCCATATATCGAGTGTTCATAATTGGGGATCATTGATAACCTAGTGCTTTCTACCTCTTGATCACAACCATATTCTTTTTAATTGTTTTCTTAGTTTAATTTAATTTAGTTTTAGTTTAATTAAATCATCAACAAATCTTTTGTTAATTTTAGTTTAACTTTAATTAGAATTAGTTTTTAATTATTAAATCTCTTTTCCTTGTGGGAACGAACTTTCCTTGCCATTGTGCTAATCTTCACGATTCGTGCACTTGCGAGTATAGTTTTTAATAACACGATTTCAACATCAAGTTTTTGGCGCCGCTGCCGGGGAAAAGTTGAATTTATTGGTTAATTCTAGTTTTAGTTTTAGTTAATAAATTTAGTCTAGCTTAGGTAGTCGTGTCATTAATTTTTAGATTTTTTAGTTTTTATTTTTATTTTATTTTATTGTCGTGGTTTACTGTGTGTCTGTCTTTGGTTACAGGATTTCAACGGTGAATGCAAGGTAGAAGATCACTGCAAGGTGAATTACTACCGTTGAACGACAACATTGATCGTATTAGACTAAGAGCAATGGCAGACAATGGAGATCGCAACATTCAACAGCTTCCAGATCCATCAGCTGTACTTATCAAAACCATGAAGGATTATAGTAGGCCTTTTGTTGACAACCATCCTTTGTGCATCGCACTAGATGAGGCAGCACGAAACTATGAGCTGAAGAGCTTCCATTATAATTTGCTGCCAGCTTTTCATGGTCTACCGAATGAAAATGTGCTCAAATTCCTCAGAGAATTCTATGCAGCAATCCAAGCCTTTCCAAACAATAGGGTGACAGAAAACCAGCTGCGTATGAGGTGTATTCCACATGCCTTGAAGGACAAAGAGAAAACTTGGTTGTTGACCCTGCCTCCAGCCTCACTGACAACCTGGGATGAGGTAGTAGAGAAGCTGACTGACCAATTCTATTCTCCTCAGAAGACCAGTGAGATAAGGGCCAAGATTACTAATTTCTTCCAAAGAGACCAAGAAACATTCTATGAAGCCTGGGAGCGTTACAAAATGCTTCTTTTTGATTGTCCTCAGCATGGGTACCATACCCACCAACTTTGTCAATGGTTCTATGATGGCCTTAATGACGTCTCAACAGTTTTGGTGAATAACGCTTCTTGAGGATCCATGACTGACAAGACACCGGAAGAGCTGAAATCGATCTTTGAAAAATTAGCCAATAATTCTCATCAAAAGAGTTCTAGGAGAAGGAAGGGAATCTATGAAGTCGATGCTAATACCGGGAATTCAATGCAAATGTCACAAATGCAAAAGTCCATCGAATTACTTGTGAACCAGGTAGGACAAATGAGAGAAAATAAATACATGGGATGTGAACAACCAGGGTACGGCATGGAAGCTTATCAAGCAAGAGGTACTGGACCTAATGAAGAGGAAGAGATTCAAGCCATGAATAATTTCAATTCAAGACCACGGAATGATCCCTTCTCAAATACCTACAATCCGGGGTGGAGAAATCATCCAAATTTCTCATGGAGCAATAATCAAAATTTCGAAAATCAATGGGGAAACAACAATAATTATGGTCAGAGACAATACAATGCCGGTGTCAAGAATCCTGAATATCAATCCAAGAACTCGTCGCTGGAAGATACAATGAAGCAATTCATACAAAATATGGATCAAAGATTGAATCAAGCTGAACAAGATAATATTGTAAGATTCCAAAACATGGATGCGTCTATTCGAAAGCTGGAGACTCAAATTGGACAAATGGCTGAAGCTAAGCAAATGAGCGAACCAGGAAAATTTCCCAGCCATACTGAACAAGCAAATGTCATGACAGTTCTCAGGAATGGTAAGGAATTAATTAATAATAGACCTGCTGAACTTTCTAATAATTCTACTGATATTTCAGGTCCTTCAGAAGCAAACATGGTACCAGAAAAAGAAGAAGAGATAGCGGTGGAAAAGTCAAAGAAAACACCACTTCTGCATAAATCACCAAATCCATATGTTCCTCCGGTTCCATTCCCAGGAAGATTGCAAAAGAGCAAATTGGAAAAATCATACAAAGATATATATGACATCCTGTCAAAGGTCAATGTCAATTTGCCTCTATTGGAGATGATCCAGAAAATGCCAGCCTATGCAAAATTTTTCAAGAGTCTCCACACTTACAAGCCGAGGTTTCTAGAGAATCATCAGGAATTCATGGTCGGAAGCGCCAATGCTGTCCTTCAAAAGTCTCTGCCACAAAAACTCCAAGATCCCGGAAGTTTCTGCATCAATATTACTATTGGAGGTACCACCTTGGAGAGAGCAATGTTAGATCTGGGAGCCAGCATCAATTTGATGCCCTACAATATCTATGAGCAATTGGGGTTGAATGATCTAAAGAAGACAACCATGTCATTGTTGCTAGCGGATGGTTCAGTCAGATACCCAAGAGGTTATGTTGAAGACGTACTGGTCCAGGTAGACAATCTTATTATTCCTGCTGACTTTGTAATTCTTGACATAGATGAGGGAGCCAAGGAAAGAGGTAGCAAGCCAATTCTATTGGGAAGACCTTTCATGGCGACTGCAAAGACCTTTATTGATGTACAGAATGGGAAGCTAACAATGACAGTGTTAGATGAGACTGTGGAGTTCAAGGTCTTTGAAGCATTGAAATTGCCTGAGGCAGCCGACGATGGCTATTCGGTCGATTGTTGTTCGGTTGAAGTGGTTAATTCCGCAATCCAAGAGGAATTATCAAATGAAAGCCTTGACGAACTACTGGACTGGGTGAAAGACGTCTTCGAAGATAATGAAGAAGAACAACAAGAAGAGGGTATAGAAGACAATGTTGCTATTACAGAAGTCATTGCAGAAATTGAAGATGAAATCAACAAGTTCTTGGTGCCATCTACGAGTTCTCCCCCAGCATTAGAACTCAAACAACTTCCTTATACTCTAAAATATGCTTTCTTAGGAGAGAATGAAACCCTCCCAGTGATCATAGCTTCTGACCTAGATGAGGAAAAAGAAGAGAAGTTACTTACGGTACTCAAGGAACATAAAGCTGCAATTGGATGGACTATAGCAGATATTAAGGGAATAAGCCCTTCCATTTGCATGCACAAGATCTTATTAGAAGATGATGCAAAGTACTCCAGAGAGACTCAAAGAAGGCTTAATCCAAACCTGAAAGAAGTTGTACGGGAAGAGGTCTCGAAACTACTCAAGGTGGGTATTATATACCCAATATCTGATAGTAAGTGGGTGAGTCCAGTCCATGTGGTACCAAAGAAGTCAGGAATCACTGTTGTTACCAATGAGAACAATGAGTTGATTCCAACAAGGAAGACAACAGGATGGAGAGTGTGCATAGATTACCGCAAGCTCAACACGGCAACCAAAAAGGATCACTTTCCTTTGCCGTTCATTTACCAGATGCTTGAGCGCCTGGCGGGACATGCTTATTATTGTTTCCTGGATGGATTTTCAGGATACAATCAAATTGCCATTGCTCCAGAGGACCAAGAGAAGACAACTTTCACATGCCCCTTTGGCACCTTTGCATATCGAAGAATGCCTTTCGGGTTATGCAACGCTTCTGCCACTTTCCAGAGATGCATGATGTCAATTTTCTCCGACATGTTAGAGAAGTTTATCGAGGTATTTATGGATGATTTTTCTGTTTTTGGCAACTCTTTTGACCATTGTCTTGATAACTTAACTCTTGTTTTGAAAAGATGCACTGAGACTAATTTGACACTTAGTTGGGAGAAAAGCCATTTTATGGTTAAATCTGGAATAGTTTTAGGGCATGTTATTTCTGAAAAAGGGATAGAAGTAGATAGAGCTAAAATTGAGGTAATTGCAAAACTTCCACCTCCCACCTCGGTGAAGGGAGTGAGAAGTTTTCTTGGTCATGCAGGTTTCTATAGGCGTTTTATTAAAGATTTTTCAAAAATTAGTCACCCCCTATGTAATTCTTGACCAAGGATACTGCATTTGTGTTTGATGATGATTGCTTACATGCTTTTGAATTTCTGAAAAATAAATTGACATCTACTCCTATAATTATGCCCCTTGATTGGTCCCTTCCTTTTGAATTAATGTGTGATGCATCTGACTATGCGGTAGGAGCTGTTCTAGGACAGCGAATAGATAAATTACCTCATGTTATTTACTACACTAGTCGTACTTTGAATGATGCACAATTAAATTACTCCACCACAGAAAAAGAATTGCTTGCTATTGTTAGTGCTTTAGAAAAATTTTGATCATATTTGATAGGATCTAAGGTAATTGTTTATTCTGATCATGCTGCATTAAAGTATTTGCTAACTAAAAAGGAAGCGAAACCGAGATTACTCCGGTGGATCCTTTTACTGCAAGAATTTGATTTGGAAATCAGGGACAAAAAGGGCAGCGAGAATGTGGTGGTAGATCATCTCTCTCGATTAGTAGAAGATGATGAAATAAAAGAGCATACTGAGAACTTACCCATTAATGAGAACTTTCCAAATGAGCAGCTTCTGAAGATAGTAGGCAAAGATCCATGGTAAGCGGACATTGTGAATTATCTCGCAAATGGAATCATACCACCTGAGATGAGCTCACAAGCAAAGAGAAGATTTCTCTCCATCACCAAGCATTATTTTTGGGACGAACCATACTTGTTCAAATTTGGTGCCAATCAAATCATTCGGCGATGTGTCCCTGAAGAAGAGCAGCAAGATGTGCTGAAATTTTGCCACAATCTTCATTGTGGAGGGCACTTTAGTGCTAAAAAAACTGCTCTTAAAGTTCTTCAATCAGGTTTCTTCTGGACATCATTATTTAAAGATGCTTATACTTTTTGTATTTCTTGTGACAGATGCCAGAGGACTGGGAACATTGGAAAAAGAGATGAGATGCCATTATCAAACCAGTTGGTTGTGGAAATATTTGACGTATGGGGAATTGACTTTATGGGACCCTTCCCATCTTCGTACGGATATAATTACATTTTAGTTGTTGTGGACTATGTTTCGAAATGGATTGAAGCCATAGCAACTAAGACGAATGATAGCCAAGTGGTGGTGAAGTTTGTCAAGGAGAATATTTTTACCAGGTTTGGGACTCCTCGTGCAATCATAAGTGACGGAGGGAGCCATTTTTGTAACAAGGTTTTTGCCTCTTTAATGAAAAAGTATAGTGTCAAACACAATGTGGCAACTCCATATCATCCTCAGACATCAGGACAGATGGAGGTAAGTAACCGGCAAATTAAGCAGATCTTGGAGAAGACGGTGCAACCAAATCAGAAGGATTGGTCACTCAAGCTTAATGATGCCTTATGGGCATATAGAACTGCTTACAAAACCCCAATTGGGATGAGTCCTTACAGGATAGTTTTTGGGAAAGCATGTCACCTGCCAGTCGAATTGGAACATAATGCCTACTGGGCCCTGAAGAAGTTGAATTTCGATTTAGATAAAGCTGGAGAAGAGAGGAGTTTTCAAATGAATGAACTAGAAGAGTTTCGGAACAATGCCTATGAGAATGCAAAGATATATAAAGAGAGGACTAAAGAACTGCATGATAAGAATATTCGTCGGAAAGAATTTCATCCTGGAATGTTAGTCCTTGTATATCAATCGCGTTTGAGGTTGTTTCCAGGAAAGCTAAAAACGAAATGGATGTGGCCATTCTGTGTTACCCAAGTTTTTCCTAATGGAGCAGTCGAGATTCATAATTTAAAGAGCGGAGGATCGTTTAAAGTCAATGGCCATAGGTTGAAACCTTATTTGAACCTATCAAATGAAATCCGTACCATTGAATGGATCGTGCTCAAAGAGCCGTAGAGCTCTCATAAGTCTTGCCTAGACGTTAAATAAAGCGCTTGGTGGGAGGCAACCCACCCAGGTATTTTCTTTCTTTTCATTTAGTTTATTTTATTTTATTTTATTTCTATTTTTATTTTCTTCTATTTTGTCATATAATAGTGTGTGTCTCGAGTGCTTGTTAATTTGAGTTGAACATTGTCATTTTATTTTGTTTTGAATTTTGTTGACGGATAATGTTTAATTCAGGTTTGGGGGTATCTCGAAGGTTTAGTTTTCAAGTTAAGAATTGATACTTTTTAATGTATGCAAATTTGAGCTGAACAGAACAGGTTTAGACAGAAGGAGAGATCTGTACCGCTCTACGTACCGCTTTCTAGGCACACTGCCTGGTCCGCGGTATTAAAAGCATGCAACTTCTGAAGTTTACCGCCTCATATACCGCTCTGTAGGCATATACCTACATCGCGGTCTGGCGAGCGTGTGCATTCTGACATGTACCGCTGGTTGTACCGTGCTTTGGGCAGTCTGTCCGCACCGCGTGCTACATAGCGTAACATCACTGGACTGTACCGCTTTGTGCACCGTGTTCCAGGTAAGTTGCCTGTCCCGCGCTATATTACATAAAACGGTGCGTTTTACAGGTTCAGGAGAAGTTGTTTAGGCAGCACCGCGTGGTGTACCGCGACGCAGGTAAGTGACCCGCACCGCGGTAGGGCACAATTTTATGCTTATAAGGAACAACGCAGCTCGTGGAATTCAAATTTCCCACAGCAGCTGCGCCAATTCTCTCTTCCCTCTCTTTGGTTTTCTTCTTCCTATACTTCATCTAAATTCTTCCCAAATTTGTTTTGTTTCATTAAAGTAAAGGTATGTCTCTCTCTCTTATGATTTTCTTTTAAATTCGTTTGCTACTTTGAGTGCCAATAGGATTAATGAGATGTTTTATTGTGTTTCTATGGAATTTGAGGCTCTCATGCACATATGATTAATGGGTTTTGAATTAATTGCATCATACATATACATGTATTTGTTGAATTTTGATTTGGATTGTTTTAGTTAATTTAAAATTCCATGAGATGAATATTGAGAGAGAAGAATTGGATTGAATTGATTCAACAAAATGTCTTCAATATATGGATTCCGTTTGCCTTTACATGGGAACTACTCAATTTGCAATTTTTAATAACTTATGAGAAGTTATGTGTTTACTTTTTGATGTTAAATTGTGTTAATTTCCTTTTTGATGATGTGGAAGAAGTAATACGCTCATTGAGTCGAATTGCTGCCGGATTTTTACAGAATTTTTGGCTTAACTTCTTTGTTTGTTTGTTCTTACACAGATGAGAAACACGTCTTTGGCAAAGCGATCCAGGACCAGTGCTTCTACGAAAGGAAAGCAACAAGCTATACCTCGTTTGGCCCAAAACAAAGATTTCAAAAGCCGTTCATCTAAATATCAAGACCGGCCATGGATAATTGAGAAGGGGATAGATGTTTCCAGTTTGGCAGATACTCTTGTCCCTGGGATGGTGGCTGCTCGCCACTGGGCGAGATATGTTGAGCGGCCTCCACGACCGAATAAGAGAGTGGTGGCTGAGTTTTATGCCAGTATGGTCCCAGAGAGATTTCTGATGGGTGGAGCTGTTTTGGTTCAGGGTGTGTCTGTTCACATTACTCCTGAAGCTATTTCTGAATACTTTGCTGTTCCGGAGGTTCAGGTTAATACCGACCGTGGGATTGAATGGATAGAGGAGGTTGATCAGTACAGGGGACGATTAGCTGCCGTTCTTCGGATGGATGGTCGAGAGGAGTGGAACCAGATGGTTAAACTGTATCAGCGTGATCTTCGGGTTGATGCAGCCTTTTGGAACATTTTCAGTTCATATTCATTGATGCCGACTCGACATCGGACAGAGTTATTTTATGAACCAGCTAGATTGTTGCATCGTCTGGTATCGAGCCGACCAATCGATATTGGTCGAGTTATATTTCGAGATATTTGTCAGAGTGGGTCCGACGATACCCTTTCGATGGTTTTTCCATGTTTGATTACCGCCTTTTGTCGGACTATGGGTATTGATGTGGACACTGGTTTAGAGGAGCAGACACCTACTATGATGGGTCTTACTCATTGGAATAATCTGCTTCATTCTCGCGGCCTTCCCACTATTGGACCGTATAGAGAGAGACGTCGTCGCCGTGAGGAGCGTGAGGCACGTGAAGCTCAGGCGGCTCATGATGCTGAGATGGAGGAGCAGCTGCAGATTGATGCTGCATCGCCTATTCCAGGAGAATTGGAGGGGCGAATGAACCAGCGCTTTGATGGTGTTCAAGCGAGTATTGAGGAGGTGCGTTCGATGGTTAGCCGGTTTTCTGTGGCTAGCGGGAGTGGTGCCCTTTTCCAGACTTCTGCTTCAGGGGCAGATTTTGATGCAGGAGATGGTTTCGGATTTTATCAGCCTGATGTCAGAGATGGAACCCCTGTGATGCATTTTCATGATGAAGAACATCGTGACCCGGATTCGGATCAGGGAACCGAAGTTCTGCACCTTTCAGACGAGGACGACAAATCATAGAGAGGATATGCTTTTCTTTTTCTCATGTTTTCTTTTGTTTCTTTCGGATTTCGTTGTTTATTTTCTTGTTTGAATATTCTATTTTCTGTCTTTCATTTTGGATTTATTTTCTGTTTTTCACCCCATTTTTGTTTCTTGTCGCCATTGGGGGCAATGCTGAATTTAGGTTTGGGGGTTTAAGTTAAGTTTTTGTTTTTAGAGTCTGTTTTCTTGTGAATCCTTGATAAACTACTTTGAATTGTGCCCCGAGATAATATGCATTACTCACTGAGTTTACACTAACGTCTTGCCACTTAGAGTATTACATTGCATTTTTTTTTCAAAATTTATGACATGCTCTTGATGTGATAGTGGATAGGATGCTTAGTTGGATTGCCATGATTAATAGTGGAGACTACCCTTGTGAGTTCACTAAGCCAAAAAGCGTACATAAATGATACATTATGAGGGATTTGTTTCTACTCCTAAACACTCAGTAGGTTCTTAGCATTAGATTTGATCTCTATAGGTTATACATTGAGCATTATAGAACTTTCATCAATAAAAGATTTCACATGTTTATTTTGATCTTGAGTGAGTCGAACCAGTGGAAGTGATGATTAGACTATGTGTGTATGAACCATTTAAAAGGCCTTAACTATTTCCTACCTTTTGTGTGTGCTCCATAGCCCTGTTTGAAGCTAAACACTGAATAAGCCTTTCTTTCTTCACCACATCTAATATAACCCAATAAGCCATAACTTAGCCATACCTTATAACTTGGGATCATGCTTTGAGGAAGTGAAGAAGACGTGATGGTTCTGCGTGTGTATATTAGTCGAAGACCATTGAAGGAAGAGCTGCATTCAATCCAAAAGTGTAAGTTTGATAATTGTGAATTGCTATGTAATTCTCTGATTCGAATTTTTATTTCATCAAAAAAAAATAAAAAAAAAATAATAATGGGTTTCAAGAAAAAAAAAGAAAAAAAAAAGAGGAAAGTAGTTGAAGAGAATCAGAGAATAATTTTTCATTAGTGCAATTACAATAATTATATTGCAAAATTGAATCAACTCAAGAGGAGTTTTGTTAAGAAGGAAATGGTGACTTTTGAAGATTTTGACTAAGATGAATGAAAATTTCATTTACAATGAATTCAATGAAGACTACAAAGATTTATGTGAAGCCGGAAGAGCAATTGAAGATTCTCATGGTATGGTCCTAGGTTTTTGAATTCCATTTTTCTCATTCTTTCTTAACCTTCACCCAATGGCCCCATTACAACCTAAATGAAAGTCTAACTGATCTACTGGTCCTTGCTATGAAAGTATAAATAATTCATGTGATTATCTTGTTCATAATGTTTGATTCTTTCATGAGATCTTTTGCATACATTTGAGCGTTCTTTCAATTATAAATTCATATGCGATCAATACTTGAATTTTCTTGTGCATAACTTCTATCGCATATGCTTGATGAGTGTATCAGCCTAGGTTCTGTGTGAATTAATGAGTGATATACTGTGAGAATTAGAGTCAAGGTGAATTACATCTATGGCATCTAGTGAAGGCAGCCTGGAAACTTGAACGTTTTGAGTGTGGGTTTTTCATTAAATTGGGCAATGCATTCAGTTTCGTGACTTAACTTTAGTTTTTACTTATTGGTTTTTGCATGCATTGTTTCAATATGGGCACTTTTCAAATATTTGGATGACAGGTATTTGCAGGATAACTTTATAGGTTTATAGGTGTTTTACTTAGGAGTCTAAAGGCTTGTAGCATACGCTCAATGCTATCGTGTTCCCTACGAAAATGACTTAGTTTAGAATTTTGTTTTGGTTTTTAGGTTTTGTTTGTTTTTAGTTTTTGTTTTTATTCTAGTTTTGCTCGAGGACTAGCAAAAGATAGGTCTGGGGGTATTTGATCGGTCTATTTATATATATATTTTAGGTCCCCATTTCCTATTGTTTACGCTTTGTTCTTGAGTGAAATTAGGTGTTTTATGTGTTTGTTGAGCATGTGTAGGTCACATGTCCTTAAAAGAGGTGTTTGTTAATTTTTCCAAGAAAAGAAGTCTAAAAGTGAGAAAAGGGGCAAATCTGTGAAGAACCGCTGTGGAGGTCGCTTTCCATGCACTGCATAAGTCGCGGTCCACCGAGCGCTGAAGATCAATATGTACTCGTTTGTTACCCGCGGTCCATACCGCTTGACAAGAATTACTTCAGTCGCGATCCACCAAGCGCCGAAGATCAGGAGATACATAGCTGCTTAGACCGCGGTTCAGGCATGAGTCCGCCAAGCGGTATAGAGAGCGGTCGTGCACATTCCTTGTTTTCGAAGGAGATCTTAAAGCCCTAATTTTTGAATATCATATAAATACTTCTTATTGAGAGAGAAAGAACGAACTTTTCAATTTTCTACTTTTTATTCCTAGAACAACAACACACCCATCCATCTTTACACATTGAAGATTTGAAGACGAAGAAGATTACAATTGAAGATCTTAATGGGTTTTATCTTTTCTTTCTCTTCTCTTTTTATTTTCAACATGTGTAACTAATCCCATAACTAGGGAATCAATGTGAACCTTTTGTGAATGCTCATGAATGGATTAATTATTATTTCATCAATTTAATTCTTGATTTATTCATTGTGCTTAATTGCTTAACTCCTCATTAGTTTTAATATTTATTCACACCATAGACCAAGGGTGAATAACTATTTGACATGATTTTAGGGTTAAGACTATCTGAGAATTAGGGTTAAAGTATAGACCAAACCTAATCTTGATTAATGCTCTTTTGAATGAATGAATTTTATCTTTAGCATAGGCCAAGCAAAGTATAGAATTTGGTTCTTATTTCTTGCACTTAAAGGGTTTCTAATCGTTGTTTACACCATAGACCAAGGGTGAATAATAATTGGGAACACGTGACTCATCCCATGACCATACGGTAATAGTCACATTAAAGACAAAGAATGAATTCTAGAATTGATTGAATCTTGTTTACAAATTAATTCTATATATCGAGTGTTCATAATTGGGGATCATTGATAACCTAGTGATTTCCTTCTCTTGATCACAACCATATTCTTTTTAATTGTTTTCTTAGCTTAATTTAATTTAGTTTTAGTTTAATTAAATCATCAACAAATCTTTGGTTACTTTAATTTAACTTTAATTAGAATTAGTTTTAATTAATAAATCTCTTTTCCTCGTGGGAACGATCCTTACTTGTCACTGTGCTAATCTTCACGATTTGTGCACTTGCGAGTGAGTATATTATAACACGATTTTACACCATCAGCCAACTCAACTGTCATAGCATCTCGCCAATGAGAAAACTTCACAGCTTGATGATAATAGTAGGGCTCAAAATCAATAGAAATGTAAAAGAGATAAAAACTATGAGAAGAAGATAAATTCTCATATGAAAGATAATGGTGCAAAGGATATGGAATAGTAGTGGCAGGTAAGGGTTTATTGGTCAAGAGATTACAATGGAAATCCCTTAGGTAAGAAGGAGGTTTAATAACTCGAGGAGTCCTTCGAACTGTTTCAGAAGGAACTGGATTATGAGCAGGGATTTCAGTAGTATTATTAAGAGCAGAATCACTTGCAGAAGACAAATAAGGAAGAGAACCAGAGACTGCATCAGGGAAGTCTGGTGCAAATCTTCGTAAAACAATGTCAGGAAAGAGGTCTATAAGGTTTTCTGTAGAAGTGATAGTATGAAAGGGAAACAAACGCTCATGAAAAATCACATCTCTTGAAACAAAGAAGGATTTAGAAATTATATCATACAACTTATAGCTTGTAGTACCTGGTTGATAGCCCACAAACACACAAGCTGTAGCTCGGGGTTGAAACTTAGTTCTGTGAGATGGCAAGGTATATGCATACAATTATACCGAAATTGGTGGATATTTGTTCAATTTATCCTATCTTATATCCAGCTAGGAAGTCACGTTCGTGACAACGCGAAAGAATGGCATGAGATTGTATTATCGCATGTTTAATATTCTATTTATTCTTTATAATCGGAAAATGACAATGATGTATTACCATTTAATTATTTGTTGTGACAAAAAATGTAAAATAATAATAATAACTGCTTTCAAAAATAAAAAAATAATTAATAACAATCAATAGGATTTACAAAGCACATCAAACATCTTTATAAACAATTTTAACAATCGATGAAGGAACTCTTTCCAAACCAATTTAAGAGGGCTAATCGAATTAGCGAATTGCAAAATTAACTTATTAAAAGGAAAAACAAAACTCTACCCTTTATAACAAAGTGGATAACAAATCAATCTTCTCAAAATTACTCAAACATCCAATAAAGAAAAAAAGTTAGATTTAATAAGATCGATAACAATCAAATAATTTGACTCGAGACAAATCAAATAAATATATACCTTTCGTGCCAGCTCCAACCTTATAAAATTGAAAATACTGTAAATGTTATCAATTTTTTACATTTTTATTGGAATATGAACTATTCTTCAAAATTTGTTTTCCAAATAAAAAATATTTTGAATTAATTAATGAAAAATAACTTGCTAGTGATTTCTAAAACATTGTTCTTAAGAAAAATTGCACACTGAAAGCACATGTGCATATACTGTATAGTTTACATCGTGTATTAAAACAAAACCAAATAATCGATAATATCTCTTTCAATTCACAAAATTATATTTGGCTAATTGATAGCCATGAAAATTCCAACATTCATTCCCGCACAATCCTTATTCCTTACCTTGGTTTGAGATAAAATAAAGAAACTAGTATTAGATAAATAATGCGAACATGGCTAATTAAATATTTTATAAATGTTATGTATTAAAATGGTAATATGGTATAATGAACAATACAAGGTTTCATATACACGTTATTGAGGTTTTAAGTTGGAATCGTGCTCAATTCTCTTATATACATTTAATGATATTGAAATGTCAATATACAAAATAATATCACAATTAATATGTATCAAAATATTATTAGATTAGAAACATCATAAATGGTGGTATAGAAAATTTGAAATAATTAAATTATTCATTTTTTAAAATCTCAAACACCGAAAATTAAATTAGCTTTTAAAAAAAATTTGAGTAGATTGCTCATAAAATATTCAATAATAGTACCCTTTTATATTCTAATCAAACTATAAAAATAGAAAAATCATTTTATCTCAATATAATATAGGGTTATTATCAGTTGGGTCCTTATCTTTTTCTGAATGATCAGTTTTTTAAATGAGTTTTATTTTTTATCAAAAGTTTTCCTGACTTTTGAAAAGTATATCAAATAGATCATTTTGACTTTTTTTTAACAATCAAATGTCACAGAAAATATATAATGTCTCTTTTACCCCTGTTTACAGTATTAATGGTTGAAAGGACTATTTTACCCCTTGACATTTATTTTCTTTAAATAAAATAAAATAAAATTTACATAAAAAAAAGAAAAAAACAATAGGATTAGAGATCTAGATATCACCATCACTAGTTCATCTGCAAAAATCAATCCATCCACAATAAAATTCCCCAAATTCCATGCACTTGTTTGATTTTCCAAATTCCATCTACAACATCAACATCTCCAAATATCCAAATAAAATCCCACTCACACAACAACTAATCGAGATCAATCTCTGTCACATAGTCCCTCGTTGATCTCTTCGTTGACTCCATTATCAACACCATCAACAAATCATCACCAACACAAAAAATTGAAAAAAAATCTTAAAAAAAATACAACCCAGATTTGTGCAGAGGAGCAGATCTGTTCTTCGCGGGAGCAGTTATTTCCTCTGCTCGGAGTGATCTGCTTCGAGGAGGAACAAGAGCAATCTAATCTTCACACGCTCGGACCTGTTTCTCGCCGGACCTGCGTCTTCTCGGCAGACCTGTTGTTATCGTGCGAAGAAGCCATCTCCATTGCCACCATGGCGACCTCTATCTTGATGGAAGAGAACTCCATCTGTGATAGATCTCCAACTATGTGATGGATTCGAGGTGGTGGCGGTGGTATGGGTTTGAAGATGGTGGTGGTGTTGATTTGGTGGATGTGATTTGGTTGTCGATTTGGTGGCAGATTGGCGATGACGGATTCGATATGGTGGCGGATTGGCGGTGGTTTGGGTTTGAAGATGGTGGTGGTGTTGATTTGGTGGAGGTGATTGTTTGGATTGCCGGTGTGGATTTTGATAATTTAAATAAATATTAAAAAAATTATTTATTTTGTTGATATATAAACTATTTCCTTCAAATATATATATATATATATATTATTGTTTTTTTTTATTTTGTGACACATGACATGTTCTTGGTTCAAAGACAAAAATACCCCTACAAATGTTAAGATTGACCGACAGTTGACTAACAGATGGACCTATTTGATATACTTTTCAAAAGTCAGGGAAAGTATTGCTAAAAAAACAAACTCGTTTAAAATATTGATCATTCAGAAAAAAATAGGGACCCAACTGATAATAACCCTATAATATAAATTAAAATTAATGACAAGTGAATATTCCCTCCTTTAGCTGCCCCAAAAAGTCAAAATAATAATTTTAACAATGTAATGTAATATAATAAGGCAAATTACACTGAACCCCTTGAGGTTTGGACAAGTTACACGTAGATAGACAAAATTTCTATATTATACACTAACACTCCCAAAACTTAAATTTGACTTTGAAAATACCTAAAATGCCCTTAGTTATATTATTTTACACTTTCTTTTTTTTACCTTTTAACCAAAAACTTTATAAACTTTAATAAAAATAAAAAAACTAAATAAAAAATATGATTCATTAAATAAATAAATAGTTTTAAAAAATTAAATAAACAAATAATTTTAAAAATTAATTAAATAATTTTTTTTTTAAAATTAAGTAAATAAATAATTCAAAACATTAAATAAAAAAAGTTTTAAAAAATCAAATAAATAAATAGTTTTAAATAAATAAATAGTTGAAAAAATGAGTGAAAAAATTAAAAACATTAATTTTTTAAAGAATATCCATTAATAGGGACAATATAAGCTCTAAATATCTAAGGAGTGTTAAGAACCTTGAAGCTTCTCTCGTTATCATCTTTACAGTAAAAGTTTAGATATTTAGAGTTTTTCTTATCCCTATTAATGGATATCCTTAAATTTTTTAATGTTTTTAAGTTTTTCACTTATTTATTTATATTTTAAAACTATTTATTTATATTTGTAAACTAATTATTTATTTTATTTTTTAAAACTATTTATTTATTTTATTTTTTAAAACTATTCATTCATTTATTTAATTTTAAAATTATTTATTTATTTAAAATATTTATTTATTTATTTTTAAAAAAACTATTTATTTATTTAATGAATCATATCTTTTATTTAATTTTTTTATTTTAATAAAGTTTATAAAGTGTTTGATTAAAAGGTAAAAAAAAAAATAAAGTGTAAAATAATATAACTAGGGGCATTTTAAGTATTCTTAAAGTTAAATTTAAATTTTAGGGGTGTTAGTTTATAATAAAGAAACTTATCTATCTAAGTATAACCTGTCCAAACCTCAAGAGGTGCAGTGTAATTTGCCCATTATAACATGACTCTGTCAGTAAATCAGTGATTTTATATCAAATTGGTTAGACTTCAACATTTAATTATCTATATAAATTTTAAATAAATATTTAAATATCTATATACTAAGTTACTAACTACCGGTTTAGCTACAATAAAATAATTTTATAATTGCTGGATAGTTTTCAAAATGAAATATTTTATTTATTATTATTTTTAAAACCTTTAAATTTTATAGATCTTCTTATTAAAAACTAATATTTAATACTGTATTGTAACAATGCACATATATTTATTGAATTGATACAACGTATCTCAATATACAATACGATGAGCCAATAAAGATGTAGCTCAGCTAGTATATAGACCAGTTTGAGATTTGGACTAATGATTCAGATCAACGGTTTGAATTATACCAATAATAAAAACTTAAAAAAAAAATACCTGGTCATTGTTAAAAAAAAAAAAGTATACAATACGATGAAATTCACTTTCATTTTCCAAACAATATTTTTCATTTGGGGCAAATACGCAATTCACCGAAAAGGACACACATTCTCGAATTCAGACAGGAAGGAAGCTTCGCATTTGAATATCCAAGCACTCAACCTCAGAAAAATTCAAAAAGAAGCGCGTGAATGCGTGATCCTGATCCTGCTCCTGCTCCTTCTCTCTCTTTTATGTGTGTATATATATATCCTCTTTTACCTTCCACACCACCTGACCACTTCTCTTTCTGTCTCTATATTTAAAAAACCAACACAATTCAACAAACATAACAAACCCCAACAACACCTTCACCAAAAAAAAACTGGCGTACATACATACATACAAATTCTTTCCCACCGCAAATCTAGCTTAATTTTTTTTTTTTCATTTTTAGTTCCTCTTTTTCGATCACACCTTTTTTTTCTCTCTCTTTCCTTCTCATTTTTCTTCATTTTCTCTCTGTCTCGTCGAAATCTGATCTGGTTCTGTTTAGGTTTTAGGTTTTTTTTTAGAAATGGGCCAGCAGTCGTTGATCTATAGTTTTGTGGCGCGTGGCACGGTGATCCTCGCCGAGTACACGGAATTTACAGGCAATTTCACCAGCATTGCCTCCCAATGTCTCCAGAAACTTCCCGCTACAAACAACAAGTTCACCTATAACTGCGATGGCCACACCTTCAATTACCTCGTCGAAAACGGATTCAGTGAGTTGTCTGTTTCATTTACGTGTTTCTGTTATGTACAATTGGAATGGTAGAATCTGTTCTGGATCTGTTTTGATTGGCTTTTTCTTTTTGTTTATGGTGTGATCTACGCGTTTTAATTGTGTTATGACTATGCAATTTGTTGATTGTCTTTGGTTTTTTTTTTTTTTTTTTTCTGAATCTGGCAATGTTGTTGGTGTGATTTGATTGTTTACATATTCGTCCGTTTACATTTCCGTGATGGTCTTTTGATTTTTGTAAATGCATCAGGATGCGGGGATTGTTTTCTATCTATTATACCATTTAGGAGATCACCAATGTGTCAAATCAATATTATTATGTATGATCATTTGTGTGGCTGTTAGATCATTTAGGAGATCAATGTTAAACTCAATGTGTCAAATCAATTTTATTATGTATGATCATTTTTGTGGTTGAATTTCTTGTGCTGCAAAAAAAGTTACAATTGTATATAGCGCCAGGGTTATTGTTCTAAATTTAGGGTAAAACGAATTTAATAACGGGCACAATTTGTTTTATTTAGTAAGCACAAAAATCTTTCTGCTGAAAAATAGATTATTGATATGATTATTACTGTATGATTTTCTGTCAAGAAATGCATCACTATAGGACAAAGAGTTGGTTCCATGGTACAATCATCTTAATATGCTCCTTTATGTTTTTCACTGATGGAAGATATGGGATTCTGTTTCTTTTTTTCTGAAATGGAGAAGAAAGCCAGCATGGCTGTTATTGGAATTTGAGGAATATTATGATGAGTTTAGCAGATGATGACATCTGGCCATATGGTTTTTCCCAAGTAATCGCATTTTTTGGTTGGTTGCTGATAGAAAACGTTAAAGATAGTGTTTGGCCATAGCTTTAAAAAAAAACATTTCCACAATGGATTTGTTGTGCATTATAACAAAAACACGAGGTTTAGGTATCATTTTTACTTAACTAATACATCATCTTGCTTTTGATTTGGACAATTACTCCTAGATAGTTTTTGGCTTGTTGATCATAGTGTGTGTTTTGTATGGCTCTTGGAACAGCCATTTGTCAAATATTCCTGTTATATGGCTTCAGTTAAAGAATAGTTTTTTATTATTATTATTTTTTTTTACATTTTTATATTTTTTATTATTTTTTTTATCTTATAGAAAGCTCTCTTACTTCTACTAGGAGAATTAAAAATCTTTAGGTTTTTAATATGCTATTTTTGAAAATTTAAAAAAAAATTGAATTGGTTGAAGTACCCTTACAATATTTTATAAATTCCAACAGTCCATTTTCCTAACAGAATGTTATTGTATTTAACAATGGTTATACAATCGTTTCTATATAAAATTAACAAGCTAAAAGTTCAATTTATAATTACGCAATATAAAATATAATACAAAAACTGGCTGATAAATTATGCTGAAGCTCTAACAATGTGATTAATAAAGTATAATAATAGTATTATATAATAAGATATACATATATTTTTTTAATTTGATTATATCTCATTTTGTAACATCAAGGTAAGATTAGAGTGAATGATTGTTTGCATAAAATAATATAAAATTGCCTTATAGTTATAAAAGAATTCTCTTTTGGATAGCTGTATTTAGCAATATGTGACCCAGCAATATATAATTATATACTGCAGAGGTTGCAGATACAGGTGACTTTTGATGGATCGAATTTCGAAGATGGTATGCCACAAAGAACTTTGCACCGGCTAAATGGATAGAATTATAAGTTATAACTATTGATCTAGAAGAATATTTCTTTACTATAGAATGCTGGATCTAGTGATTGGTCATTTTGTATTACATCATGGAGTATTATTCTTACATATGGACATATGGTGAAGCATTAATGGTAGAAACTTGGATAAGAAGTTTCTGGAAGAACCGAAGGCAAATTTTATGTACATTAAGAGCTTAATATACACGTTTGAACAAACATTATGTCTTGTGTCATTACTTACTAGATGTCATTACTTTCAGATTTCAGAACATTGGATTTAGAAAATGCAAGTGAATTCTGTAATTGTTTTCAACATCATAGTACATAACAATTACCATGTGGTCCGCCTTTTGTTGTTAATTTCTTGTTTGCACTGTGTTAACTGTGACGCGGTACTGAATCAATTATCAGGGTATTTTGAGAGCATCTGACTTAGTTATAGTAATTTAAGACCTCAGTTTCTGATCTGTGTTAGACAAATGTGATGTCATTTTGTTTTAACTAATCCCCAAACATCTGTTGTGGAATTGTATTAACTCTGCCACTTTATGTTGGATGCTGCAGCCTACTGTGTTGTTGCTGTTGAATCTGCTGGCAGACAAATTCCAATTGCCTTTCTGGAAAGAGTTAAGGATGATTTCAACAAGAGATATGGTGGAGGAAAGGCTGCGACAGCTGTTGCAAATAGCCTCAAGAGAGAATTTGGGTATTTATATTGTACTCTTCATCGAGATGTATTTTTGTTACTATACTTACTCTTTTGTCTATATTATAGGCCTAAATTGAAGGAGCAAATGCAGTATTGCGTGGATCATCCTGAAGAGATCAGCAAACTTGCGAAAGTCAAAGCTCAAGTTTCTGAAGTCAGGGGTGTTATGATGGAAAATATAGAGAAGGTAAGAAATAGCTGCTGGTTTACTTTGCTGCTGATTTACACTTGATTTGAAATAAAAGATTTGTGGCATATCCTTCTGCAAAGGCCGTGCAATTATGATTGTGTACTTTTGTTGAGGAGATTCATCTTTTGTACAGGTTCTTGACCGGGGTGAGAAGATTGAGCTGTTGGTGGATAAAACTGAGAATCTTCGGTCACAGGTTAGTTTAAGCTCAAACAAATTGGCATTGAGTTAAGCTACTACTTTCAAGCTTCCTAGTGGAAATTAGTTGAATGCCTTTTATAGGTGATTTGAAGTTGCATTATTCTACTAGGGATGTTTATGAGAAGGGAATTGTGTGATATTAGTCTTCATTTTTGATTTCCTTCGCTTCCTTCTTTCTCCGTTTGAAAATTTTGGTATTGTGGTTTGATGCATCTGTCATTGTGCAGGCACAAGACTTCAGACAGCAGGGAACTAAGATGAAAAGGAAGATGTGGGTGCAGAATATGAAGATGAAGTTGGTTGTTTTAGGTATCGTGGTTGCATTGATTCTCATCATAATCTTGTCTGTTTGCCATGGGTTCAAGTGCACTTGATTTGTCTTGGATTCACCTGGCTGCTGCCCTCGCTCTAATGCTGACTTGGTCCTCTCGGTAAATTGGTTCGTCATCTTTTCTTTGGGCGATGTTTATGAATATCTCTCACTTCGTGTCTTATATCTTTTAGGTCGATCTTTCCCCTTCTAGTCCTTTTAGGAAGGGAGAAGAGTTTGTATTTTGGAATGATTTTCTTGTATAGGGTTATATGTTTGAAGTCGTTGAGGTAGATAAATATATTTATTGCTGCTTGATATGATTTTTTAGTTTAACATGTAATGGAGGATGCCTGCACGAAACATTTATTCTTTTGAATATAATTGATGTGCCTATTATTTCATTATCTAATATCATCAAGTATATGCATTTTTTTATTGGGATTTTTTTAATTTATATTATTAAGATTCATCCTTTTTGACACCCAAATCGAAAATGATGCTATATGTATAGTTTTATCTTGCGGGAATTGTTCGGATAAAAAATATTGAGTAACGTCAGACATTCCACCTTTGTGTTCTACATCCATCGCAAACAAAATGACGTGACAACAATTGATAATATTAAACATTTCACCTTTGTAGTTTGTATTCAACCTCTATCCTAAAGTTCCATCTAATAATGTGACAATTGGTAAGTATTTCTTTGAAAGCTGCAATTGGTAAGTTAATACATATAGATGTGGTAATTGGAGCCTTCCTATTGTGAAAGCAAAACCTTCCCTGCCGTGTCTCTCCCCTCCACAGCGGGGGGGGGATTGGATCTCTCTCTCTCTCTCTCTCTCTATATATATATATATATATATTCATTTTTTACTCTTTTATTATTATTATTTTTTTTATAAAAATATTTAATCTTTGAGATGGATGGTGGAGATCCATTTTTGTTTTTTACAAATTATTAATTTTTAATTTGATCTCAATCATCATCTTGGATGGGAGATCATTTTTTTTTTAATTTAAAAATTTTGACTTTATTAAATTAAAGTTAAAAGGATGATATTACCTTTCAAGTTTCAAGTTAAGGACATGGGATGTAAGTGTGAGCTTGTAAGGGATTAGAATCACATAGGCTACAATCCAAACTCTGGACTCTGGGTTATTATAGCTGTTGTGCCATTGCTAATCAATGAAATGAACATGCTCCCTCAAGCATTAGGAATAAGTTTAATTTTAATTATTATATCAATTGTTCATTATACCATCTTATTATTATAAATTAGCTGTCAAGTGGAGTAGGATAGAAATTTTATTTCAAAATTTGAAAAGAATAAGATTTCTTCTTATTATAAATAGTAACGATGACCCAATCACTCGATCAGTCTTATTGTATTTGACAATGGAGGGCCCAGTCAAGAACAACAAATTTGTGCCTGTCAAATTTAAGATTCCTGCTTCTACTCTAATAGCTGGATAGCCAGGATTTAATCATGATACTCTCTCTATCTAAAAATAAATAAAGAAGCGTAATGACGTGTTCACTTGGATACTAATCTATGTGGATATATTAGCGATCAATTTTTTTTTTTTTGAAATTTGACACTAATCGGAGTCGGAGAGTTTGAGCTGCAAGTAGTCCCATAAAATGTAAATTTCACTATAAAAGAGGTATTTTATGATTTAATGAATAAATGTGAAATTCGAACTTTTATTATTTCAAGGACGCAATCACTTTGCACTCTAATGTATAACACAATATATGATCAATAATGCTACTTTGTCCAATTCGATATCCAAATGATGTGGCATTCTTGATTTATATATATTATAATTACATGATTGAAATGATTGGATCTAAGGATACCACATCATTTGGACTTTAAATTTGGACAAAGTAATATTACTTATATATAATATGTCACTAGATAACTAGATAAATAAATACAAGCATATCATATGATTTAAATTGTCCAAATACAAATTAAGATGCAAAACATGCAATTTGAATGTTTAGTATTACTCTTGAATAAAACATTTATGTAAGTGATATTTGAATCCAAAACTTCTACCGACAATTTAACTCACGCATGTCATGAATCAAATTGTCAAAATACAAATTAAAATATAAAGCATGCAGTTTGAATGTTTAACATTACTCTTGATTAGAAGAATTTATGTAAGTGAGATTTGAATCCAAAACTTCTACCAACAATTTAACTCACGCATGTCATATATGTCATGAGTTAAATTGTCAAAATACAAATTAAGATACAAAACATGCAGGTTGAATATTTAGCATTACTTTTGAATAGAAGCATTTATATATGTAAGCGAGATTTAAATTCAAAACCTCTACCGACTTTAATAAATCTTTCGACTTTAATACATCTGTCTCAATTAAAGTAACTGGGAACCCACAACTAAATAATTACACAGAAGCATAATGTTCGATCATATAGAACATATTCGTCTTCTTTAATTAATTAATTAATTTGTTACTATATATTATTATCATTCATCCGACGAATCATATATATAAAGTACAATTAATTAAGTAGAGCATATTCCTACCAAGTTTCGCACATAAAACTGAATTTAGGAATAATATAATATGGCTCATTTAATTAGCTTGGTATAAAAGCCGATCGAAAAGATCAGGTTTAATTCTTTGTGCAACCAAAGTAAATATATAATACAGCTAATATCTGGCCCCATCTATATGTATTTTTCTGCATGTTTTTTGTGCGCCAGCAGCTCAGAATTACTCGCATGGAACTGAAGTGATACACACTGAGATGCAACCAAGAATTTGAGAATATTTGCCAAATATTCCTTGGTGAACATAGTTTTTGCAGACATTTTATATGATTACATTAATATTAAGATACTCAGTTAGTTGGAATATAATTTCCAAGTGATCACATAACACACGTACGTTTTGAATATTGAATATGCAAAAGGCCACCACCAATCCTCAAGAACTCATGCAGGTTGGTGCAATAGTGGAGGATGAGGAGGAGAAGAAGGAGGAGGAGGAGATAGCAAATAAAATTGTGCCATTTTTTAAGCTTTTGAGTTATGCAGACGGATTGGACTGGACTTTAATGGCGATGGGGACGTTGGGGTCGGTGGTTCATGGCATGGCTCAACCGATAGGGTATTTGTTGCTAGGCAAAGCCCTACAAGCATTTGGAAACAACATCAACGACAAGAAGGCCACGGTTGACGCCCTTTACAAGGTACATGCATGCATGCACGCACTTTATCATCTTCAGCTTTTAATTTTACAAAACAACTTTATTAATTAATTATAACTAAATTAAGGTTTTGTTATGAATAATGTTTCTGCTTGTCCAGGTTGTTCCCTTTGTGTGGTACATGGCCTTCGCCACATTCCCAGCTGGAATACTAGGTACCCATCTGGCCTTCGCCATATTTTTCTAAGGGTTAATATTAAAAACCTCCCCCCACATTTGAACTATTGTCGGATATATAGTTATAAAAGTTTTTATTGTAGAAACCTCCCATACAGACTAACACCTCTAGCATTTCATTTGTGTTGACTAAGTTTGACCATTAAAATATCTAAAATGTCCCCATATAAGCTTCAATTGTATGAATTGACCATTATACCCCTATATATTTACCAAATAAATTAATAAAATGATACAAAATGCGTGGATGTTAACTTGCGAAGGAGAAGTTATTTTGTATACAATTTTATCCTAAAAGTAATAAAATTACAAATAAACCAAAAGTATTGAAAATAAACATGAATATGTATATATTTGTCTTTTTTTTTATAAATTCAATCAAATACTCATTTTCAATACTTTTGATTTATTTATAATTTTGTTATTTTTAAGGATAAAATTGTCTATACAATAACTTCTCCTTTGCAATTAACATTATCGTCTTTTGTATCATTTTATTAATTTATTTGGTAAAAGTATAAGGACATAATGGTCAATTCATACATTAACAACATTTGTAAATTAACAGTGTTAGTTTATAGGGGGGTTTTTCTAAATTAACAGCATTTGTAACTATACATCTAATAATGGTTCAAAGAAGAGAGGAAGTTTTTAATATTAACCATTTTTCTAATTATCTCCACCGTCCATACCGAGATGGACGAGGGGCATTGAATTTTGTGATGAACTGATGGTGATAAGTTTTTATTTATCTATTTTTTTAATTTTGATTTTTCTCTACTATCACGTGTTCAAGGGAAATAAGGTCTTTCAACTCATTTTTTCTGTCTGAGTTACTTTTTAAACAGAATTCCTGAATGTAAGGGGTAAAACTTCAAATATTTTGGTTTTTTGGGAAGAACGGTCATTACTAGAACTAGAGATGATAAAATTATGAATATTAAAAACCTTAAGGGTGAAAAATAATAATATCCCTTTTTATACGCTTTAAGTTAAATAAGAAACTTTTGAGTTTAATGATTGTTTAGGTTAGAGGTCAACACTTTTAATTCCGACAAGAAATCTTATAATTGACGTCTCCTATATATGTATAAGGTATGAGATCTCATATGTTTTTTCATATGGGATCACGATTGGCACTGGCATAAAATGTATATTTTTTTATTATACAACTATGTCGATTGAGATCTAACACGAATTGAATTCTATCACATTTTTTTTTTCATTACAAATGGCGTTATAGGTTTTTTTTTTCCGGAAAGATTGGTACTATAGGTGATCTTTAACTCATCTTATCGTATCATTTATGAAAATTTTGGTAATGTCTAACATTACATTTAAAATTAAGCAAACAACAAATACTATGGACCGTCATAGTATCCACATTATTGGTAGGTTCTACATAGTATTTCATACGTATAAACTCATTTGACTACACAGAGATCGGATGCTGGATGTATACGAGTGAAAGGCAATTAACACGGATGAGATTAGCATTCCTAAAAGCACTTCTTAACCAAGAGATCGGGGCATTTGATACTGATTTAACTAATGGTAAAATCATAACCGGAGTAAGTAACCACATGACTGTCATTCAAGATGCCATTGGAGAGAAGGTATGACTATGATTGACAGATTATATACAAGGTTTTGAAATTAAATATATATGTGAGTGTGACACTTGGTCTTATTAAAACATCTCTCTTACAGTTGGGCCATTTTCTGTCAAGCTTTGCAACATTCTTCTCTGGAGTCCTGATAGCTGCTATATGCTGTTGGGAAGTAGCACTGCTTACCTTGTTCGTGGTTCCATTGATTCTTGTAATAGGAGCCACCTACAACAACAAAATGAACACCATTTCTGCTGCTAAGATGCTTTTTCTCTCTAATGCTGCAACCATGCTAGAACAGGTATTTTTATTGCTTCTATCTAACACGCTTGAAACTTTAAAAGCAGTCTCTCAAGTGTAGACGTCCAAACTTTAAACAGCCAAATGCAATGCAATTATATTTGTATGAAATATCCATGTTATTATATTTCCCTACTGTTTAATTACATGCATTTTGTGTACAGACAATAACTCAAATCAAAACAGTATTTGCATTTGTTGGGGAGAGTACAGCAATCAAATCGTTTTCGGCATGCATGGAGAAGCAGATTTTTATAAGCAAAAGAGAGGCACTGATAAAAGGAGTTGGAACTGGGATGTTACAGACTGTGAGTTTCTGCTCTTGGGCTCTCATCATTTGGGTTGGAGCCGTCGTTGTCGCTGCCAGGAAATCAAATGGAGGAGATGTCTTACCTGCTATCATGAGCATTCTCTTTGGAGCTATGTAAGCAAACAATCTAGTCAACGTCGTGATTTGAACTCAAGACCTCCTTTCGTTTGGATAACTGAATTTGAGTTCTTTCATGTTGTAGTGCAATCACTTATGCTGCACCAGACATGCAAATTTTCAATCAGGCAAAGGCTGCAGGATTTGAGCTCTTTCAGGTGATTGATAGAAAGCCAATTATAAGCTCCAATTCGAACGGGAAGGCACTTGAGCGGGTTGATGGCAACATTAATATTCGAGATGTATCGTTCGAGTACCCATCCAGGCCAGACAAAAAGATCCTTCAAGGGTTTTCACTGTCAATTCCAGCAGGAAAAATGGTGGCTTTAGTGGGTAGTAGTGGGTGTGGCAAGAGTACTGTCATTTCTTTAGTCACAAGATTCTATGATCCTTCAAAAGGTAACATCTCTCTGATCACTGAACTTGGAGATTATTATAACATTGTGATCCCTCAAAAGGTCACAAGAGTCACTCTAATGAGTTGATTTATCTTCTCTGCAGGTGAGATTCTGGTTGACAACCATAACATAAAGGATATGGATCTGAAGTTCCTAAGAAAAAACTTAGGAGCAGTTTCCCAAGAACCATCACTCTTTGCTGGCACCATCAAGGATAACATCAGAGTGGGAAACATGGATGCAGATGATCAGCAGATCGAAAATGCAGCGAAGATGGCTAATGCACACACATTTATATCACATCTTCCGGATCAGTACTCAACAGAGGTCTATTACTGTCCCTAAATTCACTTGTCTCTATGAAGGATTGGTTTACTTTGAGATGAAAATAAAATGTTATATTCAATAAAATCCAGGTAGGGCAAAGGGGAGTTCAGTTATCAGGAGGACAAAAGCAGCGAATTGCAATCGCGAGAGCCATCCTAAAGGATCCTCCAATCCTTTTACTTGACGAGGCCACAAGTGCACTTGATTCAGAGTCAGAAAAGCTTGTTCAAGAGGCCCTAGAGAGGGCTATGCAGGGAAGAACAGTCATCATAATCGCGCATAGGATGTCGACAATCATCAATGCAGATATAATTGCAGTGGTAGAAAATGGAAAAGTTACAGAAACAGGCACCCACCAGAACTTGCTCGAGACCAGCAAATTCTACAACCGCTTATATCATATGCAGAATCTTGACCAAGTTCACGATGATTCAAGGTAAGTTTAATGATTCGTGATCTAACACAATTGGATTACAAATCAAACACTCAATAGTCTTTTTATCAACTAGTTGCGGTGAAGATGAAACAGATTATAACTTTGTTTGTGAAATGAATAGCAGAGCTGCAGCTTTCAATGTAGAATCCACAAGTAGTCACCAAGAAGTTTTGAATAGCGAGCAATACGGAAGTGAGCCAAACAGTTTCAGAGAGCTCAATGATTCTACAAAGCAAGAAGAGGTGAAAGGAAAAGAGAAAAAGACAATTATATTCTTCAGAATTTGGTTTGGTTTGAAGCAGAGGGAGCTTGTGAAACTTGTTATTGGTTCCATTGCAGCAGCTTTCTCTGGAATATCGAAGCCTGTATTTGGGTTCTCTATCATAACAATAGGAGTAGCATATTACAAGAATGATCCAAAGACACATGTTGGATATTATTCCTTGATCTTCTCGTTTCTCGGGTTGTTTTCATTATTCACTCACATCTTGCAACATTACTTCTTCGGGGTGGTCGGAGAGAAGGCCATGATAAACCTCAGAGAAGCTCTATATACAGGTATCTAAGACCACCTTTTATCTGCATAATCACGATTATCTTTTTAATAAAAAAAAATAACATAACTATTACTCTCATCACAACTAGAAATTAGGCAAGCACACATTAATATGAATTGCAAAACCTGAATGTTGTAGGTGTTCTACGGAATGAAATTGCTTGGTTTGAAAAACAAGAGAATGATGCTGGTTCACTCACTTCGCGGATTATGAATGACACATCCATGGTCAAAACCATAATTTCTGATCGAATGTCTGTGATTGTGCAATGCATTTCTTCGATACTGATAGCAACGATAGTAAGCATGATTGTTGATTGGAGAATGGCTCTGGTAGCTTGGGCTGTGATGCCTTGCCATTTCATAGGAGGGTTAATTCAAGTCAAGTCTGCCAAAGGATTTTCGGGTGATTCTGCTGCTTCACATAATGAGTTTATCGCCCTTACTTCCGAGTCTGCAGCAAACATAAGAACAATTGCATCATTTTGCCATGAAGAGCACATACTTGGAAAAGCAAAAGTTTCTCTAGAAAAACCGAAGAGAAATTGTCGAAAAGCTAGTGTTAAGTATGGAATCATTCAAGGATTCTCCCTTTGCTTATGGAATATAGCACATGCTGTTGCTTTGTGGTACACAGCAATTTTAATTGATAGGAACCAAGCCCAATTTTTAAATGGCATAAGAGCTTATCAGATTTTCTCTCTCACAGTACCTTCGATAACAGAATTGTGGACATTGATCCCCATGGTCATCTCTGCCATAAGTATACTGACTCCTGCATTCGAAATCCTAGACAGGAAAACTGAAATTGAACCTGATGAACCAAAAAGTTCAAAGATTAGGATGATTAAAGGGAGAATTGAATTTCAAAATGTCAAATTCAACTACCCTTTAAGACCAGAAGTTACAGTTCTGAATGACTTTAGTATACAAATCGAACCTGGATTAAGGGTGGCTCTCGTCGGGCCAAGTGGAGCAGGAAAGTCCTCTGTATTAGCCCTTCTGCTGAGATTCTATGATTCCAATGAAGGAAAAATTCTGGTTGATGGAAAGGACATAAAGGAATACAATTTGAGAAGGTTGAGGTCACAAATCGGGTTAGTGCAACAAGAACCACTTCTGTTTAGCTCTTCAATCAGAAGCAACATTTGCTACGGAAATGATGATGCTTCTGAAACCGAAATTGTGGAAGTATCAAAGAAAGCAAACATACATGAGTTTGTAAGTAGTTTGCCTGATGGGTATGACACAGTTGTTGGAGAGAAAGGCTGCCAACTTTCAGGTGGGCAAAAGCAAAGAATAGCCATTGCTAGAACTTTGCTAAAGAAGCCTGCTATTCTCCTGCTAGACGAAGCAACAAGTGCCCTGGATGCCGAGTCTGAAGGGATTATAGTGAATGCCATGGAATCATTGTATCGAGAAAGCAGTGCTGGTTCGCACTCCCGGACTACACAGATTACAGTTGCACACAGGCTTTCCACGGTAGTAAACTCCGATACCATAGTGGTGATGGATAAAGGTGAAATTGTAGAGATGGGTTCCCACTCCACTCTAGTTGCAGAAACTGAGGGAGTTTATTCAAGATTATACAAGCTACAGAGCTTTAAACAGAACTGATGTTACAGATATACAGAATAACAGAAATGTAGTCCGAGATATATACATAATTGAGGTACTCATAAGAAGCCATAGCATTATATATGTTTCTCCTTTACGTTGCATTAGCAGCACAGCTTTATTCATGTTTGTTCTCACAGCAGGTTTAGATTTTAGTGATATAAAATAGCAAAAGTTTGTAATGTTATATCCGGATTTATTGGAAATTTGGCTATCGATACACACTCGAACAGAAGTACTATGTAAAGCAAACCTCCATTTTTCACAAATGCCAAAGATTATAGTCATAATCAAACACATTGTGATTTAGACAACTCGATTTAATAACAGAGCAACATATCATCAATCAACAGTGCATTGATCAAACTCACCTTCACTTCTTTGAGACTACAAGCAATGTCAACATCACTGGTGGTACAAGCACCCAGTTTCTGTTGGAAAAGTGATTTTAAAAATCTAGATTATTCATGAATTAGTATCAATAATATAGTTATTAAAAGATGCATGTATGATGTGGATATTAGAAGAGTATGATGTGGATATTAGAAGAGCAACAATGCTGAAAAACAAAACTCTAAATTAGTGAAAAGGCAATGGATTCCAAATAGAAAGTCATTATTAAAACAAAATATGTAGTAAGAAAAAACAATGAACATGTTTTCTTGAAGAAATTAAGGAGAAACTCACCCAAAAAAAAAAAAAAAATCTTTTAGGTTGTGCAAGAGAGCTTTGCAATAAACGTTTAACTGCATTTTGCTTTCGGCAATTCGACGGCAGGCTGGTCTACCCTCCAACAAATCCCTTACTCATTTTGTTGTCTTGTTGTCGACGGCAATACGTTTTGTGCAATCATTGGTGGCATCATAAAAAAAGCTTGCCATTTTTTTTTTGGTTTGTGAGTTGTTTTTTCTCTCTTTCTCGTTGGCAACACGTATATTACCGACTACGATACACACTTCGCTGCCGTCAAATGTTGTAACCTAAACATTTTCGTAAATAACAATAATTTTTTTATATCATAAAGTGTGTATATATACATACGTCATTTTATCCTGAATGTTCACTGAGATAATTTATATTATTGCGTTGTATGTGGATTACAGATTATATGTGGATTACAGATTATAGAGAAGATTTGACAAATATACGCTTTGAGTCAAAATATGTAAATCTAATGGTCAACATCCAACGCACTAATGATATCGACTTGAAAATTTATATATATATATATATATAAATATATATAGTGGTTCTGGTAAAGGATTCTTATTTTAATTTCGGTAAGGACCTGGATGAAATTATGTCGATTTCTATAAATTTTGATCTGAATTTTTGTGTGGATGAAAAGTTCAATGAAATCTACTAATCAAAAAAATTTAAGAATTTTTCAAGTACTATAACTATTTATCCCGATTTTATTAAATATGACGGTATCAAAAAATGAACGAAATATAGGAAAATTCGAGAAAAATAATTGTAGTGCTTGAAAAATTCTCAAATTTTATTCATATGTAGATTTCATTGAACATATCATCTACAAAAAAATTCGGATCAATATTCATAAAAATGGATGTGATTTCATCAGAATCTTTACGGAAATTAAAATAAAAGATCCCTTAGGAGAGAACCACTCATATATAGTGGTTCTCTTATTTTAATTTTGGTAAGAACTTTGATGAAATTACGTTGATTTCTATAAATTTTGATCTGAATTTTTTTGTGGACGATAAGTTCAATGAAATCTACTGATTAAAAAAATTTAAGAATTTTTCAAGTGCTATAACTATTTATATCGATTTTGTTAAATATGAATGCATTGGAAAATGAACGAAATATAGAAAAATTCAAGAAAAATAGTCGTAGTACTTGAAAAATTCTCAAATTTTAGATTTTATTGAACATATTATCAACAAAAAAAATTCAGATCAAAATTCATAAAAACAGATGTTATTTCATCATAATCCTTTGTCATGTTTAAAGGTCGAGTTGTGGATATGGGTTTCCAGTTCCCAATCAACTCTTGTTACATCTTCTCACAGAGTTTATTCAAAATTTTACAGTCTCCAGAGCTTGGCAGAAAACTGAAATAAATCGTACAGTTAGCATATATAAACACAAATATATGGAATTATAAAATACACTCCCAAATGTACACAGTTAAGGCATCTGTTTCTTGTCGAGTGTGCCGATTTTTGAGATTTATTTAACAGCTTTACAAAAATTATTACAACCAATAAATTCATCTGTGTATGTACAAGTTTCATGATCCAGAATTTGGAATTCCATTTCAAAGATCACAAGGAGAAAAATATACAGAAAACTTCAGGCACTCCTTTGTTACACAGGCAATCCTAGTTCCAAGTGATGATCATATCTATAAGGCTCACTCACACTAAAATTTTAAAAAGCTGAAGAAATAGCAAGACATAATCAACAAGCTAACTGATCTCTAAAAGACGAGATTTCTTCAAAGATGGGAAGTCTTCTTGATCTAAATGAAGTCCTTTGATTCATCAGCTGGTCAAGTCCCTCCAAGAAAGCATCTTCTAAACTCATTTTTGTTGTTGTTAAAGATGATGTTATGGGTTGCTGTGGCTCTATCTCTAGCAAAAGTTCCTTCACTCGGGCTTGAGACTTTGGATCTGCAGACCCGGAAACTTTACACTGCAATACATCTTCAAGAACTGATCGTGCCTCAATATATCTCGCTTGCTTGATCAGGCAATAACACAAGTTGCAGGCCTTGTTTGCATCGGGATCGATCAGCTGAGCTTTACGATATACCACTTCTGCAGCCAAGTAATTTTCTTGTTGCATATAGGCCCATCCCAAGTTCCCCTGCAGTACATGTTTTGTAGACTAAGGTATTATTATGACAACAATTTAAATTTTGATAATCTTCTTTGATTTTATGAATATTAATCTCATACAATAGAATAGGAAACAAAATAAATTTTCTTTTTTAATTTTTTGTTTCAAATAATAATATCATTTAATTTTTCAATTATAGCCCCAAAGATAATAATCAGGTAGCTAATCATTCAAGAAAATGATTATGAACAGACTACAGTACCAGTATCCTAGAGGTCTCTTGCTTGACTGTGACTTGGAACTTCTTTCCATGAGAGCGTGCTGTCTTAGTAGGCTTCCCGTTAAATGCCTCTCCTTGATAAATCATCCGAAGCTTTTGCTTCAATAACTCAATCTGATCTTCAATCTTCCCACATTTCTGTCAAATTTACAATGGTTACTGCCGAATACGAAAGCAGGAGAAAAAAATGAAGGCAGGAAGAAAATTTCTAATCACATATGTTTCTAAATACCCATCATCAGAAATTACTTAAACTTTAGAAACTAGATTTTGTCACCAAGTGAATCAACAGAGGATTCAAGTTGTCATATAATAAACATTTTAATTATACCTAAACATGCATAAATTCACTTAGAAGTTTTCAGATTTGGATTTAATTATCCAGTATCATAATGAATTTGATTAAACAATATTTGCTAGAATAAAACCAATACAATTCAGAAGCTATGAGATCATTCCACGAAACTCTACGATGCCCTAATCTAACAGGGGGTAATTCCAATGTGGCATAAAAAACGAAGGACGCATTCCAAACTGGCACGCAGAATAGTGATACGTACTTCAAACTTAACTAGACATGTTTAGAGTAACTACAAAATGCAATTTAGCTTTGTTATGCACATATAGCTACCTTATACAAGTCGATGAGGACATTGTCCAGTGATTCTTGTGCTTGTTTGGAGCAGCGATGCCTGAAAGACTTGATAGCTTCTATTGCCTCTTCTGCTCTATCTTGTTGTTTCATAACCACTGCCATGTCTTTAAGGGCACTGTCTACTCTATCCCCTGCATTTATCGCCTTCCAGAACAAAACTATAGCCGCTTCTGGATCCTTCTGAACTAACTGAAATTGCACCGAGAACAAAATAAAATCAATAAAAGACATTAAGATTAACAACCATTCCCAGCAACATAGCACATTCTTTATAGCTAAATTACACATTTAGTAAGTAAATAAAAAATCCAAAACATAAAACTTGCAACTGCATTCAACCACCAGTAGGTACAAATTAACACAAACTATGATCTCAAAATATAAATAAAAATTAAAATTAACAAGCTTATGCGGACAATTAGCACAAAACTGAGTAATTTACCACATAATTCAATTCCTTATTTACATGATCACCATAGTAATTGTAATTTTGTCAAGCAGATATCTAGTGATGTAGGACTAATAGTGGCAGCAGGGTCAACCATTTAATTTCCCAAAATGGAAGGAAAAATAAATCATTTAAACAGCTTCACTGTTTGCCAATTAAGAAAATTAAAACAAAAATTAGTTGGAATTTACCAAAAATGCATCGAATGATACACATCTAAAAATAGAAAATATACTCCTTCAGGTCAAAAGGAGTTTCAGTAATTACCTTAAAACAAAAACAAAAAAAACAAACAAACAAACATGTAGTCTTATATCATCGTTACAAGAAATGGAATTCCATCATATGAACGGTACACGATACATGTATGAATCTAAGAATAGCATCATGAAACGAATATAACAAAACATAAGAACTGATAACATGAGTACATGACATGACATGACATGACATAACATAACATGCATGACAAGTGCCAACATACATGTTTGTATGGATGGATGTACCTGGACATGCTTGGCTCGGACATAAGGGCTGTCACCGGGAGGAAGCTTGTGAAGGACGTGATAAGGCTGCTGCTCTTTTAGTTGGCTCATTTTTCAATCTCTCTCTCTCACTCTGACTCTTTTCACAGACTCTCTCTTTACAAAACGAACACTTTCTCTCTCTCTTTTTGTTTTGGTTGTTGCTCTCCAGAATCCAAGCTTTGATTTACAGCTACGAGGACACGACGCGAGACAAGATATAACTTCGGTGAAGAGGAAGGAACCTGGACTCCATGATGTCCAGATTCGTTATTTGATGGATTCACTTGGTATATGGTGCATCCTCACTCGCCACGTATTACTTCTGTACACGTGGCACCTCTCCATTATGCAGACGTACCTAGGTCCTAGATCAATTACATTTACGCTTTTTTTTTTTTTTTTTTTTTTTTATTTTAATCCTCGTATATTGACCGGCCTATATCTAAAATATTTCACCAATAAAAGTGTAATACCTGATATTTTTTCATTTACTTTTTATATATATCTTATAAATTGGACCAAATATTACATTTTTATTAATATAATCAATATTTTAAATACTAATCGTCAATACTTAAACTTATTTTTTTCTGACTTTTATATACAGACTTATTAAATACCCTATACATTGGGCCATTGGCTGCCATCTGACATACAAAATTTCAATCGGAGAACAAGTGAACAGCCGCTGTGCAACTTTTTTCCACGGCAAATTAAAAATTGTTAATAATATGGATAATTATTCTGGTAACCATTAATTGATGACACACAATCAAAATGATTACTAGATTGAAAAATTATTTTAAAATGGTCATTTTTAGCTAATTTTATGACACCAATGGTCATTCCATCTAATTATATCTAATTCCATCCAATGAGTGACATTTTAGTAAATAAGGGGATGACAATAATTTATTTTAGATGTTTTTTAGAAATCAATTTTTTCAATGTGTGGCATTTTAGTAAATAAGGAGATAATATTAATTTATTTTAGATGTTCGTAGGAAATCAATTTGTTCTTTTGTTTTTTGAAATGAATATTTATATTTAGTGTGTAAATATATATATATATATATATATATATATATGTATTTGAGATATGCTATCCGTATATACACACACTAAATATAATTATTCATTTCAAAATACAAAAGAAATGGTTTAGATCAATATACGTGTTTCTTTTTATTTTTTGGATTTTGTAGCCTTACTCTTCTCAAAAAAGAAATATATATATATATATATATATATATATATATATATAATATTTGAGATATGCTATACATATATACACACTAAATATTATTATTCATTTCAAAAAATAAAGAACTAATTACACCAATCTCCCCTGAGGTTTGCTCTATTACACATAGAAATAACTTTATCAATAATTGACATTTACCCCCCTGCCGTCAGTCGGGGAAAGTCAGACATAACCATTGACCTTATCAGATCATGTAAAAATCCGAAATACCCCTAAACTTTTTAAATTAAAAATATATATATAAATGGAAAGTATTTTTTAAAAAAATAAATTTCAGTTTCCAGAAATCCATATCAAACCTTCATCAACATCAACCCAAACCCAGAAATCCATATCAAACTCAGATCAAACCCACCACCACCATCTCCATCAGTTTCCATAAAACCAACCACCTCAAATCCAACACCCACCACCAAATCAAACCCATAAAAAAAACAAAAAAAAATCTAAAATCAATTAAGTTTTTTTTTAAAAAAAAAAAATCACCTGATGCAATAGAAGTCACCAGAAATCACCAGAAATCCAACCACCCCAAATCCAACACACATCGCCAGATTCACCACCGTCAACCACCTTTCTCTCTCTCTCTCTCTCTCCCTCTCTCTCTTTGAAACAATCACTTGATTCACCAGACCCATCTCTTCTTCTTCTTCTTCATATACTACTTCAAAAATGAAATTTTTTTCCAGATTTGGTTTCAATCTCTCTCACTTAACCTAAAGTGAATCTTTTCTCTCTAAACCCAGAAAGAACCTTATCACTCAAATCCAACCAAAACAATCTTACCACAACCATCCCAAATCCGAACCCAACCTTTCCGTCTGTCAGTATTGAAGAAATCAGAGGTTTATAGAAGAAGGATTTGGGATTTAGGGTTTGATGTGGAAGAGATCTACAGATCTGGGTGTCGTTTTGGTAAGG
Organism: Dipteronia sinensis; assembly: GCA_033220585.1. NCBI lineage: Eukaryota > Viridiplantae > Streptophyta > Magnoliopsida > Sapindales > Sapindaceae > Dipteronia > Dipteronia sinensis. The sequence continues at coordinate 12,528,119 of CM065644.1, read as the reverse complement.
AAGTAGAGGCAGATCAGAGGATTTGTGTGGTTGTTTTTGATGAAAGAGATAGAGAGCAAGTGTGTGAGAGATAGATATAAGAGCAAGTGAGAGAGATAGAGATTCGTGAAGAGAGAGAGAGATATGAGATAAGGTTTTTTTTTTATGGGTTTGATTTGGTGGTAGGTGTTGGATTTGGGGTGGTTGATGTTGAATCTGGATCGGTGATGATGTTGTTGATGATGATATTCTGGTTTGATTTTGATTATTGGTTTGATGATATGTTAGTTTTTTTTTTAAATTTTCCTTTTGTTAATATTTAATTTTAAATTAAAATATTCTAAGATGTGTACAGTATATAAGTTATTAAAGGATGAAATTACCCTTCATCACAAGGTCAACAGTTAGATTAGACGTTAGTTGACTGACGATAAGGGAGGTAAATGTCAATAACTGATAAAATTGTTTCCGTGTATAATAGAGCAAACCTCAGGGGAGGTTGGTGTAATTAGTTCAAAAATAAAATAAAAAATTGATTTCCAAAAAAACATCTTAAATAAATTAATGTCATCTCTTTATTTACCAAAATGTCATTCATTGGATGGAATGACCATTAGTGTCTCGTCAAAAATGGTCATTTGAGAACAACTTTCCAATTTAGTGGTCATTTTGATAGTGTGTCATCAATTTGATGACCACTAGGGTAATTATCCCTTAATAATAATATTATAATATAATTTCTTATATTTATAAAATATTGCATGATTAGGATTAATTTGTTACTTTAAGTTCTGTTTCATGAGGTCAAATATTTTATTCAAAATTAAATACTAAACTATGAGAGGATCAAAACTCGAATGAGTCGTGACAGCCAATGATAGTAATGAACCTTCTCTTGGAGATCAACCATCCCATCCAATCCATCACCGTGTTTTAAACACAAACTCTACTCTGTCACTTTTTTAGTGTTCATAGATTCAATGCTGATACAATTCAAGAGGAGATTGAGGATAAATGGTGACTTTAGAATATATTTCGGGAATTCAAGAGAAGAATTGAAGCATTTCAAGAGAACATAGTGTCAGCAGGTCTCGCGCCCGCGAGCTAAGTTAGCTTGCACCACCAAGTCGCGGTTAAATGTGCCAATTCCAGTAGTGTTCATTAGAAGGAACGTACTAGCTGACGAAATTTCGATTTAGCCTAGATTTTAGATAAAATTCCCAATTTGATTTCTAAAGGTTCTAGAAAGTCATAATTGATAAGTTATCCTTAAGGACTCGTTTGGTACTCTGTATTGTATTGTACTTGATTGTATTTGATTATGTTGGATTGTATTGTATTGCGCATTAGACTATATTATTCTTATACAATTATGTGTTTGATAATATTTTGTATTAGACTGTATTAAGTTATACAATGCTTGAATATGATTTTTATTCCTCAATATTTTATTAACTAATAAAATTGATATATTTTTAGAATAAAAATGTATATTATAAAATATATATTTATAATTTATTTTTAAAAATAATAACTAATTTATAATTAACATTTTTATTACATAAGTTATCATTCATATAACAAATATCAATAATATTTGACAATTATTTGTACTATTTAATTTAACTTATATAATTTTTAGATAAATAATATTAGAATAATATTTTATTTTTATTTTTATTTAATTAAATTTACATAATATTTATTTAATTTAATTTTAATTTTAAATTTAATATTACAATAAAATTATATTATTTATGTACTATACTATTATATTTAAAATTATTATTAAACATCAATGTTATTATTATTATTAAATATATTATTATTGTAGATTATTATTATTATTATTAATTTTTATTATTATTATAATTTATAATCATTGTTATTATAATTATTAATTTTATTATCATTATTGTTTGGATAATCTATATAATACCTTATAATGGAACTCTCACGGCACCACGTGTCACCGTGATAGAACTTTGTCATTAAATTCTATATCTCCAGAAGCTTTATCCATTAATTAATTATTTTGGCTATTATTATTATAATTATTATATACAATGAATCTGGACATTTTTATATTCCTTACTTTAACATAAAACTAAATTTATTCATATTGTGTATAATATCTTATAATGAACCCCTACGTCGTTACGTGTCGCCGAAAGAAAACTTTTTCATTAAATTCTATATCTCTATTCTCTAGAAGCTTTAGCCATTGATTATGTTTTTTAACTTAACAATTAATTAGTTGTTTTGGCTACTATTATTATTATTATTATTATTATTATTATTATAATATATAATGAATCTGGTCACTTTTATATTCCTTAATTTAACATAAAGCTAAATTTATTCTTATTAATAAATGTTTTTCTTGGTATTCTTCCAATTAGTTTTTCTTTTTAAAACTTATACATTAATCATTTGCTTTAACTATTATTATTATTATTATTATTATTATTATTATTATATAGAGAGAGAGAAGGAGATAATGAACCTGGATGTTTATTGTTTTGCATTCATTTTCTCATTAATTTTGTTAATTAAATCCTTTTTTAAGCCTATGTATACATTAACCTCATTTTTCAATCTACATTAATGATATATGTAATTGAAGTAAAATAAAAAGTCACCCTACAGGCCTACATATACATTGTACTTCTTAATTATTTAATTTATACATTGAACTGTTTAACAATTATCCTTCAATACATGCACTAAATTATTGTCAAAAAAAAAAACACATGCACTAAATTATCAATGATCCTTTATTGTTCAAGCTTTCATTTTTCAATTCATTTTCTATAAATTAATTTGATCAAAACAAAGACAAAATCAACAACAAAATTGGATTCCCAAATTTCTCATTTGGAGGGTATATGGAGCTCATGGTTGTCCCCAAAAGGTAGATCAAGACTTTTTTTTTTCTCTTTAAAAAATAATCTTAAACTTTGTAATTTAATTTTTGCTATTCAAATATCTATTTTGTTATTAGTGTCCAATTTAATTTATATATTGTTTTTGGAGATTACTGATTATTTGTGATAGTTATGCATTCTTTAAGGTTTTGGATGAGTTTAGATTGTGTGCTTATACTATTACGAGACTATTTAATTTTGTTGGTTTTGGATTTTAAGTTTTGAGATTTTAAATTTTGTAGAGCAATCTTTGTTTTCTCCGGTGCAAAAGAAACCCCAATGCAAAAACCTCTTTACGAGGTACTTTGAAGTGGCAATCTCTCAGGGTATGATAAAAGCCTCTTGATGTGCAATCTCATCTGGTAGGGCTTTATAGTAGAAAGATTAGAAAACTATAGATGATGATGGGTTTGCTTTGATGCATTGTGTTTTCTAACCTAAAAGATATATATATATATATATATATATATATAGAGAGAGAGAGAGAAAAGCAACTATAGTGTTATAAATAATCAAAGAAATAAACTGAAAAATGAGAGATGAAAGCATAGAGTGAGAAATGGGAGACGAGAGACACGAGAGTAAGAGAGAAAACTGATATATTGATATTCTTGGGCTTTTTCATACAGTGCACACACACACATATATATATATATATATATATATATATATATAACACATATATATATATAGGCAAAGAAAGAGGGAGTGAGGCGGTGAGAAGGAGAAGATATTTATGTTATAAAAGAGAGAGAAACTTGTGTGTATTGTATAAGTGGTAAAAGCCACATATTATAACACCCCCCCTTGGATTTATACCACTTGTATTAATATTCTAAGAAAAACCCAATATGACAAAATCTTAGAAAATGTATACAATGATCTCTCTGGATCTTGTGGTGTTAGATGTTGTCAAAACTATCGAGAAGAATTATACAATGATCTCTCCGGATCTAGTGGGGTTGAACATTAAAAACTATTTCATTAAAAATCTTGTCAGGAAAACCCAGTGGGATAAAACCTGATCGAAAGGAAAAAAAGTATAGTGTACATATGTCTAGATTTATTTGTTTTTTTTCAAAACATTTCTCACATTTATACTTTGCTAGGGAAAACCCAGTGGGATAAAAACCTGAGCAAAGATATTCATTGATCTGTCGGATCAAAGTAATATTTATGATGATTTTCTGGATCATAGTAATATATATACGATGATTAGCAAGATCAAAGTAATATTTACAATGATCCTTTTGATCAAGTCAACATATATACGATGATCAATTGGATAAATGTAATATTTATGATGATCTTTATGGATCAAATAATTTTGGGTGTGCTTAGATAATTGCCTCATTAAAACCTTGTCAGGAAAACCTAGTGGGATAAAAACCTGATTGAAAGGAAAAAGAGTACAATGCACATATGCCAAAACGATTAATATACGTTATCTGATATGTTCCCCCTGGTGGGACGCTCCCCCCTAATAAAATTTCTTTTGAAGCAATCTTCTAGATTGCTGAACTGAAGCACACTGATGTTTATTTCATGAAATGAAATAACAACATAAATGATTGGAGGGAGTATCAGCAAAGATTTGCTTTATGGAGTAATATCCATATGGAATCTTTTCAGAATCATTTCAACATGTTCTGATCGATGGACAAGCATTCCATTTGATCTATGCTCGACCTTCAGATTGAGACAATATTTTCTTTCTCATTTCTTTATGAAGACACATGAGTATATAATATGATTATTATATCCTTATCTTTATCAGATATTAACTGAGACGGTTGTACCACATCCGTTCATATTGTTTTTAATCCTTATAAGGATTTTTGTATGTTCATCAAATACAGATTACGAGATCTCGATTTATATGCTTCTAGCATTTTAGAATCCTTCAGGATTTATAAATATCTGCATTGAGTGAATCATATAGTTAAATGATTACTACGTCTAAGAGACTTATTTCAAGCCTTTTAAAGGCAGCTAAATTTATCAACAATGTAACTGTATTCATCAATTGTGAATACCAAGTTTCTGTAAGAAACCTCGCACTACGAGTCGTGTCTTATATCTCACGATCTCGTTTTTCTCATTACGTTTCCGTATAAAGACCCATTAGTATCCAACTAGTTTGACATCTCCCGGTGTCTGGAGTACTATTGGTCTAAATACTTTATGTCTGGCTTATGAAGTCAATTCTTCTTGAATTGCTTCTTCCATCTAGGCCAATCATGCCTTTTATCTACAATCATTGATATTATGGATATCATAATTATCATATTATAATTTCAGTAGCGTTACTGTGTATAAAAATACATCATCAATGATTGTTTCCTTATGATTCCACATTTCTCTTATATGACTTATAGAAATTTTCTCAATTTCTATACTTTTGTATCTCTGTTGAGATTTCTTCCATTTCAATTGATTTAGTCATTTCATATACTCCGTATGATTTAGATATTTCTTCCATTTCAATGGATTTAGTCATTTCATAAACTCCGTATGATTTATAGAATTTCTCTCAATTTCTATACTCTTGCATCTCTGTTGACATATCAAACTCTTATAGAGTTGATTTAGAGAAAGTTGATTTATTCATAACTCGAGTTTTGTTTACTCTTGGGATCCCAATAACAATACATTTCAAAAGGTTTATAAGTTTATGATATGCATCAGATTATTTATTTGTTGCATTTTTCTATGATCGTTCTTCAAGAACAATCACCCGACCGGGGTTTATGAGATGACAACTTATAAAATCATAAGACACACTCATATATATATATATATATATAACCGAACCGGTATCTTTATTTTGTATATAAGTAACTTTCCGTTTACTTTTCTCTTCTAGAGAAACCTTTCCATAAGTAAGTCCCCATATAGAATTTAGTAATTATATCGAAATAATGAAGTTCTCGTAATTTACCTGGAGACGTTTTGATAAGTGATTCCCCTGATCCATTTTGATTATGAGTATATCTGAAAAACTGATAATCAGTAAAAGTAATATGGAGATGTTTGATAATAAACAAACATGTGATCATCTCGTAGATGCATCAATTAAAATCATATAATAATGAAATGGATCATTTGGTGGATGAATATGTCCACATATATCTTCTTGAATTCTTTGTAAGAATGATGAGAATTCAAAACCAACTTTTTAGAATAAGATGGTTTTACTATTAGTTTCCCTTGTGAACATGCAGTACATAAGTTCCCATTAGATAAATAATCTTCTGGTTCTTTAATGAATATCCATGAGAATTTTCAATGATTATACGCATCATTGTAGATCTAGGGTGACCAATACGGTCACGCCAAAACACAAACATTTTTTTTTGATCTGGGAACTTTTGATTAATAACTGCATAAATATCTACATTTTTTTTAATAGTGTAATATAATCCAGATGATAAAGCACGTAGCTTTTCTATAATGAGTTTCTGACTTGAATCATGAGAAGTAATGTATATATATTAAACATTATCATTACTCATAGTTTTAAAATGATATCCATTCCTCCGGATATCTTTGAAATTAAGCAGGTTCATTTATATTCTGTTTGAATGATATAAAGTATCATTGATACACAATTAATACCATCTGGTAATAAGATTATGGCTCTTCTAGAGCTTTTGATCTGATCCGCTGAATCTGATCTGGTATTAACTTTATATGCTTTTGAACTGAGCATATTCTTTTTATGTTCTGCTTGAATAATATCAAGTATCACTGATGCATGATTTAGTATTGTTTGATAACAATATCATGGCTCTTCTAGAGCTTTATATCATGGCTCTTCTAGAGCTTTCTATCATCGCTCTTCCAGAGCTTTCTATCAGATCCATTGGACATGATACAGTATTAATATTTGCTCAGATCAAGGTCCAATTCATAAAATATATCTGACTCTGCAGAATTGTATGAGTTATTGCACTCTAGGCAAGACATATATTTCCCTTCTGGGAATTTTATGGACATTATGTATAATGCCATTTTATATCTCATCTGAAATGATAATAATCTTTTCAATAGGTTTATTCTATAAACCTTTTCTTTTGTCATTCACAAACATCCACTCCTGGGTATGTTTTGATATCTCATGGATATACATATATCAAATTTACTCTCTTGATACTGTTCTTTCAGGAGCAAGTATAAAATGGATAAAATATTATTTACAATCTCATTATACGTGATACTAGGACCTTAAATCCTTTTATGATGCTCACAACATCCTACTGGATGTGTAGATATTTATATATATATATATATTTTTTCTCAAATGAATGATATGTTAAGATCTTTAAATGTATTTTATGATAATCACAGCATCCCGCTGGATGTGTATGAAATTGATAAAATATTAATTCCAATTTCTTTATTCGTTAGGATCTTAAATCTCTTTTATGATACTCACTACACCCTGTTGGATGTGTAGATCATTCTTTCAAATGAGTGACATATAAACGTATCACTTTATTTATATGAGATAACGTCATATTCTGAATGTGTTTGAAACCCCAGGTTCCAAATAATGAAGTATGACATTCATGTAATAACACTAGATTCAAAACTCCATGTTCTCATCGGTTTCCAAAACCGTACTGTATGGCATGTATATAACACTGGATCCAGATCTCCATGTTCTCATCGGTTTTCAAAACCGTACAAACTTAAATATTATAATTCCAAGAACTTTAAGTTCTGGTTAATTGGTCTCGCCGATCTCATATATTGAGTATAAATAATATGAATATTTTAACAATTTATTTGGAAACACAGCATAAGCCAGTCCTGAGACACTGCATAAGCCAGTCCCGAGACATGGCATAAGCCATTCTCATATATTGCATAAAAATAACAGTTTCAGGGTCATAAGATCACCTTAGACACAGCATAAGCCAGTCCAGAGACACAACATAAGCCAGTCTCATATATTGCATAAAAGTAAATGTCAGAGTCAGAATTAGAGTTAGAGTCAGAGTTATAGTCAGTATATATATATATATATATAGGTTCCGTTGACGGCATAGCCATCTTGTACGTTAGAATTTTTAACCTTTTTTATGATATTCAGAGCATCCTTCTGGATCTGTATGAAATGGATAAAATATTATTCCCATTTCATTATACATTAGGATCTTAGATTATTTTTATGATGCTTACAACATCCGACTAGATGTGTATATTTCTCTGAATATTGCATCAACCATATATATAATACTGGATCCAGATCTCCAGGTTCTGGATATTCCATCGTGCCCGAAAACAGAGTTAATAAAGCTTAAATAAGTCAAAATAATACTTACAAGCAGAATTAGCTGAAACGGATGGCACATTTGCGTCCGGAACAGTCGAAATAGCTAGAAACAAGTCCAAATCGGTCGAAAACGGACGAAAATAGCATGCTGACATGGCGCTGACGTCACTACTGATGTGGCGCAACCATGGCTGACACGCTGACGTGGCATGACTTGCGCGCGACGTGGCAAGTACAGTTCGCTGACTTGGCAGCTTGATACTGACGTGGCGCTGATGCATGCTGATGTGGCGCTGACGATTTGCTGACGTGGCGCTACAGTGTCTTCTTCAACCTTGGAAACCTATAGAAAATTTATGGAAATTTTTCCAGGTTTGACCAGAGTTTGACCGGGGCTAGAGGGTTCGTTAGAGCTCCGTTTAAGATGTGGTCAACTGCGTCGGAATCGTATTTCTGAGAGGAATACAACGGTATCCTCCGAAAAGTGATTCGAGCACTTTGATTTTTCTGGACTCGATCGAAATTTCAAAAAAACAAAGTTAAAAACGCTCAAGAACTTTCTCCGGAAGTCCTAATCTATATTCGTGCTGATAATGTGTTATAAATAATCAAAAAAATTGTTAACAAAAATTTTACTCGGGGCAATAAATCTCAGTTAGCACCCTCGAGATCATTACCACGTAGGTGATGCCCAAGGTAGAATATATATATATATATATATATATGTATTACAGTGCCTAATGAAATGACAATGAGACAACGATATTGTTAGCTACTTAACAGAAATCAAAGTCTTTTTTATTGATAACATATGGTATACATCTCTCTCTCTCTCTCTCTTAAATTACTTTCACTTTTTTTCTAGGGGATAGTTGGGTGTTTGTCGTGTGTCTGTCGAATAGTAGTCTCCTCTTTTTTGAAGGAGGAAGTCTCTCTTTTATACAGTGTCTTCATAGGTTTAAACTCATTGATTTCCCCTTGATTTTCTCATCCCTCCCCTCCTTATCAGACGGGATTTTTTCCTTTAAATGTCGTTGACTTTGAGTTAATTGCTCAGTTGAGGATATCTTGGTGGAAATCAATTTGTTTCCCATTTAGACTCTATTACTTGTTCTGAACGTGTATAATGTCTATAGATGCGATACTGTGTATCTTCGGGTCTAGCATGATTCTCATAGGGGTCGTCTAATGTATCAAGGTGTGGTGCATCAGTTAGTGAGGTCGATCATTGTCCCGGCCCCGATATTGAGAAGCTTCATCCAGCTAGGAGCTAGGTCTGGCCTCCCTTGACTTTTCGAAGCTAGGTGCGGCCTCTTATGGACACCTCCATGTATCAGCGAGGTATAGGCGAGCTTCTAGAGAAATTACGAGGTAACCTCGACTTCAGGGGGATTTGGTGAAGCGGGCTTGATCTGACCATTCCGGGCTCTATTCCGGATGTTTCTGGAGCCTGCCATTGTTCCTACGGGGCGGTATCGTAGCTCGGCTTTGGGTAACATGGTCTTCTGGTGGAAAATCTCGGGCATGGAGCTAGGTCTGGATGGTGGAAAATTTCCCTTTGGTCCTTAGCCAATTTTGGCTATTAACAGAAATAAACTGGAAAATGAGAGATGAAAGCATAGAGTGAGAGATGGGAGACGAGAGACACGAGAGTGAGAGAGAAAACTGATATATTGATATTCTTGGGCTTTTTCATACAGTGCACACATATATATAGAGGCAAAGAAAGAGGGAGTGAGGCGGTGAGAAGGAGAAGATATTTATGTGATAAAAGAGGGAGAAACTTGTGTGTATTGTATTAGTGGTAAAAGCCACATATTAACATATAGCAAGTTTTCAAGTGAACAATGAGTTTTTTTTTTGTTAATTAATAGGTAGCAAATGTTCAATGTTTGTATCTATTGATTAGATGGAAATACTAATTGTCATCTATTGTATGCATTTGTATAAATCGTAAGGATTTTATTTATTTTTATTTTATAAAATTTGGTTGGGTGAAGCAGTCAAGCTTCGGGGAGGTGGGTATGGAAGTTTGATAGGAAAGTGTCAATGAATCATGCCTTCCACCAGAATCTAAGCACACTCATGAATCCAACGAGTAGTTCATGACTACCGGCTCTTGATCTCATTCTAAATTTGTAGATGGTTATTTTTGGTAAGCCAACCGGTCAACGTACTTTAGAGATCTTTTCGTAATATAATCAATAAGAAAACGAAACACAACGCAAGCAAGTAGGTTTTACATGGTAAAACTCCGAAAACGAAGAAATATCCATGGTTGTCGCTTGGCGACTAAGAAAGAAATCCAATATTAAATTAATTGTTACAATACTCCTTTTTTTTCTGAGTCCTTTTACAATGATAAGTGGGTCGTATTTATACCTTTCACTATCCCAATTATAGTAGTGTAAGTATTGGACTCTCGGTCAAGTACAAGTAAAGTAGAGTGATAAGGATTTGTTCCTTATTTGATGTATATCATTCCAAAGTAAACTCTATTCCTTTTTGATCAGGAATCTAAGGCCCCGTCCTACATCTGTTTTTCGGTCTGTTTTTGCTTTTGTTTTCCAAAAAAAATTTCAAACTCGTGTTCGTTAACCGTTTTTCATTTTATTTTCAAAAAACAAAAAACAAAACCAGTGTTAACAGTGAAATATTTAAAAAACAAAAAAAAAACTTGTTTTTCGTTTTTGTTTTGGTTTTTCAAAAAAAAAAATTAACAATATATATTTTTTCTTTTTTCTCATCCACCGGACATCATCTTCTATCTTCCTCATCTCCATCTTCTTTCTTCGCTGCCGCCGATTTGCTCACCGCCGCCGACCGACCATCATCATCTTCTTTCTTTCTTCTCCTTCTTCCTTCGCCGATCTGCATCAATAGTCTTCTTTTCCCATCCTCATCTTCTTATTCATCTTCTTTCTTCCTTCATTGACAGCTCCCGCTCGCCGCCGATCTGCTCTGTCCGCCGCTCCCAGCTCGTCGATCTACTCTTCTTCTTCCTCTGCTTCTCTCTTCTTCTTCGTCAGTCTTCTTCTTCTTTTCTTCTTCTCCGATCTGCTGCTAGATCGGCGCCGGCCTTGGTGCCGCCGATGAGTTTCCTGATGAGTTTCTTCTACTCTATTTGGTGTTTATGTGTTGCTTTTGTCAAAAAAAATATATTAAAATTCTATCTGTTGCTTTTGTAAAAAAAAAAAAAATTGAAATGGAAGCAATATCTCTATGAGTATCATTGTGCCGTTCAGGATGACAAGCCAAAGCTGGGGATGAATGGTAACCAGGTGAAATGCGGTTGGAGACCTTCAGAGGATGGTGTCTTCAAAGTCAATTGTGATGCTGTGAGTGACAATTCGAGTGGTCGCATCGGCATTGGAGTTGTCATACGTGATTCCAAGAGTGAGGTGTTTGCTTCTTGTTCCCAAATCCTGATGGCAAATTTAAATACTAAAGCGTCTAAGCTGGTTGCTATCTCGAAAAGTATCCAATTTGTCCTGGATTGTGGTTTGGAACCTTGCTGTTTTGAAATTGATGAAGCATTGATTGTTAAATCGATAAAGGTTGGGACCCATCGATCTTCTGTGAATGGGGTTCTTTTAGATGACATCTTCTTTCTCAGTTCAAAGCTTAGAACTATGAACATTAGCTATGCTCCCAAAAGTGCAAATAAAGTTGCTCAAGGTTTAGCTCGACATGCCATGAAGATTGATGAAGATGGCTTCTGGATGGAAGACTTTCCTTCTGTGTCAAAATGTTGGTTGAAGCTAACATGCCTGTTTTAATTCCTCCTTGTTTTTGAGTGTCTTGTTTGTCTTGTTTAGTCTTTGTTTCTTGGTGTATTTTTGTTTTGTTGCTTCATCAAAAAAATCAAAATCAAAATCAAGCACAATTGAGTGATGAAGATTGGACCAACTTTACAGTAATACATTTGTTTGTTTATTTGGGGTTTAATTATGTACCAAAAATAATGAAATGAGTTTAGATGAAAAATGATGGGAATAAAGTGGTTAATAATTTATTTGTAAAATTTTAAAATGGGTGTATGAAGAACTTTTTTGAATGACATAGTTGATAATTAGATGAATTATTGATTTGTTTTTTATTCAAATTAAAAAATTACAATAGAAAAATAATTGAAAAATTAATAAATTTTAATATTTTTCGATTAACCTACCAAACGCGTTTTTTCCGTTTTTAATTTTAGAATATAGTTTTCAGTATGTGCTACCAGACGCGTTTTCAGAATTCGAAAATGAAACTAAAAACATTGTTTTCATTTTTATTTTTATTTTTGAAAAATAGCTACTAAAAAACACTTACAGGACGGACCCTAATAGTCTTGTTTTCCATGTCTGAGTGTATTACTTCAAGTTTGTTTTTAAATTGAACTATGCTTGATCACCCTTCTGGTTAGAGCCGAACATAAACCTTGGACAAGTAGAACTCTGTCCAAAATAATATGTTTCTTGGCGTCCTTTTATTTCCATGCAACATGTCATCTAGTGGGGGCAATTCGGGCCGGCCCAGCCCGGCAGATGGCTAAAGGTGGCTGGTCCGTTAAGGCCCAAACGGGCATGAAACGGGCCGGCCCGTTTCGGGCCCGTCGGGCTTCCAATTTTTTTTATTAATTCAATATTTTTTTTATACATTGTAATAATTTTAAGTAATTAATGTAATAATTTTAATATGAAATATAATATTATTCATTTCATACAACACTTAATTAGTTTTCGATGAATAATATTTTTGTAATTTCATATTGAATTTGTGGTGAGATACTAAAATGTATAAATTACAAATCATGATTGCCTCATTAAAAACCTTACCAAGAAAAACCCAATGGGATAAAACCTTGGTAAGGGAAAAAATGAAAGTTAATTAAAAAATAAATAAACAAGACAATACCTTAGAGTAAGAGACTAAGAGTCTTAGAATATGTAGAAACTAGATAGTGGAAGGTATGTAAATATATAATATATAATGTATGGTGTATAGTATATTAGTATAATAGTATATAGTATATAAATAATATATTAAATAAATAAAATAAATTACAAAATAGTTGAAAGAGTGAGTGAGAGATGTTGGAGATTGTAGAGAATAGAGAGATCAAGAGAGTAGGGAAGTAGAGAAAATGTAGAGAATAAGGTGAGGGGGTGATGGGGTATTTATAGGAAAAAGTTAGAAGAGGGTATAATTGGAAAAAATTGTAAAAGATTTAAAAAAACGTAATATTTAAAAGTTTTGAATATTGTTTCCCCCCCCCCCCAACGGTCACCAACGGTAACCTGGCTAATTACAAAAGCCACCCTTCAATTTAAATTTTTTTTTTTAAAAAAAAAAAAATTCGGGCCCGCGGGCGGCCCGTCAGGAAAAAAAATTTGAATTTTTTTTGGGCCGTGGGCTTCGCGGGCCTACACGGGCCCAGCCCGGTTTTCTGAAATAGGGGCCCGGCCTGGCCCGCCAGCTAAATGGGCTTGGCCTGGCTCGTTTAGCTGACGGGCCGGGCCGGGCCAAGCCCGCCAGAAAACCAGGCATGGCCGGACGGCCCGTTTGGGCCCGGCCCAAATTGACACCACTAACGTCATCCATGATTTTTATACGCAACAAACTTTATAAAAGCCTAATTGACTGCCAATTAAAATAGATGAAAATCAAAAGTAATGTAATGTCATAACTACAATTGTTTTAATGAAACTTTTTCGTTCCCAAAGCAGGATAATTTTCTTATAAATCAAAACTCGTGCATCGCACGGGTTTGCAGACTAGTTTATTATTATTTCTCTCCCCTCTGTATTAACTAATACAACTTCCACCATTTGTATTAGTTAACACAATATCCATAACGATTAAAATGTATTAGCTAATACTATACAATATATATTACAAAATAAACCAAACATTATTTTGTATCATTCTAATACATTTTAAACCCATGATACAATACAGTACAACCTAGTAAACATGCACTAAGTGAGTATAAGTCAAGATTGGAAGAATGAAGCCAAGTTAGGAAAGAATTCATTCTCCTAGACTTAAACGAATTGCCTATTTGGTTGGATTCCTAACTTTGAAGAACTTGAAGCTTAAGAGGAAAGAAGTCAACTATAAATATGAAGGATTTTCTATTGAGAATTTCTTAATCGTTATGTCTAGCTAATTTTCTTCTTATGTAGGGCTGTCTTGAAGTTTTAACATGAATTAAATTCCATAAACAAATTAAATTTAGTGTTTAATGAAGTAATGTTTTCTCAGTATGATGATTTCAGTTCCTCCATAAGAATCGTTTTTCTATTATTTTGTTTCTTTGATTGATCATCTTAGGAGCATGATTCTATGTTAAGAATAGAGTCTGAATACGTGACGAGCATATTTTAGCATGCAACAATTAATTGAATTACGACTCAATTAAGAGAAATTGATTCATAAATTACCTAAAATAAATATCATATTTTAGGGTTTGTGTGATATTCATATTCTTTTGATTCGTAATGGATTTCTGTTATTAAATCTAGTAAAAATCATATGGAAGGTTATAATTTGAAATATAAGTATTTATACAAATATTATACCACTTACATACTAACTACGGGAGAATTAATACAACCTGAGTGAAATACCAGCACCTTGGTGTGAATATCTTTATCATATTTTATTGATTTCAACTTCGTTTTTGTCTATAGGTTGAAGAATTATTCAGTGGTGGATAGAAGGTCCTGACTATTGTTTCTCCATTTAATTTTACGAAATAATTTTCTTATGCGATTTTTAGTTAATTGTTATTTAATTTTCGTAGTTTTAATAATCATCAAAAACCTCTTTTGTATGGAGTCTTTCTTGGATTCATTAGAGTACTTGTTTTTTCTTATTTTTAGAGTATTAGTGTGTCTTAGGTTTAGTGTCTTTCCTGTTTTAAATTCAAGATTTTAGTAGATAATTAATTCTCCAGAGATCGTCTCTTGTTTGTCTGTTTTACTATTGATATAACCTATGCACTTGTAAGGTTTTAATAATGTTGTCACTTTTGACACTAACGGGGCCGAGTTTCCCAATCCAGCTCCATCATATTGGTGGAGTGCAGCTGATCCCACAAACTCCCATTAAGCATATACTCGTACACTAACAAGCTCGAGTCCTTATTGGTAATACTACAATACAACTAAACCACATTGATACGCCTTATTAAGCTCAATGTTAGCAACCCAGCTGACCAGCGTCGAACTCTTTAGACTTTTCGGTACGTTTCTTGAGGGGAATCTTGCATGTGGTTGTACGGCAAGAAACTTTTACAAATGACACTCATTTAAACTATACGAACTACAAAACAAAAATTGAACGAAATGAATTGTGTAAAACCGTACGAAAATCGTCAATGAGATTAAACTTTGTTCTATGAGATTAAACTCGAATACCATATTAAATAATCTCATACAAAACAAAGAATGAAATAGAAGAAGAAAAAGAGGCTAAGGTTATTTATTGCATAATGTAAATTTACAATGAAACAACCTAAAAGAGAGTTTATATAGGCTTGGAAATAAAGGACTAATAAAGTAAAATACTAATATACCCTTAATGTTGAAAATAATAATAAATAGAAATTTAACTAAAAATATAACTCTAACAGCCGAGACTTGACGATCATTGAACTTTGTTCTACCATTAATTCTCATGCTTTATGGAATCAAGAATCTTGTCTTCAAATAACATCAACCCGTGAAAAGACTTGATGTCCCAAGATTCTTCATTCAATGAAAGGTTTTGATCTTTTTGTCTCTTCTTTAAGTAGAAGCAAATTGGAAGTGAGACAAGAAAGATCATTGAACCCAAAGTATGAGTATGAAGACGTGTTTTGATATCATGACATCCCAGCAGCACTGCTTGAAGGAATTGATGATCTGACTGTAGGTCCCTGGATTTCTGGCGAAACTACCATTGTATGCTTCAATGGAAAGAGATTCTGGTATTTGACCAATTCATCTATACTTGGACAAATCAAGAACAACTAGTTTCAAAGATGCCAAACTCCTTGGAATCTCATCAGAATGTTTATTATCTGACAAATTCAGATAGTTAAGAGTCGGTAGAGATCCTAGAGTTGATGGAATTGGGTCAGAAAGTGAATTTCCATCCATGTTTAGGTCATTGAGAGAACAACATGAACCTAAAGCACACAGCACGTGCTGGTCCCAAAAAATTGACAGTAGGGGTAATCTAACATGTCACGGTACATCTAACCACACAGCACGTGCTCGCCCTTACCGCTAGGCCAACCACTTGAGGTTTATTTGTTATTGCATTATTGATTGCTCTATGTAACCTAGTAGATATATGCTTTTGCAGTGTTTGGTAATTGTGTGTCTAATGTCTATGATGATATCAAAAGCATCAACTCTATCTAATATATTCCACTTGACTTGCCAATATGTTACACAGACTTAAGACGATTCGGGTTCCGAGTTCCGACCCTACCCGATTTCAAAATCCACCCGACGATTTTTGTCCTCTTTTACCTACCACGAGTTTCACTCACATTCACATCAGTGAATCACTAAAAAACACGTCATACGTCATAATAAAAATTAAAACGTGAATGTGTGCCGGGAAAAAACACCCACACACACAAGCTGGCGGTGAGCCGCAGCCCGCAAGTAGAAACAAAAAAAATAACGATGACTCCAATCAAGCACCAAAGAATGCCACGTGTTCATACAACGGCCAGATACTGCCATTCTATATAAAACAACCAACCAAGAAAAATTTAACAAGAATAAACAACTGATATTCCGTTTTCACTGCTCCACTAATTCTCTCTGTGACTGTGTTACCCACCATTTTCTCTGCAATCGTCGGTTATTTTATCTTCCAAGGGACGGTGTACGGCTCAGCTAAATGGACGCAGCACCGCAGCTCGCCTACTGCAGAATCGAGCCCGTCCGATTCTCGCTCCGTGGTAACCGATCGTTTCGAAGCAGAGTTTCGGCTCGCAGACGACCTAGACCGGTTCTTGCCATCGCTACTGAACCTAAACCGACGAAATCCGGACCGTCAAATTCCTCTCCGCCGAGAACCGTCAATGGAAGTTCAAATTCGCCTCCGTTGAAACCGGTCAATGGAGTTTCGACGGTAAATTAGCTATTTAGTATATTGAGGAGTGAGGACTGTTAGTGAATTTTACTGTTTACGTGAATTTAATGATCTGTTTGGTTGCTTTGAAAGTGGAGGAAAATAGACAAAATGAGAAGTTATTTCGATTTCTTAGTTGAGTTCACTTGTACTGAGAGTTACTTTCTGGTTGAATTAGATGTTAATGTAGAATTTGCTGTTGCCTTTTTCAACAATTGTGATATCTGTACTTTAAGATTTTGGGAATTTTTTCAGCACCTAACGCCAGAATGTGTTTTCTTTCTGTGATTTAACTGTCGGTTTTATGTGATTGTTATTGTTGATTTGTGTAGAATTCGTGGTAAACTAACTCAACTCTTTGTTGGTTTTCGAAAATGTTAAATCTGGTGGTTAATGGTTGGTTATTTATTATTTTGGACAATGGGACTTATCGGATTCTTTTTTGGCAGAGGATGGGTGAGGTTTCGCAGGAGATTAAAAGAGTGAGAGCGCAAATGGAAGAAAATGAACAGTTGTCAATACTCATGAAAGGACTCCGGGGCCAAAATTTGAGGGATTCACAGTTTGCCGATGACAATATTCAGCTTCGCCTTGTTGAGGTGATTCAATTATATTACATGATTTGAACACATGTAGCGGATTGGCAGGAGTAATTAGTGAGGCCCTTTTGGATGTAATATGGGACTATCCCTCACTTGTGCTTGAGTGCTAATATCATGGATAATCCAAGTGGAAAAAGCATTTAACATCTCGGAACTGCTGGAGTTTGAATTTGAAGTACTCAGTGTTAGTACAATGTTTAAATGCCAAGTATAACAACCTTAAAAAAATCATATAGACATTCATAATAGCATTCTAAGAAAATGGAATGTTTGAAGTCCTGAATTTATTTTCCCTAGGAAATTTAAATAGTTCCTATAAATTTATATTATCACTAATGGTATTTATTTGTACAACATGTGTTTTCTACTTAATAATAATCAAAATCTTGAATCAATGAATTCCAAAGAAGGTCTTTCCATTTTTCTATTTAGTGTATGCTTGAATAATCTTTATTCTGCAACGATTTTTGTAATCTTTCTATGGAACTTGCTTTCAATTGATTTTGTAGATTCAAATTGATCTTTGGTATAGATGATATGCTCATATAAGAGAAGAAAAAAAAAACACTTAGGGAGTTAGGAAGATGCTGGCCTTTTGAGGCTACATTCTTTGAAGAAATGTTAGGCAAATCTGTCGATGAAAAGAAATATTTTCTTAAAATTTTTATATGCTTTCTCTTTTTGAAGTTCTTGATATTTTACCTTTATAGTTGATATGCTGTTTCCTTACTATATTTATGGTTATGATTTTATGTGCTGTTTTGTGTTTACTTAGGTTGATGAGAGCAGTGAGTTTTTACCATTGGTGTATGATCCTGCTAGTATCTCTGCATATTGGGGAAAAAGGCCACGTGCTGTTGCAACACGAATTGTCCAGTTACTATCTGTTGCTGGGGGTTTTCTTTCTCGTCTTGCTGTAGACATTGTAAACAAGAAGGTCAAAGAGGTGAATCCTACTGCCTAACATGCAGCTTTTGGCTTTTGCTATTTTCATGTAATAATTTAACAAATATAAACAATTATTTTCTTTTCTTTCAATCGAACAAATATTACTGCCATATGAACATCTGAGATATGTAATTGACACTTTTTAATTAAATCTTTTTCTTTCCTTCTTGTCTTATTAGGAATTCATTCCCTTTTC
This sequence comes from Dipteronia sinensis, assembly GCA_033220585.1. Lineage (NCBI taxonomy): Eukaryota > Viridiplantae > Streptophyta > Magnoliopsida > Sapindales > Sapindaceae > Dipteronia > Dipteronia sinensis. Next base: position 12,509,063 of record CM065644.1, on the reverse strand, counting down.
ATTTTCTACTAAAATGCATCCTCTCTGTCTCTCTCTCTAACTCTCTCTTATTCTCACTCTCACTCTCTCCTTGTATATCTGTACACTTGAACCTGTGTAGATTAAAAATCTGCACTCGCATTCCTATGTCTTGTGTGAGGGAGCTATAATCTTAAAAAACATGTGAAGTGACACCATCTATTCTCTTATTAGAACTTAGGATACCTTTGCCCCTAGAAATCAGATCTATTGCCGCAGGAGCCAGCTCTTATGGTTGGAAATTGCAAAGTTTGTATAAATGATTTATTATTTACTCTGAAGCTCCTACCTCAACAGCTTTACAAATGGATGATCTGGTATCCCCTCCAGTAATTTTATTTTACTGAAGTTAGGTGTTTCCTGTAAATCAATGCATATTGTGGTATCAAGATGATCCATTTAATGTTCAATTGTTAAAATTCATCTTTTATTTTCTATCTGATTTTTTTTCCTTTACATTGTAATCAGAATGAAGTTGCTAGAGCAATTGAATTAAGGGAAATTGTTACCTCTTTGGGTCCAGCATATATAAAACTTGGGCAAGCACTGAGTATTCGACCGGATATACTGTCACCTGCTGCAATGACTGAGCTGCAGAAGCTTTGTGACAAGGTAGACTACTGGGAAATTTTCGTTTATTTTCTCTTAACATCATTATATTGTTTTCAAAAAAAAATTATGATGCTGTCTTAGAATAAAGATTTTTGAAAACTTTTAGAAATAAAGATAGAATTTTCTTATCAAATCATAGTAGTATAACTTCTGTCGGTTACATTAGTACTTCTTTAAATCCCATGTTGGCACATGTTGTAATTTGTTTAAAATTTATGGTCGAGTCATAGAGATTGGTGAGGGTGATTTTGTCAAATGAGCTACTAAATCTTTCACAAGGTTATGAAGAAGACAAAAATATAGTCTTTATGGCCCTTATTCTTTTGTGAAAAATTCTATTTTTCAGAAAATAATAATAATAATAATAAAGTAATAATAAAGTCCTGCTACTAGGTATATGGGTATTGGGCAGGCTTGAAGAAAACAAATAAGATGGAAATGATAGTAAGTGAGATAAACCTTGGATTATAAGCAGAGGGAAAAGTGTGTGTGTGTGTGTGGGTGGTGGTGGTGGGGGGGGGGGGGGGGGGGGGGGGGGGGGGGGGGGGGGGTGGGGGGTAGAGGGACCAGATCCTTAGGGACACTTCTTAATGCCACAACCGCTATTGATTGACAAAGTGAATGGTTTAACCTTTTTATCATCTGCTTATTTCCTTGTTTTTTTTTCTAGCTATATCCACAAGCATCCAAGTTTATGAAGAAAGATAGGCAAAAAACTTCACTCTTATCTTTAGCTGCTCATAATCTTTTTGTTATATAGTTAATATGTTTGTCTCTTTCATTCTCTCTGTTTCTTTTTCTTGGAAATAGCTAATATGTTACATAGTTAACATGTTAGTGTTACCCTTATGAATATGCTATATCGCTACAATTCCCCAATTGAAATTGCTCTGGTAATTTTATTATAAGGATGATTTTGTTAGTATGTTTGATTATTCTTAGGATAATACTTATGTATTGTTTTAGATTCTTTTCCAGGTAGATTCTGGTTTGCCACTATAAATAGGCCTTCAAGTTGTTTGCTTTTGACACACTTGATTCGATATTGAATAGCAGAAATAGTTTTCTCCTTAGCTCTCTCAGAATTCTGCTCTCTTCCCCACTTCTGATTCTACCTTTTGTCTTTCTCCTCCCTCCTATTTCTGCCTCTTTGTCATAATAGCTGATATTTCTGTTTGATGATATGTGAAGGTTCCTTCATTTCCAGATGATGTAGCAATGGCTCTTATTGATGAGGAGCTTGGTCGGCCTTGGCATGAAGTCTATTCAGAACTTTCTTCTTCTCCAATTGCTGCTGGTAGGCTCAATTACAATTATTACATGTATAATCAGTCTTTTGTTCTGTAAACAAAGAAAAAAAAAGTTTCTTTGTCTACTAGTTCCAAAAATTCAGTAGTTAAAAAATATTTACTTTTGTTGTGGGGTACATATGGCAGCATCTTTGGGACAGGTTTACAAGGGCCGGCTGAAGGAAAATGGGGATTTGGTGGCTGTCAAAGTGCAGAGACCTTTTGTTCTTGAGACAGTGACAGTTGATCTGTACGTCATACGGAAGCTGGGTTTGGTTCTTCGAAGGTTTCCTCAGGTTCTACTTTGTAAATAATATTAGTAGCTTCTCAACTCTGTCCAAATGACCTACCTATCTCATGCAGCGATATTCTTATTTTACAGTTGCAGCTATATTGTTTTCTTATACTTCCTCTCCCCTTTTCCCCTTGTCTTTTTTTTTTACCAGATATCTTTAGATGTGGTTGGATTGGTCGATGAATGGGCTGCTCGTTTTTTCGAGGAGCTAGATTATGTTAATGAGGGTGAAAATGGAACACTATTTGCAGAAATGATGAAGAAGGATCTTCCACAGGTAAGTTTGATGATATCACTTTTTTCAAATGAAGTTTAATGGTGAGCACTGAGCAACATGAAAGGCTTCAATTGTGTAACATTCTTATATTGGATGAAATTGCCCATGCTGAGATGTAAAATATTTTGGGCAAATAAATAGAGACTTTATTTTGAAAAGATAAAATAGAAACATGGATTGGAACAGTTTATTGATTGAGTAGAATGATTATTTGAATTTCTGACCCGAAGTTTGGCAATAACTAGCTTTAGTAACCATTTAAATACTGAAAATCAGTCTAATGCTTTCCTTCACTGCATGTTGGAGAAGGAATTCCAATGACTTCATTATTAAATATTAAATTCGTAGCAACTAACCAGTTTTATACTCCTAGAACATCTCAAATGTCATACTACATCTTTATAGTCTTCCTGCTTTTACAAAATTGGAACTAAGTATCATTTATTGCTAGATGATAGAAGGAGTTCTTATTATCTGTGTGTGTGTTTGTGTGTGTCCATATATGTTGAATTGCAAATAGAAAGATGTATTGAAAGGATCATTATCTATTGGTAATTTGTTTTCTTGATTTCTTATTGTCCCTATGAGAGAAATCATATAGTCTTTCCCTGAAATTGGGGTTTTATAGGTAGTTGTACCAAAGACCTACCAGAAATATACTTCAAGAAAGGTTCTTACCACGGGGTGGGTTGATGGAGAAAAGTTGTCACAAAGTACAGAAAGTGATGTTGGAGAACTGGTTAATGTCGGAGTCATATGCTACCTGAAGCAGGTAATTCTATACATTAAGGCATTTTTATAGCTTGTGATATAGGGTGGTAAATGGAGATAGGTTCTGTTCTGCCTTTATATAAGTAAAATCTTTCCTTTTTATTTTTAATTATTGTTTTTCTGTTACTCATTCTACAATGCTTTGCATGACTTTAACCTAGTTTTACTTTGCTGTTTCCTTATTTCTCCCCATATATCAGGTCATGTTTATTCTTGCTTTTGTAGTTTATTGTGATTGTTACATAGGTGTTCAATGTGGGAATTCTGGCTTCAGAACACTAGTGTATGAGAAAAATATCGATGCAGGAGCTAGGAATAATATTTGGTCTTTACATTATAGTAGAAGTAGTCTATCAACTGATCTAAGAAGTAATGGATGACTTTGTCTTCCCTGCCTATTTTGTGGTTACTGTTTTATAACTTTTGTCTTGTTACTGCAACTAACAAATGCAACCCACTAACTGCATGCCTTGGCAACACTACTGCAGACTGCAGTTCATTTTGGTCAAAGTAACTTTACTGCTCCAGCTTGGATAAAATCCTTATTATGTTCTTTCTCTCTCTTTTAAATTACAGTTGCTTGACACTGGATTTTTCCATGCCGACCCACATCCTGGAAATATGATCCGTACTCCAGATGGGAAGCTAGCCATACTTGACTTTGGTAACAAACTACTCTATAAGTGCATATGGTGAAAGATAATATGTTTCTTTAAATATTGCTTTTTCCAAGTCTTTTTTTCTGAATTAATCAATATTTTCCTGGATTATTTACATAAATAAAATGCTTAAGTTGGTTAAGCTGTTTGCGATGTTCCTATTTAACGTCAACTAAAAGGGCATGAACTTTGTGTGAATATATTCGACAACCCACACTGAAACAAAAAGTTTTAAGTCCCAAAGTCAAATCCACATGGTTCATTTGGACTTCTGAATATAAAATTTGGTGTATTTGTTATGAGTTAGAGAAGCATGTGTCCTTTAAACACTGCAGTTGTAGCCCGATGAACAAAATGTTACCATGCACTGATGATATTCTGTTTCTTTGAGTAATTTAACTATGAAACAGATGTTGTTTTGCAGTGTGCAACTCCGAATAGGTGTCCATTAAGTATAATGTTTGTAACTCCATCAATTTGGGCAATTAATTGCAGTAATCACATTGCAAATGTACAATAATATATTTTATGTATTTCAACCATTGGTCAAAATCTAGATCAGGCTCATTGATACTGTATTGGCTTGTGTCCTCAGGTAAATGACATAACATACAAATTTGATACCCTTTGCCAGTTATCAAGAATCTTTAACTTCGATTTTAAATTAAACTTTTGGTGTAACAGGTCTCGTCACAAAACTGACAGATGATCAGAAGTATGGAATGATCGAAGCAATTGCCCACCTTATTCATCGGGATTACGGAGCTATAGTCAAAGATTTCGTCAAACTTGGTTTCATTCCAGAGGGGGTTAATTTGGAACCCATCTTGCCGGTCTTGGCTAAAGTTTTTGATCAGGCACTGGAAGGTGGAGGAGCCAAAAATATTAACTTTCAGGAGCTAGCATCAGATTTGGCACAAATAACATTTGATTATCCCTTCAGGATACCGCCTTACTTTGCTCTCATAATTAGGGCAATAGGGGTACTGGAAGGAATTGCTTTGGTGGGGAATCCTGATTTTGCCATTGTGGATGAAGCCTATCCATATATTGCCCAGGTGCGAACATCTAATGGTCGTATATGGCAATTAACATATATTTTCCTGTCTGATAATTATTAAAAGACGCAAATATATACATTCTGCTCCCCCTTATTGTGTCAGTCAGAGATCATTAGATGTCTCTTTAATATTTAAATAAGGGCATGCATTTGCTTCAGGAATGGCAAGTATTCCTTGTAGTTCAATTTCAATTGGTTTGAAGACATACAGTTGATCTTGTGGTGTACAAGTTAATATAATCAAAACCCCAAATGAGAATTAGCAAGAAATTGAGTTTTGATGAAAGGGTTGAGCTGAGCTATTACTTGCAAAGTTTTTGATACTCGGATCATCGCAGTCGAAAAGATAAAACATATTAGAACTGATTTCCAAAGTCTCCTTGGGAAAAAGTGTGGAAATTTTTATAGTTAGATATTATTTGAGGTTCATTTGGATTCCTTTTTTTTTTCTTTGGACTGGCATTAGACAGTCAAATGTAGCTTTTATTTTCCAATCAGGTTGGAATTGGGCTGCGTACCTTCGTGAATTCTAATAAATAGCAATGGAAGCATTTGCTGAACCATTAATATTCCATAACTACAATTCTGGTTTGCTATTAACTATTTGACTCTGCAGATTATCCTAATTTCTAAGTATTGTCTTCTTGAACAGTTTAAATGCTATAAACTGATTTGTTTTCTTACATTCCTTTCTACTGTCAGAGGCTCCTCACAGATGAATCCCCTCGTCTAAGGAAAGCTTTGCGTTACACAATATATGGGAAGTCTGATGTTTTTGATGCTGAAAGATTCATTGATGTCATGCAAGCATTTGAGAACTTCATAACTGCAGCCAAAAGTGGAGGTGGAGAAAGTCTAAATGGGGATATGGCGGAACTCGGTATTTTACAAAATCAAACAGGTTATATCATGCCTGCATTTACACCAAATACATCTCAACCGACACAACCAATTCAAACAAGGGCAGCTTTAGCCTTTCTGCTGTCTGAGAAAGGGAACTTTTTCCGAGAATTTCTTCTGGATGAGGTGATTCAAGATCTAGCTTTCAGAATGAGGATAGTGTTCTGTCATTGACTATGTGATACATTAATTTAGTATCTTGGTCTCCAAAAGATCATTAGAGAATTTTCTTAGTCTTACAAATTGACCATTATCAGTTGCCTCTAGATTTTCATTTTGTTGGGACCTATTCAATATTAGAACTAATTATGTGGGATGGAAAAGGGAAAAGTTGTTCATGCTACAATCCATGTCTACCGCTACAAGGGTTAAGATAATCTTCCTATCCAAGGCCAGAAAAACTTTGTTTATAGTAAGCTTTAACCTAGAATCCTCTACCCTCTCGAGAAACAAGTCCAATATGTTTCATTAGAACAAAGTGTCTTCTGCAGTTGAAAATAAGATAATACTTGGATTCTAGACTAGGTTGTTTAGGTGCTAATATTTAGATATTTTAGTTCAATTTTTTAGAGGTGGACTGCTTGTTCCCCTTTATTGTATCTGGTTTTGGTCACTCTAACAGCTTCATTCTCTTTTTTTTTTCATCCATTGTAGAGAAACATGCATATAATTACTCAATTTTCAATTAAAATTTGTTTTGTGGAGCAACTATTCTTTGTTTTTTTAATTGACATGAACATGAGCTGTTTTTGTTTTCTATCATAATTGTACTGTTTCAGTTTCTCTTTTTTCTTTGATGAGAAACAAAATATTTTATGAGTAATGCTAGGCTTCCCAAATTTTTTTCTAAATTTTTTCCTAAATGGTGATGACATGTGACGTGTCAACATCTTATAAATCATGAGGTGAGTGATGTGATGTTGACACGTCACGTGCCAACACCATTTGGGAAAAATTGGGAAGCCTAGTATTACTCATATTTTATTAAATAAGAAATTAATGTGGACTGAGTAATAGGTTTGATAACCTCAAACCCTAACAGCCTCAAGGATTCAAACTGAATCTCTAATACAAGACTGTTACAGTTTTTTTTTTTCATCGTCTCTGCATTTCTGAAGGGTACATTTTGGACATCTCGTAGATTCTCCTTGTCAAGAAAGCAAAAGAGAACAAATTGTTATACTACATAAATTAATTTATATGTATAAAGTTACTTTTCTCAATTTTAGTGGTTTTTTGAATGGATGATTAGTTTGAATATGGTTTACATATTTATTGGTATGCTACATGGTTTGACAGTCAAATATCTAATTGTTGTTTTTGTCTTGCAAGCAGATTGTAAAAGGCATTGATGCAGTTACAAGGGAACAGTTAGTTCAAATAATGGCAGCCTTGGGAGTTGGAAATGCTCCCCCAGTTTTTAGCATGGTTCCTGCTTTGGGTCCGTTTAAGCCTGCTGCGCTTCTACCTACAATAACCGAAGAGGACAGAATTATATTGAACAATGTCCAAATGATTGTTGAGTTCTTAACTGCAAGCAGTTCAACATCAAGGACATCAAATCAGGTACATAAGAGTTTGCACTTCATGGAATAGACTTCTGCATAAAGTTGGAGCTTTAATCTTCAATCTTCAATTGATATTGATTATTATGTTTTCAGTCTATGTATATAAAATGCTTAGTAAGCCTGAAGTTATGGAACTTAAAAAAAATCTGTGAGAAAAGCCAGGATATCTTACAATAGAATCTTGTCGTCTACCCATCAAGCGGTCTCTTTAGAATTAGTGGTTTAGGAAACTTTTGGCATATTTGGTCCCAAGTTGGTATTCCCAAGATGATTCACCGACTTTGTTCTAACCATTCAACCCATTCTTGAGGCCATTCATTTTGTTTGTTGTATTGGATGTGTTGATTGTTGTAAATGCATACAGAACACATCTCAGTAACTAAATTCTCCTGAATTATGACTAGCTTACTACAAAAAGAATATCACATCTGTGATGTTGTCTATTTTGACCTATAAAAGCTTCCATGTTTGTATTCTCTCACTCTGCGTATATGCGTCTCAAACACGTCTGACTAACTATATACTCCTGCTTGTTTGTAATTCCATGAGGTTGAGTAAAATAATCTGTGTAATTTCCTCTTGGTTTGTCGAGGGGTCCTTGTCCTTGCATGTGGAATTCAAATTCTCGGGTTATAATTAATTCAACTACATTCTTGATTTGATCGGTTTCTACCAATGCTATTCAATTCTCATGGTTTTCATCCTTTTCATTCATAATTTGGCAGTAGTACATTTAACACAGTTTTCCTTTTCCAAGACGGAAACATGTACATAACATATGGTCTCGTTTTTTTTTTTTTTTTTTTTTTTGTGGGGATCGACAGGGTGTTGATGTTGCCCGAACTATCCAAGAACTGCTTCCAGTGTTGCCGAGCATCTCAGCCAAAATCCTCCCAGAAGTGCTCAGTCGATTATCTTCCCGGGTATTAGCTCGAGTAATTCGAGATACATTTTTGTAGTCAACTTTATATAGCCTTAACCTTGAATACAAAGCAGTTACCTCACAATTGTTCATATGTATTTGTATAGAATCATATAAGAATGCAAAATATAATATGATTTAAATCTGACATGTCTATTTTTACACAACTCAACAAGCGCCAGGAATCAACCCAAATTTGTGTTGCTTATGTTACTGTCTGCCTACTGCCTACTCTTTGAATGTCTACTTAAAATCAGGCTTTTGGCCCTGGTGGTGCTTACCATGGTCCAGAACCAGAAGCACCATGATCATTTCTTCCATCTAATGTAGCTCTACATTAGGTAGAGGAATTGTTCATTCACATAGTGTCAACTAAACAACTAAATTATGGATGGTATGATATGGGCACCAAGAATAGGAATGATAATTTTTGACATGCCATGCAAACGGGAAGCGAATAGAAAACCCACCCCAATCTTCTCAAACACAAACTGAACCATTCTTCCTCAGCTCCTGCCGTGGTCTGAGGATTTAGAGATAGACGAATTTACTGACTAAACTAGTTACAACTTACAACTTGTATAACGGAAGCTGTTGTCTACAGAGCCAATGAAAAGTGTTTAATAAATAGTTCATTATGTACAGCATCAAGTAGACTCAAAACGTTTCATTATTATTATAGTCGTTCAGCTAACAAGGTCTTAAGAAAAAAAAGGCAGTGGCAGAGGCATTTTCTGTTCTCCAGAGGCATATGAAATGATACTCTTCTTAAGAGGAGAAATGTAATGAGCACCGTTAAATGCAGCAGCTCGCAGTATATTTAGAGGCCCAAAATCAACAGAGTATGCTCTCTGGAAAACTTCCAGGAGAGCCATCATCGCTATGTTTGCTGGTTTCCTTTCTGCTTCATATTTTCTAAGTAGGGATACCTGCATAAATTTTAGCATCAAATTAGCAATTGAATCACCGCAAGTAACCTAAAATAACCTAAAATAACAATGTACACATACATAGATACATCATTGATATTGAAAAATAAAAGACCATATACCTCCCCAATATCTGAGCCTACTGCAACACCCTCAGCAATTACTCTCGAAAGAGCATGTGAATCTTCAAAACCCAAATTAACTCCTTGACCAGCCAAAGGATGAACAGTATGAGCCGCATCACCAATTAGAACAACATGCTTAGACACATAGTCATTAGCATGCTTTAAAGACAGTGGAAACACCATCCTATCAGAAGCCAGCTTGATCACTTTTGGTGGTACTTCAAAGCACTCATCAGCTGATATAGTCACATCTCCTCTAAGCCAAGAAAACATGTCTCTACCACCCGATGAGCTTGACTTTGGATGAGAACCATATCCGTAATCAAGAGCATGGTTTACAGTTTTCACGAATTCTTCCTCGTTCATCGTTTTGCAGTCTGATGACACATTCGGGTTCATTGTCCAAACAATATTACTAAATCTATCACCTATTGGCAAAAGTGCAATTGGACCAGCAGGTAAAAATCGTTGCCATGCACACCTATTTTCTTCAGTATGTTCTACTGTGCAGATGACAGCATTTTGTGAATAATTCCATCCAGTTGTTTTAAATCCAGCTAACTCCCTAACTCGTGACTTGCCCCCATCAGCTCCAACCTACAATAAATGTCATGATTTGACCCCAGTTAATCTTATAGATAACAAATTGTTATACCATAGCCCCTACCTGTGGTAATAAATCAGATAATCTTATCTTCCTATTATATTTAAAAGGGTCAACATAACTTATCAACAATCAAGTTCACTTACCACCAATTTTGCATATAGGCTCTTGCCATCACTCAATTCCAGTTTTGCCAAACGCCCCTTAGTGAACAATGCTGTTGTTGATAATGTGCTGTCCACACCCATGGACGAAGAGCTTGGTAGTAAAGCCATTGAAGTTAACTTGGAAGGATAAATGGTTTTCCGGAAATCTGTATTCTGTAAAAATTCAGTTTTGTTGAGATAAGTTGAGTTCCAAAAATAATGATAGCTACTATTATGATAACTACATATCAAACTATCGCAAAACTGTGGATCATTTATCTGAAGAGAACTATGAAAGTATCACCCACATCACTATATGCAGCATTGCACCAATCTAGCTTATATTAACAAGGAAAAAGCACCCAAGTGATTATCTGAAGTGAACTAACAAGCAAAGAGGCAAACAAATTCTTCATTTAATCAAAGACCACTTGAAAAAAAAAGAAAAATTAATTAAGTGTACTTGCATAGTCCCATTTCATTATGGTTACAATTTTATTTTCTTTGTCTAAGATGGACTCGGTTGCATACTTCTTGTGTGCTACGTCTTTTTCCCCCATTGGCCTTTTTGCATGAAAATTAAATGTGTTTTCCGTTTTCAAAATGAAAAACAGTGGGAAATGCATTCGTCAACCAAGTTTTTGAATTAAAAAAACGATGAAAACAGGAAATGCATTTTTCACTTCTATTGAATAAAAACTAGGAACGTCACTGTTTTGCACTTTGTTATTTATTTTTACCCGGTTGGGTAAATGGCATGTGGGACTTGTTAAATAAATATGCTTTATTTATGATATTAAAATATTTAGAGATTAAAGTTATATTATATTATATATATATGGATTATATTTATTCTTTTTTATTATTAATGAATATATTTTTCTTAAGATTAATAAAATACGGTTCCATATATACCAAGAGATTTTAAGTAATGATGTTGAGAAGAGAAATTTAGATAATTGAACTAGGTATAACATAGAAATGGCTCCAAGTTCTTGAGCTAGGCGTAGGGCCATCCCTATGGCTATCTACTAAACACTTTTCAGAAGATCATAAGACCAATTAATTGCATTTGCAATGACTATACACGTGCTTAAATCAAGAGCTGGGAACATATTCTACTAACAAAAACAAACCTGCTTTCAGAAAGTAGGTAATTGTACACATGCATTATGTGAATATACAGATACATGCATGAGTACGTGAGCATGTAATATTAGCTAAATATGAAGTAAACAGTTCAGTAAGGAAAATACCTCTATACATGACAACAGAGAGCTATGAAGCACCTTATTCTCCACGACACACCTGAATTAGGAATCCAGGATAAGCTCTGCAATTAGTGACAAGACGGTTACTCTAACAATATCTACTCCTTAAAAAGTGTGAACTTACCCTAGAACTTCTTTGTTTACATCCCTTGCATTGTATCTTGTGTACCCTAAGCCAGTATAATCCCAAACCTAAAAAATATCATGAGAATAGAATGAAACTGCTCACGCCAGGGGAAATAGAATGGATTATACATCAACCTAGTATATATTGCACGTGAATAAATAAAATAAATCACCAACAGCTGAACTAAAGCATATAAAAACCAGTAGTTTCGATTTGATGGTATTTTAGGAAAGATGAAATACCACGGAGAAATACATGCATAGCAGGGAAAGGTAAGAACACAACTCATAGAAGCCATTAAAAACAAATTCAGTTATTGAAAATGCATGAATAATCTTGCCAGGTTCTCAAAATTATGATACCTATATGATAATGTTGAGTAGACAGATGCTATGTGAGTAAAACTAGAGAGAGAGATTTGGTATGATTGCTCCTCATTAAAATTAGATATAAACCAAAAAATTCCTCCTCTGCTAGATATTTAAAGATTTGTAAGTGTGATTCCTAAACAAAACTAGGACACAAGAAATTTAGCCATGTGCTTCAGTTTGCAACCAAAAAGAAAATTAAAGAATGAATAAACAAATAAATCAGTTATTTTATGCTTAGGCTGCCAACCATAAATGACTTGGATATGATGATAGAAAATTAGCTTAGAACTAATAATGTAATTTTAACCACTCAAATATGTATAGACTATAGAGCCAATTACACATTTCCATGATCTGCCTTTTGACTTTCTTTGTTCTCAAGGAGTCACTAATCAGCGACATATATTCCAGGTTGTATCAAACATCATGTCCCTATTTCTATTTGATAGCAATAGTAGTTGATTAAACATCCATTTGAAGACTTCTATATGATATCGTGAATTTAAAATGCACACAAGAAAGAAAATGATCATTCATTTGCTCTACAACACAATGATTCCACAATTCTCTATAACATTGATGCAGTTTCACAATTTTTTATTATATTTCAAAAAATGGAAGAGAGAGTTAGTTGAAAAAATAATGTCATAACTGTAGAAAATGTAACAGCCATCACCTGCATCTTGCCAAAATATGCATGTCGATGCTGTTGAATGTATTGCCAAGCACCAATATCTGTAATTCATGCAAAATGAAAAGAAAAAAAGGGAATGTTAAACATCTGTCTCCATGTCCTTCAAACTGAAACAAACAATAGTGATAGACAAGCAGGCCAAACCAACGGAAGTGGAAATCCACCTTGTCAAAACAGTAACGTTTCACTAAGGTAAAACGTTAAGGAAATGAATCTAGGTGGCTTTCTAAAGATGTAAGGATGTTTTTATCACAGCACATAGAAACAGGACAAAAACAATTCGAATCATAATAAAATCCTTACAAAAATACCCGTGAATTGTTGCATAAAATTGGTTTAGGATTAGATCAGTTCATGGAAATCAAATAAACTGTTTGACTTTGAAGTTTTTAAACCAACCCTCTAGTAAATGGAGTCAGACAACAGAATTAACACAAGATACATCCACTATATTTACATGAAATTCAGTTAACAACAGCATTTCTTTATTTTTGTTTATCTAAATTCAGTAAAGATGTTAGCTTACAGAAATGCCATGACCAGCTCCAAAGAAGAAAAAACAGGCCTCTACTGAAGCCCTCACAAAAGTCAAAACAAAAACACAAATCCCCTCTTTAAGCTATAACTGCCTCCCAATTACATCTTAGATTCAATACCTTTGAAAAATGATATAGTTGCAGGTGTTACTGTACTGACCCTTGGATCAGGAGGGTCTTCTTTGTTGATGCAATTTCTTTTCACCAAAGCAGGATTGCTATCAATGATGGCAACTTTCAAATGCTTTGTCAATGGCAGGTGTGCTGCAACATCCAATATGTAAGAGGACGTCAGATTATTATGCTTTGTTAATGAAAATGCGATGTAGTCATTACGAAGCTAAATGGCAATACCAAACACGGGTAAGATGAAGATTCCAGGAACAGTGTATTTTAATTGATAATATAGTTATGGAGGCGTGTGTAACCTATGAGATAAAGAGCCAACAGACGTATAAATAATAACTTTAGATACAGGATGCATACCAAACAATTAATCCAGAGAACTGAAAATCATTAAATTTAGTAAAAGAAATTCACAATCTCCAATTCTCCATTCTTGGCATGTAGTGCTTAATGTATCAAGAACTAGACTAATCCTTGTAATTTTTCCAAATTTAGTGACCACAATAAATATAACTACGAAACTCCTGTGTTGCTTTTTCATTTATTTGTTTCCCTAAAACCACCTTTTTAATAGGGCATGCGGTAAGGCCTAAACTTTGATACAACAAATCAGGAACAAATACAATCTTTCAGGTAAAAGCCTGAAACAAAACACATAATGGGAGAAAAAGGGAACTAAAGGAGAAATAAATAATCACACAAATTAGTACCTACCCAATGAACAAGCTAGGGCCATGCCAACCACGCCTCCCCCAACAATAGCTACATCATATTGATGACCGTCATCTGTAAAGTTCTGCTTGACCTCATGCTCCTGGAATGTTAAAGGAAATCAGCCAAGTTGAATATTGCACTCAACTAAACATAACTAGAACTCCTTAGTAGGAAATTATTTTGTACTAAAAAATATCCTTTACAAAATCAAGTAAAAGAATCACTGGAAAAAGCATCTGCCTCAAAATGACAGACCAATCACAGATATTATGTGTTGGAAACAACAACTTTTGGATAGGATATTTAAATTGTAAACTAGCAGCATGTAATTCCAAATTTGACTAAACGAAGAGAGAAACTATTATTGATTGAGATAACATGCAAGCTTCAAGAAGTGAATGTTTGAGAGTTTTATAACATTGATCAGATCCTTACCTAACAGCTTAAATTTCTGAGTCTGGTGATTCATGACATGGTATTAGAGACAGGTTTTACTAGGGAGTCTTGGGTTCGAGTCCCCCCATATTCATTTGCTTCTATATTTACTCTACATTTGGCATTTGAATCTGCAGCTGTATTTGGGTATGGGAAAGACGAAAACCATTTTACCATCATTTCAAAGCCACCGCATTAGCATCAACATAAATAGATCCGGGTAAAAGTGTCAAGAATACTCGTCTTCCTAGCTGTTAAAATTGTAAAACTGCCAGATTATATTATTTCTAGACATGCTGGATTTATTCCGAAAACTAGACTTTAAGTTCACTACTTCACTTAATATGTTATATTGATCATACTAAGGAAGTGCACAAGAACCTAACGTGCTCATACATATTCTGCATTGTCTGTATCGGACTCACTCATTTCCATAATTGAATGACATCGCCTAATAAACCCTGAGGCAGCATGAATGCTTTGACAACCTAACTCAACCAATCAACGCTTCCCAAACAACAAAACTTCAAAAACAGACCACAAGTCGTGCAAAATTCCAAATTCAACGAATAACAACCAAACAAAATGGAATAAAATGAAATGAGGGATAAATATACAACGAAAACTCTTACATTGCTAGATTGGCCACTGCTGGAACTTGATACTCTCGATGCTGCATTACTACAGAAATTCTTCCTTGTAATGCTCAGTTCATAAACATTTACAGAAAATCTCTTTGTAACGATCCTTTTTCCATAACAAATAACTTATATTAGACCACAAACGCAAAAACTGTGCTTCACCCACTTGATAATAAGGAATTGTTTTCTTGATAAATAATAATAATAAAGCATGAACGTATCTCAGCACTAAATTAAATTTAAAAAAAAATTATATAAACCATTTCAATGAAAGAAATAAATTACATGAAAGCTTTTAAAAATTGAGAAAAGATGAATCTAAAAATGAACATGCAATGAAAAAAAGGGATGGAGCTGATCAAAAATCCCTATAATATTAGCAATAGAAAATGTTTTTCAAAAGCAATTTAAGAAATTTTTGGTGAATAATTTATAGAAGAAAATAACCGAGTAAAATATATAGACTTGAAATAGTTTAAAAAAGAAATGTTGAATGCTGAGTTGCGCACCTGTTCATTCTTACTTGCAGGAGATTTAACACTGATTAACCCCAGACTCTGAGAGAGAGAGAGAGAGAGAGAGAGAGAGAGAGTGAAGTCGGTAACAGACTAACCGATTCGAGCCTACTCGAGATGGGCTGCCTTGGGTGCTTATCCCAACCATATTGGGCTTCCTCAAAAGCCCAACTTATATATAGAGAGAGAATTTCTCATATGTATTTTTTTTTAAGTATTACAAGAATATTATAATAGAACTGCCGGAACCTGTCAATATCAAACAATACATATGCGGTTTTGATATCTACTCCCAAAACGGGAGATAACTACTCATACAATCCGGGAAGAAAACTCATCACACGTGCTTGTAAAATACGTATGGTGAGATTTGAACCTCTCACCACTTATGTGGAAGGGAGATGCACTACTAACTTTACTAAGGGGTGATGTACATTTCTCATATATATTTATATTTTAAAAAATTGAAATGAAAATGTATATATATTTTTTTGGAGACAAAAAATATATATAATTAGAAAATGAGAAATTACAAGAAGATTGATGAAAAGTCAAAAACTCAAACTCCTCATGATAAAAGGGAAGTTATTGATTAATACATCCCGAGGGCATCAATGTAAAGAAATGTGCAAAATGCACAAGGAATCAATTCTAGACATATGAAAAATGTGGTCACAAATATAAAATGGTGGTAATCATATTTCTCAGTTAAATTGAGGTTGAAGGAATATGATCAGAATGAACATGTTCACATGTAATCAACAGTCTCATGGGCAATATAAAGATCATTCCATAAATTTCTACCCTCTCCCAGGTTGAATTTTTTTTTTTTTTAAGACAGAAAAAATGATAAGAGACAAATAATGTGGATTTTTATGACACTTAAAAGAATGTAAAGAGGTATTCCATTGGTTAGTGGATTCCAATAAGTAAAGAAAGTTGCAGTTTGATTAAATTTCTCCAACCTTAAAGTCATTCTTGTCTAGGCCTCAAATCTCAATGCCTCATGTTCAATCAACAATGGGTGATGTGCTTTCTTTAGCAAACTTGATGTTTCACACTTAAGTTACTCAAGTGAATAAGTCCAATAAAGTACCAATAAAATTTACCTTTCTTCAGTGTTTTGTTCTTCTCTTTGTTGCACTTGTTGTACACATGCGCAAGGTCATGATATACACCAACTTTATTTTTATTTTTATTTTAACAAAAAAATTCAATATTACAAGTCCTGGTAACATGACAAAAGAAAAACACTCACATTGTCTTCTTTTTTCTTTTTCTTTTTTTGATATCGAGGATCACAGACCAAGCATCTATCTGCATGTCCTTCCCCAACTGTGTGACACGCTATGGCCTATTTGTTGGTTGTTGTGGAATCTATGAGTCATCTATGCACCAAGCTCATCTATGCACTAGTTGAGCTAATGCTCTTAAGGGCTGGCCTTAAGGGAGTTGTCAAGGTTTGAACCAAGAATGTCTTAGGTTAAAGCTCATCCCTGGACCACTCAAGGTTCACATTGTCACAATAAGCAAACAAAAAGAAGATTTTATGATGTCTCTCTCTCCACCCACTTATGACTTATGAGAGGCCCCCCCTTCCCATTCCCATCCTCATGCCTCCATCGATTTCCAACCACACCAAACAATGAATACACACTAACACTAGTTCCTTCACAGTCAAAAGTTAAAAGAGCACTTGATACTTTATTCTTTTGGTTTCTCCTATTGCACCACCACTCCCACTCCAGCACAACAATGAGTACCACTACAAGCCAAGAGCCAAAAGCTAAAGAAAATATAAATAAAAATTCTAAGTGGGGGAGGATTCAACATCATTGCATCTGCACCTGCCTCTATGTCATACCATTTCTTTTCTGTTGATCTGAAACTCAACTGTGTTTCGAATAATTTTCTGAAACCTATGATTATCATTAATGCATAGGAGTGATCTTTTTTGTTGTTGTTGTTGTTGTTGTTGTTATACTTGGTTTTATTAACTATTGATCTCTTATTTGCAAAGCAAACTGTAATGATTAGAAGATAACATATAGCTCAGAATTGATTATATAATAATCAACATTTTTTCTCTGTTCACCATATGATTTTATTTGATCCATCTCTAATATTACCCACATACAAAGGGGAGGGATTTAAGCTTGTATAGAGGGCTGGTGTGTAGCACTCCTGGCGGCGTCGGCGCAGAACAAGTGCACTGCTTTGGTGTGCTCTTGTTATGTACCCTCAAGGAATTTCAACAGCAGAAATGAAGAAAGCAACAACAGAAGCTGCAACAAGCTATTTTCTGCTGCAGAAAAGAATTCAGATGAACAGGAACTCCCTTATAATAATAATTATAAGGAAACACAATTAGTCCAAGAAAAGATAATTGGTAGCAGTAACAGTGAACAATTCATGACTCTCAAGAGTAATCTCAAGAAGACTACTATAGTGGAGGAAAATCATATTCAACTAAACACTCAGTCACAGAGGAGGAAAGTAGTGACTTGGTCTGATGCACATGGCAAAGATATTGCTCATGTTCAAGAATTTCAACCAAGGTAATTAAACTTATCTCTTGCATCATTACTCCAATTCATATCCTAGTCCCCAATTCATTTGAAAATGATCATATCATGTCCATTTATACATGTCATTTGATTTGAGCATGTTCTCATCTCACTAGCTTTTCATGATATTAACAGTGTATCCGACGATGGAGAACTGGAGGGAGTAAGTAATTCTTGTGTTTGTACAATTCAATGAAACAAGTCCATCATCAATGGTAAAAATGTAAAACACCCTTCTTCTTCATCGCCTAATTTTGGTTGTAATCTTTACATGAACATTCTCCTACTTTTTCCTTCAATTTTGCAATTGACTGTTTTTTTTATGTATTCCTGTTTTGTTGCAGGTGGGTTCTCTTTACATAGTCATGCATGTACTCCTTTTTGTAAAAGATTCGAAGTGTAGTCCGTATGTTGAAGCCCCATTGGATCTAGTAAGTTCTACATTCCATTGAAAATGAAAATTTTGTTGAAGGTGTAAAAATATGCTCATGATGAAATGTAAATTTTGTTGAGAGGATGTGAAACTCCTCACCTGTTTTTTTGTTCTTTTTCATTTTTTTGTTCGGCATCTAACTTAAGTTTTCAGTAGTAAAATTTGGATAACATTGATCGTCAAACCTATGAATTAATGCAACCAAATTCATAGAATTAGTGTAAAAATTAACCCAAATGATACGGTAAGTTATTCCTTCTTAATATGTCATTTAAATTTTTAGGCTAAATTTTTACTGTTTAAAAAATTATGTTAGAGCATCAACTTCTCTGGATATTTACATGGAATTTCACAGATTTTATGCTTAAATCTTATAAATTGTAGTTCATAGAAATAAAAGATTTTATCAAGGACAAACAACGGCCCAGTGTCCAGAGACAGAAAGTAAAGATATGAGACCAAACTGAGAGGTTTAGGGGGAAAAGGGACCCGTTTTTAATTAAAAAACAAAACAAAACAAAACAGAAATCATAAAGCCAACAAACAAAAATGACAAGCGACACTGATTAAAGGAGTTAAAGTAAAAAAGCATAATTCCTGAAAGTTATTTGTTTTAAATTTTAAATTTTTTTTTTTTATCAAAATTACACTTACGGGTGGCACCCAAATAAAGTATTTTAATAATAATTTTAAAAATAGGATGGTCTTGAAAAAAAATATGTGTAGTTTTGTAATCTTATATATCTGAATTTATTTTCTTCAGAATTGGTCTGATTTAGAGAAGCATTCAGGTTTTGAAGACTTCTCTGATTATATTCAAGGACTTAAAATGGAATGAATTTTTATTTCTATTTTTTTTAATTTGAAGGTGAGAATTTTCAAACAAAATGGTGATAAACAGAAAAGCAACCTTCATAGACTTAAAACTACTTTATAGTCATATTCTAATTCTAGAAACCATAAGCTCATATGTTAAAATATTTTTAAAAATTACAAAGATAAGGTGATCTCAAGTTAAATCTAAACATAGCATATTTCATCCACACAAAAATGATAGCTAATTTTACAAGTAAAGTCTTTCTCCCAAAAATGCAAGATAATTGAATTGTAACCATCATCTCATTGTCTCATTGGTTTTATAACTTAGTATTTTGAATGACAGTTACAACTCAAAGATGCACTTTCTGAAACATTTTTGGAATTGGTAGAGAGGAATGAAAATAGGAAGGATAGAAAAATTTGGAGGGATAGAAAACATGAGAAAAAGAAAGGAAAATAATTTTCTATTGAACTGTTTGGTCAACATAATGGAAAGAAAAGATCTTTCATTTCCTTTGTTTGGTATTATTTGAGGAACAGAGAAATGATAGAAAATCTTCTTTATCAATTTTACTATTTTACCCTTATATTATAATAAGATAATTAAAAAAGATGGGTAAATTTGTAATTTCAGTTAAACCCACAAACCATTCCCCTTTTCTTTCCATTTTCCGTTCACGTATGGGAAGATTAAAATTAATGTGTCCCATCCATAAATTTTTCCTCCTATTTTTCTGTTCTTTCCATTTTTCTCTCATACCAAACAGTATACTTCTCCATTTTCTTCTCCCTGGTCCCTCCACTGTTTTCTTTTCTCTCCCTTTTCCCTCTCTGCCAAACACACTGTAAATATGCTAAATTCATAAGGGTAACATCCAGGATATTTTGGGTTGATTTGGCCAAGAATCAAGATAGCCAACAGTTACAAGTAAGCAAGTTCTCAAAACAGATATATATATATATATATATATATATATATATATATATTTATGTAAGCTTTTTAATCAACTATGTTTCCAATAATCTATTACAGGCTCACAAGTCACAAGTGACTTCAGTTGAAAAGGGTCAAAAGTTCTAAATTCAAATCACAAATCTCTCCCATGATTTGTGTTTGGGCCACACACACACTAGGAATTGGATTCTTCCCCCCTATTACACAATGGAAGGGGTTGGTTCTTAACAAGATGATCCAAGAAGAATTCATCACATTCATATACAACTAAAACAAAGAAAACACAAAGCAATTGTAAATCCATTTGCCAATTCTGTTAGCAACCAATAGTATAACAGTTAAAAGTCAGTCACACATACACCAAAAAAAAAAGTGAATCAGTGATGGTGTAATATCCACCAAAGGACAAAGCAATTGTTATAAGAATCAAATTATCTTTTTTCTTTTCCTTTCTTTTCCACCCCACAATGATATACCAAATTTCCCCTTCACACGGGGCATGATCATTCACTTCAATACAGAAGAAGCAAAACCCCCACTAAGTATCACAATTTCAGGAATGAAAACACTATTTTCCTATTCATTCATTAATCTCAGTTACTTTTGAAAAGCTTAAAAAACCTCTTTTACATCTTCATCTTACACTTAGCCTTCACTTCGTGGTTGATTGTTGATTCTGACTTTTCCCTTTCTTCGATTTGCTCTTCTCTTGCATCTTCTTTTTCTTTGCTTCAGCTGTAATCCAAGTATAATCTTGAGGAATTGCAAATGGATCCTGAATAGTCTCTATTCTACTGCTCGAACCACCGTTGGATGAAGTAGGACGATTGTATGGACCTTTTATCCACTGAAACCATGACGAACTTGACTGCGCTGCTGCCGGGCTTTCTCTGCCTGTAGAGGAGGGGCTTGAAGGGGGAGTTGCAAACTCATCCACTGGCTGTAACTCTTCAAACTTTGTAAAAGTAACCAGAACTCTGATAGTGGGAACCACTGGTATGGCAACCTGAATGCAACTAAAAAGATTTATTAACAAACAGATTTTAGCTTAGAAAAAAAAAAAACAAGAAGTTAGCTAAGCGTATAACCAAACTACGGTGCAAGAAAAGTTGTACACCAACAGCTTCGTGCCCAAAAACACTGAAGGTGAGAACCTTTTCTATGAATAACCAACTCCTTTCACTCATATTTTCTACAAAGTGCAGGGTTCCATGCACTAATGAACGTCACAAGAACCATAGATTTTTTTTTAGATTAGCAATCACATCCAAATCACTGATGACAGCAAATCATAATAAACATGATAAACTCATTTTTCTAATATAGAGTAAAATCTAGATCTTTACCAAACCAGACATGTTTTGATCAGCTCTGCACAAACCATAGCCGGTTTCATGAGTCAAGTGGCAATTGGGGAAATTGGGATGGATATGGGTTCCCCCCATCACTATGATTTGTGCAACAGCCACTTGACTCATGAAACCAACAATCATCCTGTCACAGCTAGCCTGCCCTCAAGTCACTTGGCTTTGCTATGAGAAGACATAATTAAGTGATTCCAGACTTGTATGTACCTAACCCTCAAAACGTTAAAATTCACAGATTTTACTAGAGACACTTCAGAATTTTGTGCTACTCTACACCTCCCTTGTATGAGGATCCTGCTCCAAGTCTCCACCCCCCGAATCCCCAGTTTTGTTATGATTTTATCTACATCACAACATAAATATATATATATATATATATATATATATATATATTTATATAAGAGAGAGACAAATTGCATTGCCTACCGTAACAAAATTCAAGACTCATTTAGATGATGTGGGAAGGACTCCAAAATTAAGACTGACAAAAACGATATTGCTTATCAGTGGCAGCTCAATTCTGCTGGATTGCCTCTGACAATCGGTTTGCCAACTAGATATCTAAGTTCCAGCAAACAATTCTCACTAATATATAAAATGACACAACAGTAAAGGTGATATGCAGAGTGTGTTATTTAGGATGGTATAAAGTGTTTGGTTAGACTAATAAAAATAAAGCTTGGTAAAAGATATTGATATGATATCAACCAACGTACACTGGAATTTAATAAAAAGAAGGTGATCACCCTCATTTTTATGCTAACAGCACCATTTTGAATTCAAAGAGTATCAGAATTGATAAGAAAAAGATGCGGGCTATCTGTTTTGTTACATGTATTAAGAGTTGTTCAATCTAAGTCATTAATGACTTAACTATGAACAAAATGAGTTTAGAATACAATGCAGGTGATCACTCTTCTTTTAGGTATTAAATTGAATCATTTATTGCAAATACATATGATAGGAAATGAAAATAACGATTTTTCAAATCTATAATGAGCACCAGCATTAACATTTTTACATGAAAAGATCTTGCATGGCTGTTTTCTTTCAAAGGCCTGTACGTAGCTCATTTTGGGTACCCTATTAACTCTTGACAGGATGTTGTCAAAAAATACTCTCGACAGGATGAGGATATCTTCCAAAGACAAGCAAACTTGACTGAAAAAATGCACTTCAGCTTTGACACCCAATTGAATTAACTGTGGACATGAATGAAGTATTCGATGGCCCAAACATATAAACAGCTAATATAGACTTTGAAAAAAGGAAAAAAGAGAATGGAGGGAAGATGCATGACCAAATCACCGATATTCGTTCAGCAAAGTCAAATCCAAGAGTACCACACCAAAGTAATTTTACCATCCTTCAGCTGTCTTATTTTTGGTCTAACTGTTGCAATCAATATTGCACGGAGAATGAATGTATAAAGCATTTTTCAAGTTCAGGCATTCAGCTAAGATATATGGAAATAACTCAGCTGTTAGAATAGCAATCTAGCATAATTTTATGTCAGTCATTTTAATCCAACTGCAACTTTAAAGGTTCCATGACTAAATAGAAGGCCATTAAATTCCTATCATAATTCTAATTCCCACATACACTCTTGAAATTCTAATGGGTCACGGTCATACAATCTTTTGTAATATCAAAACTAAATACAAGATTAGCCAACACTCACTAGAGAAAAAATAAATACTATTTTCTCTATCTTACCCTTAGAAGGCATTTCAAGTGACTATTATAAATTTCAACGTGATCTTAATTTCTTCAACCGGTTTTTACAAGTTGCTTTATGTTCATATCAACGTGAAAAAGATCAGCTTAAACTAAAGTCTTTTAAATTTTATAGTTACTTGCTTATTCTGTTTAAATTTTAAGCATTCTTATTTACTTTTTATGAGATTCTTATTTAACTATAAATATTCCAAATGATACATTTCCTTGAACCTTTCAACTTCCATTCCATCCTAATATCCACTCAATCCTATCAGCAATTTAATTCTTACACAACTTTGACTCTACTGTTAGTCATAGCAATTATAACCAGCCATCTTATTGTATGGATGAATAATGTGAGTTGACATGCTAATCCATCCCACCATCTATCTATCTATCTATTTTGTTACGGAAGTGGAAAGAGTACACAGAATGAATGAACTTAATAAGTCATGACACCTTAAAATTAAGGGCACTCTGATAATTTCCAAAAAGTCAACTTTTGATATATATATGCTACAGTACAATTTCTATTTTCACCATACTGGAGATAAATAAGGCATGAGAAAATAAAATTAAAAGAAAAAAACCAAAACCTAATAACAATATCCTCATACCTAACCAAGCACACATAGGGACAATATTGATACATACACAATACAAATAATAATGAACAAAGGTTGAAATGTTAGGCTCAGACCGTGGGAAACTATGCGTATGAGCACATGGCTATTAGTCTAATGAAATCCTGTTAACAAGAGCTTCCCAACTGTTAGTTTACTGAACATGGACATTTAAATTTAAGGTAATGTTTATGAATATATGTCATCAGATAAAGCACAGGATGGAGGACACATGGAATTAGATGTCTGGGTCTGTAACAAGTGCATCACCACCTCGACTGATATAATATGCAGTAATCAAAAGGGTGGCAAAAAATGGAATCAAAGACCCTCTACTGCTAAAGTGAAAGGGGGGGAATGATCAGCAACAAGGAGAAAATTCAAGTGACCCTAGAACCAAAAACAGTAGAAGCATAAGAGAAGGGGGCATGCCATTGACCTGAAAGAGATATATAAATAAATGCCTTTTTTAAGGAACTTTTGTGGGGCAAGGGTGGTTTCACCTAATTGACACGCCTCTCAATTCTAAGGCTGAACGGGAACCACACCTGTCCACTATAAAGTGATAAAATAGAAGGAGGAGCACCAGTCAGCCATCGTAATTCATGAATAATGTCACTTGTCAATTGTCATACAGCACAAATCTTAGATAAGCAACCCAAAAAAAGAGTTTTGACGAAATGCTTCTACTAAAATTTAACAATAGAAGTCAACAATTTTTAAGAGAAATTTGGAACGTAATGAGAACACCAACCTCAAAAGACACCTAATAGGTTCAAAACACATAACCCTCTCACACCAACTGGTCCCTCAAAAGAGGGCATGTATTATAGAGAAAGACAAAAAGGTGAAACCAATTTGTCAATGAGGAAAAGGCATTATGAAAAAGCTAAAAGAAAATAACAGAACTAAGAAATTGCAAAGAACTATACACTAAAAAGCATATTGTATGTAGTTATTAAATAATACATATCATGAGAGAAACTATACACTAAAAAGCATATTGTATGTAGTTATATTATTAAATAATACATATCATGAGAGAAACATACCTTGACAGGAAAGGTTCCCATTGGAAGTTTTGTGGTGAGCAGTTCTCTTAAACGACGAATTGCCTTAACCTTGTTTGCAAGAATATCAAGCAATGGAAGGAGTTCTTCAGTTTGTAGCGGGAAGTTTGGTGAAAGCCAGAGAATAGGCCTCAACCCCTTCTTGTACTCATTCTCACGGCCTCCGTCTTTGCGTCTATTTCCATTCTCAGTATTCACAGAAGTCGATGTCCTCATATCTCTTCCTCTCCGGTGCTCATCCCTTGCAACAATCTCAACAGAATGTCTTCCTGGTTTTATCTGACTTCCAGATGGAGAATCCCCTAGAAGATCACTCACCTTCTCATCAACACAGAGTGAACTTCTTGGTGGTGCATTTTTTTTCTGCGGTTCAGGTTTTAGATCCCGTTTTCTCCATCCACCAAACCATCCTTTCTTTTCCTGCTTACTCTCTCCATTTCTACAACCATTTGCATCTTCAATAGAAATCTCTCTATGCTCATAACAACTGTGGCGGTGTGCAATAATCCCCTCACCAGTCTCATTGCTCAGTTCCGATGAATCGCATTTAAGTGCAACTTCAAGTTGCCTTCTTTCATCTTCTGTTAAAATGTCATCAAGCTCCTCACTCTCTGTTTCATTTTCATTGCAAGTTGAGAAGAACTCATCATCTGTCATGGCTCCTGGGACTCTCCTTGATTTAATGCTAACAACCACATTATGCATATCATACACCTTAGCCTTCCATGAGCCCACCATTTCTGTTTTCTCCTGCCGCCTCCATGTCAATTGTGGCAAAAGAACTGCTTGAGTCACATCAATTCCGGGTCTAAATATGTTAGTCTGAGACATTGCTACCACCTCTTGCCGAACTTCTTCTTCTGTTGCTGGAGCACCAGCACCGTCCAAAGCATTCATCACCTCTTTATCCTTATGTGAGATCATGCAAAGTGATCCAGCAGGGACCTTCCCATCTTCAGATCCATCACCGAGAAAAATAATACTCTGATCCGAACGCTGAATCCTAAATCCATCAAATCCAGCCAAAGTCATATCTGCCCTCAAGTTGGCACCCCTCTTCCAAATTTTATAAGTATCTGAAGGGGCAATCCTTGAAATGAAAGGTATCACAGAACTCTCAAAATGGAACGTAATCTCCATATAGAAATCCCTCATCCTTCGCATAGTAGCTATCAAGCGAGGCAACCTCCTACACCATTTTGCCCATGCCAATGGCTGGTAATGCCTAACTATAATCATGGAAATCCTTTCTTCTCTACCGCAAATTGCCTCCTGGAGCGCACTCCATCCTTGTTCATTCTGTAAACTCCAGTCAGCCCCAGCAACCATAAGCATTTCTGTAGTGGTCTCATCACCAAGTTTGACAGCCAAATGAAGAGGGGTGTCCCGATTGGGGACATCCCGCCTATCAATCATTGCGGAGATGGCATCAGCCTTCTCCTCCTCAGCCAATGAAGCCGATTCAGTGCGAATCTCAGCCGGATTACCAAGCCGAGGAAGAGCAGCAAGTATTCTCCTGAGACTAGCATAGTCTCTCATAGCAATGGCCTTGTGCACAGGACTATGAGCATATTTCGAAACATCAATACCCGCCATGCCTCAGGAGTATATACAAAATATCAGCTTACGCCTACTATACACAACCCAAACCCAATTCAATCATCCAACGCTAGAACTCAACTGGCATGATAAATGATCACTGCCCAAATTCAAAACCAAGAAACACTATAATCGTACAATCAAACCCTAGTCAATATTTGTACACATATACCACTAAATTTAACGTAATAAACAGACCCAGTTCACAATTGTTGACCAGAATTAGAAACTCTCAGCAATCTTTTCACCAAAAATCAAATTATACCCACATAGCACTAGAAAAAGATGTGAAAATGAGAGGGAGTTACAACCATCAACAAAAGCAACAAGAAAGGAATTTTGACATGTGGGTCCAAAACCAAGAAATCAAAGAAACCTCACCTCCTCCTTCTTCTTCTTCTCCTCCTTCTTGACTCTCCTTTTGCTTCTTCTACGACCCCCCAACAAAATCGATAGATTGCTTCTTAAAAAAGACTGAAAAAGCACTCAACCCCACCACACACCTGTGTGTGTGTCTCTCTCTCTATATCTTGTGTATCTCTGTGTTCTCTCTTTCTCTCTCAGAGTTTTTGAAGTGGAAAGAAAAAAAAAACAATAGATCCTTGTGATCCAATCCAGATCAGACAAACCCAATAACATGCATGTGGGTGCGTGAAACAATTTCTTTTTTAAAACAAATATATAATAAAAATAGTCAAAATAGAAACACCAAAGAAGAAGAAGAACGCAGGAGTGGAATCTGGCAAAGAAATGGAACAGATTAAAGATGTTGCAGAATCAAGAAAGGAATACAATGCAAAGATAGAAATTTAAAAATTTAAAAAAAAAAAAAAAAAAAAAAAAAAAACCCAACTATCCAAGCAAAGAAAACAAAAGATGCTTGTATTGAAAAAGAATCCACGCTAATGAAGAATCAAAAGTGAGAGACTTGCTATAAGTTTTTCAATTAAAAGAGATGGATAAAGAGAGTTTACTTTGTCTCTATAGTTGAACAAGAATAAAAGAACAACAAAAGATTGATTAAATAATAATAAAAAAAAGAGGGACTTACACGTAATTGTGTTCAAAGTGATTTTTTCGTATGTGAATAAATTTTTTTTTTTATTTTTTAATTTAAATTTTAAGATTTCCATTTTAATTAAATAGATATGGTCCAGATGAACAAGGCTAGGCAACAGAGCATGTGACTTGTGAGCCAGCAAAAGAAGGAACTTGATTTTTGATTTTTTTTTTTTTTTAATTTGAATAATTAATATGGAGTGATTAATTAAATTATAAATGTGATTAATTAAAAGAGAATCAGAAACGTCCAAAAATGAGAAATGAATTTTTATATAATTAATAGAGAGAGAGGAGAGAGGAGAGAGGAGTGAGGAGCAGGAGCAGCCGACTGTTTTTCCGTAATTTTGAAAGGTAAGTGGGCCCCACAAAAGAGTGTGAGATTGTCGTCAGTATCAAAAGTGATCCGACCAACTTGGTTAAATTTGGGGCTTTTTTCCCACTTTCAAGTTTCAACTCTTTTTTAACTTTCTCACCTTTTATTTTTTTACTAGTTTTTAATCATGTTCAACAACTGTTTTAGTTGTATCTTAGTGCTACAAAGTAATGAAGATTTTTTTTTTTTTATATAATTTAAGCTTTTGTGATAAAAATAAATAAATTGTTTTATTACTCAATAATGTTAAATTTAATTGATTTAATCATATTCACTATTTTATCAAGAATTTGAAATAGAATAGTATTAAAATATGCTTTGCTCTGGAATAGAGGTTAACAATTAAAAATATATTAAAAGTAGAAAATATTAATTACAAATATATATTTATCGTATCAATTAAAACAATTATTATAATTAATAGTTTTCTTTTTAGAAAATTTTCAAACCGTTAACATGTGCTTTTATAACACAAGTTAACACTACCCTTTAAAATATTATTACCTATTATATTTAAATTTGAAAAAAGTAATATTATAATACATAAATTTATGTCGTGTGAGTTATAACTTATAACTAACGGTATAGATTCATTCCATCATTCCTGGGATTTACACAATAATTACAATTTACATGCGATATATTTTAGCATAAATTTGGATCAGTTACTATTGTTTATTTAGTTTGTAGTTTTTGGAGGGTTTTGATAACACTCTAGCGTAGTCTTTTAGAGTTGTAGGTACTACTGTACTAGGTAGTACAAAAGTTTTTACCTAATTATGACATCATACGATTGTTTAAAAAAATTTCAAAATGTAAATGGAATTTTTAAATTCTTGTTAAATTTTACCTTTTAAAAAAAAATATTACAATAATTTAAGATTTTTACAGATAAATAACTTGAATCTATAACCTTATAGTGTAAGTATAATAAACATATATTGGACAAGGCTTATCTTATCCATACAATCTAATTTGAAATGAAATGTAGAAAAGGCAAAGCTACAAACCCTAATAAAATAGTTAAAAAATAAATATTCATCTAATTTGTGTTTGCAAGTACATATGTATTATCTGTCCGACTGTCCCTCCAAAAACAGAAGAAGTACATATGTATTTATTCTTACTATTTTTACATGTGACTGGTGTTAGGATTTCTCGTGAATAAAAAATAAAAATAAAAATATTACAAAATACAAAAAGTGATTGCAATAACTTTACGAGTAACGTTAGGTTTTTCAATTTTTTTTTTTAAATTCGTTTTCAAATGTATGTAGCATGTAAGGTGTCAATATTACAGTATTCACCACTTAATCACATGATTTATAAAAAGTTGACACATCATATGCTACACATATTTAAAAAATTTAGAAAAAAAATTAAAAAGTCTAATATTATTTTAACAATATTATTAAGGAAGAGTTGGTTCAATTCAGAATTTTCAACCGAAAACAGTAACAACTGGTGAATGAAAGTTGAAGAAGCTTTTAACCGTTCCTACTCAATTGCTATGCTATTATTATGTCATTAACTTTTACCAATTGACCCACTCTAAGTTACAGTAAATGTCAACCTGAATTTGCACCACCATTACAACTCTTTACCTATCTTTTTTTTTTTAATGATTTTGTTTCCACTTAAATCTAGCAATATATTACCACCGTCTAGTTTTCTAGTAAAAACGTTTATTCAGTCCGATAATATCACGTGTTTGAATACCTACGGACATAAATGATATATCAAAAAATGATGGGGTATTCGTACAATATAACAAAATATTAATGCGTATTTAGTACGGAGCAATTTTGTAATAAAGTAAAGACAAGAAATAGTCTTAGAGCATGTGATAAGTTGGCGCCGCCTTGTTGTGCAAATTGCAATATCACATTAATACGATTTTATCTCTAATGGTTTAGGCGTTTCTTGATCTTGAATAAATCAATTTTGTTTTGTTTTGTTTCGTTTTTTTTTTAATAATATAAAAAACCAAACCGTGTTCATCTTGTGGAAGAGATTCAAAAATTGAACCCATGACATGACTACGTACCAAGCTAGCGGGGTATTTAACGAATAAATCAATTTAATATAACTTGAGGATAGAGTTGAAATTAAAAAGAATGATCTCTAAACTGGAAAATAAATAAATAAATAAAACTTTGGAGTGTCAATCCACTAATAGCATAAAATGACATGGATACCATATATATATATATATATATATATATATATATATACATATACTACATTAAATTATATCATATGACATGTTATGGGTGGAGGATACCAAACCATCTTTATAAAAGTGGTTCGCCTTCAATCAATTGTATAGCATTTATAAATGAATAGACATTAATTATAGGAAGCCAAACTGGCATGAAGATAAAACATTGTGCTTCTTGCTATGAAGACGAAGAGTTGTATGGTTAAGGGCATCAATATTCAATACATAGTTCAATAAAGAGGAAAATTCTTGCATTAAATTGTCTCTTTAGAAGTATGAACTACAAAGGTCTTAACATTATTTACTTTTCCTAGTATGATCAATGACTCCATTAAACTATCAAAATGATTTTCATAATATAAATTATAGGGTTATTTTACAATTTTATGACAATAATGATGCCTACGTTGAAATTATAAAGTTATATATATACAGTATTTTTATTGTCAGTTCGTCCTAATATAAAATATATCATGATAAAGATTGTGGACCACATATTATGAAGAATTTTGACAAGTACATATACTTTGAGTCAAAATATATAAATCTAACGGTTTATATTTTTCGTCATGATATATTTTATATCGAGACGAATCGACAATAGAAAAATTGAGTATATATATATAAATATATATCATTTAAAGTGATAATGACTCACATATAAAATATTAATACGATGAAAAAGAACTCCTACCACTTAGATACATTGGACGGTCATTAAATTTGTAATGTTGACTACAAAATTTCTGTAGTTTAACGAGAGTAGTGCTTTCTAAGAAATTGCATACTAACTTCCAAAATGAAGAATAACGTGTGAACATTGCTGGCTACGTCTATGAAATTGAACCAAAAGATCAAAATATCATTTAAGTTGAAAAGTAAGCACTAGACTTATTAAGTTGATTCTTCGATTTCATTTTCATGTCATGATTATGGTCAAAATAATATATAATAAATAAATAAAAACATCGGCTGATTTGGAAAAAAAAAATTCCAATTAAATAAGAAAACAGAACATCACAGGGCTCGAGAGAGATTACAAATTTTTTGAGAGGCTAATCACAGTTGAACTTACCATGACCAAGTTTAAAATTAAAAATTAAAAGATTACAGTGCTGGTAATACATTAATACATCCTTGAATTATCAAATTACAATATAATTAATACTTACATATAAAATCACAAACAGATAAATACATATAATTTATTTATTTATTCCATGCTCACAGTTCTTGGATTTATATAGAGAAGCAAAGCAACTAAGCATTAATTGGCAGCAAAACTATGGAGGACAACAGTCTCGATGGTGTGGCCAGGCCCAAACCCAAAGAACACACCCCACTCGAGCCATTCTCCAGTGGTCTCGAGCCCATCTTTGGCTGATTTCTTTCTCATCTCATCCAATATAAACAACACACATGCACTCTGCATGTTACCATACTCTGCAAGAACATGTCTCGATGCACGCAGCTTCTCTGGATTCAGGCCCAATGTTGCTTCAACTTGGTCCATAATTACAGGCCGACCAGGATGAGCTTTCAAGAATACTGAATTCCAGTCTGAGATACCCAATGGCTTGAATGCCTCAACTAGAATCCCGTCAACGTGATTTGCAAAATGAAGCCTGGGCTTCAGCCCAGGCTAGCTTTTTCAAAAAAAAAAATATTAATGATTTTGGTTTTTTTTTATATATAATAGATAGACATTTATAATATTTACATTGTTTAATAATTCATAAAAATAGTCTAGTTTATAATTTAATTTAACTAAGATAATCTCGATTGATTTATTATAGTGATATACTCAATATTTTATTGACACTCAAACATATTAAAGTTTCTTTTTCCCCCCATTATCTGTTTTTCCATAGATAAATGAAACAAATTTTGAATTCCTTACTTCATTTGCTTGTTCGAACAAGTATTTAAGTTTATTTCATTTGCTTTTTTTTTCCTCTAGGTTTGCTTTAAAAAACTCTGAACTGCCCAGCGTGGCATGAGTATAAAATTTCGTTAATTTAGCATGACAATGTTACAGATTCGAGTCACTGCACGGCATGCGGTATACAAAAAAAATTATAGTTAATTTAGCCCATCCAAACGATGAGTCTTGGCTTCGCCCCTGGTTGATCGTCAGCTCTAGGCATGTCGACACCAGCACTGGTTATAAAGAGTTAAAGACCAAGTGGGTGATTTTCGATTTGGCCTGGCCCCTTTCCTTGATGGCCTTCAGGGCTGCTTCTTTGCCTAATTTGTGTATCTCAACCATCAATATTTCTTGCCTAACATCCAATGAAGGTGTATCGTACGTAGCTAAATTAGGGTTTTCTTTCAAAAACTCTTCTGTCAAGAACATGTATCGCTTCTTAATTATGGTCTTTTCACCTGAAATTTCAACCCACAAAAACATTTATATTATGATTATTTAGATATGACTATATGAGTAAGACTATATCAACTTAACTTTCCACTGTCATTATCTTTGTGCGTACATCATTCTAAATAATCGGAAAATTGAATATTGGACGAACATATATAGAGGCATAGAACATATAAAAAAAGGTAAGACTTAAAAATGCGTTTGATTTTTTTTTTTAAGATCTGTTTTGTGCTCACTGTTTGTAACGCGGAAGTAATAATCGGGGTACGTGCTTTGGTCTACACAGTTGGGAGGATTTGCTTTTCCGATTGCCATGATCGTGGCCGGACCATCCGCACGTTGTGACCTTCGGAATTCCTCCACGCTCACCATCAACGTTGCTGGGTTTTACTAGACTTGCCTCCAAGACCTAATATTTAACAATATATTAGTTTGGTACGTATATATATGTATGAATTGGAGAAGTATAATCTGGTGGCTGGTCAGTGGTGCTGATTTTTCTGTCTTAATTAAACAAATATCATTGTGGCTTTAAATAGCTTTAATTTTAGTCAAGTGTATTAATTTTTTTGATATCAGAGTCACTGTATTTTGTGCCATTTGTCTTATCAAATAAAATTTTAGATGGAGCAATTGTCAATTTATTGTGTGAACCACGAGGTGTTAATTTAATTTGTCCATGCTGATGCCGTACATACATTAGAAGATAATTTTGAGACACGCGAGAGTGCAAGACATGCTTGACTGACGTCAATTTCCACATTAGAAGATGTACAATTATCACTAATTGATATACAAAATATGATTATTGTAAGATTTTATTTTTAATAGACATCATATTATAAGATATATTTATAACACTAACATGTACAAATATTAAATCAACCTACTCATTCTATACCAATTGGCCCAATTATCATCAACTCTTTAAGTAGTCCTTTGTGCCTTTACATTTAATAGAAGGGTGGTTCTATCGTCACCCACAAAATATCTTCCTACACCTATGTTTTATTGAAACTTTTTTAGTTTTTAAAATACTTTTACATTTAATTACTTGAAATACATGGCTTTATAATTGGAAATTAAATTTATTTCTTACATCCATAAGTTGAACACCCAATCAAAATAAACCATAATAATATGTACTTAATCAAACCCAACATCACTCAAGAAATGTAATATATATATTTTTCACATATAGTTAAGGAATGGATGAACAAAAAATTGATATCATGAATTCCGAATGTATTCAGGTATGTTTACTTTTATTTTTATTATTGTTTTGTGATTGAAAAAAAAAATTGTTGCAATTGTAGTTTTGTAGAACTTTTTTTTTTAAAACAGTTATAGAACTCGATCAAATCTATATGGTTCTTAAACACAACTCACTAACTTACTCTACTTTAATTCAACTACAAATTCTTATTAATTTAATTGGTTTCTAAACTGAAAATATTGACGGATGAATTTTTTAAAAATCAAATTTTAAATGAAAAAAAATGATTTTTTTTTGGTGATTGAAAAAATAGTTTTTTTAGACGAAAGAAGCTGCATATTATTGTTTGTTTAATTATTATGATTGTTGTTTTCTATGATTATGATAAAGTGTGTAAACCCTTATGATTTTATAGTTTTTAGATAATTCAATACATTGATTCCGTAAGTAACAGCAAGTAACAACATATATATATATATATATAATTAGTTTTAGAGTTGAATTTATATTTTATTTTTATCCAAATAAAATCTTCGTTACATAGTTTTATTTGAATATGATATTTTTTTAATCGGGTGAATTCTACAATATTTGTTAAATGGAACGAAGAGATTATACGTTTATTTTTATTTATTTGAAAGAAAAAATTGTATGTACAAGAAAATTTTATTTTTTTCGGTGGTGGAAACAAATGAAGAGAAATGGGTGTAATGAGAAAATATATATGTTTAAAATTAAACAAAAATACTCTTCTTTTATTTTTTTAAGAAAAAACAAAAATACTTAAAGATAGTTTTGGTATTTTAAAGGGTGTAGGGAGTAAAATTAATAATTTTAATTTTAAGTGATGTTATTGACAATCCATTAAATATCTTTCTAAACTCCATTTTAATTTTTTTATATGATAATTTTATCTTAAATAAAATTACTAAAGAGAACAAAAGATTTTAAACGCCACTACACACAAATTTTGCTAGACTCTAAACTCAACCCCTACAACATTATTATTATAGCTTACATTTTCATTCTTCTCATAATCTCAATTCTCAGCCCACTATTTCGACTCTGACTCCCTCTTTTATTATAGTAAACAAAATTCCCAATAACTTAAACAATAGTTTCTTTTATCTCGATGAACTATGAATCTATAATGACTCAAGATTGACATACTCTAAAAGAAAATGAAAATAACTTTTCATTTTGCTTTGGTGGTACCTATGGGCTATGGCTATGAATCTACATTTAATTCACAAACTAAAATGATGAGAGTTGTTTAATAATTTGACACATAGTAAGATCGACACAGAAGACTTTACTTAGCTATAAAGGACGACAACAATAGCTTAAAATGTGAATCCAGACTTACATAAATCACCCCAAAGAAGAGTTTCTTGAAAGAATTTTCTTCAAGAATCTCTCATTCCTTGAAGTATAGAAATTGGTTTTTCTTTCTTATATCTTTTTCTATACAATTTGTTTTTTCTTGTTAAATCAATTGTATCAACAAGAAAAATCTTTGTACAACTTTTTTTAAAAAAAAAAAACTTATAGAATGTTTTTTAAAATTTAGGGTTTTATGATGATTTGCCTTTTGTTTTTATCAAAAGATAAAAAGGCTAATTTTCGAACAAAATTGAGTATCTTTCGAATTTTTAACATTTAAGTTTTTAGAATGGAGTATATTTAGAAAATGAGTGTGAAAAGATAAAATTGGATTGTAAGGAGAAAATCTCTTAATTTTTTAATATGGGTATAGGAAAAAAAATAGATGTAGGAAGATATTTTGTGGACGGCAATAGAAGTATCCTCAATAGAATATAGTATAACAATAATTGGTGGCTTTCTTCAAATAAAAATAAAAATAATAATAATCCTTGGTCTTACTTATTTTATAAATTAATAATTTGCTAAAATTTACAAATAGGATTTTTTTTAAGTATTATACTATTACATAAATTGAGGTTGTTTTTTTTTTGGGGGGGGGGGGGGGGGGGGGGGGGGGGGGGGGGACTTAAACTCGCAACCTTATGGTATAGGTGTGAGAGAATTAACCACCAGGCCAACATCATTTTGTCGAAATTTATAAATAGGATTGACTATTACTTATTCGTGTAATATGAATATATTGTTGCTTGTTTTTTCTTAAAATTTATGTCTAACTGAATCTCCTCTGTTTTTCATTATGCACAAACGTTTTGGCCATTAGGGGTTGAATTATTATAGTGTAACAATACATTATTTAGTGTCATTGATTATTTGATTGCTTCCTTATAAATTATAATAGGCTCTAAAGTTATTATATATGTGTGGGGATGAAAATGGGTTGGGTCTTACGAGACTCGAACCCGAACCCACTAAACATTTTGAGACCCGAACCCAACTGTAAACCTATAAAATTGTTGTTTCGTTTACTGAAAACAATATGGTACGAATCTGTAAAGGACAGAGATAATAAAACACAAACCAGAACGTTAGGGGAAAACCGAGGCCGGTGTTTCACACGGTGTTCTTAAGACAATTTCGACGGGTAACACCGTATGTGTATGGCGATTGTCTCCCATGATACAACGGTTTAACAGTGATCGTGCAAGGCACAAACACTCTTAGCGAACTCAAATCAAGTTCAAACTTACCAAGAAACGAAACGAGGAAGAACAGAAAAGAAAATAAAATAATTTCGTGATTTCTGTGTGTATTTTGAATCTTATTTCTGATGAATATATTAGGGTTTTAATAAAACCGAAATCAAGAGGATTGTTTAGGAAATACTTGTCAATTACGTTTTCAATGAAAAAGATATTAATTAAAATCAATCTCCAAGAGATTTATTTCTAATTAATTACCGAATCTATTTACTTAGTGATCAAGTAAGTATCTAGAATCCAAAACGGAATTTCCTTATCATTACACGTTTAATTTAGGGAAAATTAAATTGAATTAATTCTTTCCATATCAATATAAACATTGACTTAGAAAAAATAAATTCCAAGCAGTAGCAAAATGTCGTTTGTCCTATGACAGTCTAATCGGAGCGGCATTCGTGTACGCGGGTCGCGCCCACACACAACACACACAAGTCATGCAATCCGAAGGTTCGGGGTCGATGATTTGCACCCCCCCCCCCCCCCCGCGCGAGAGAGAGCCTTTATGCTACACATGTTGATAACTAACTATCACACATCTACTTATATATTACTTATCAATGTTTTACCCAACCAATGTGGGATGCATATTTCCCCTACACAATGGGCACTCTTTGAGACTCAATTTCTCATTCACCCATTAATCGATTTGTGAGTTTGAGTATACCACTTCGAAGCTCACACGGAGGAGAATTCGAATATTCATTGATCTTCCATTTTTATGGAACCGATCACACTCAAATAATGCTCTCAAAGCACTAGTTTATCACAAATGTTCCAACAATCCCCCACATGAATGAAATTGACCTAGGAGACACAAGAGATGACTTTTGGTAAGTTCAATCGGTTGAAACCTGTATAGGATAGGTAGGTGTTACCCTTTGAACCTTCCCTCGTAAAGGTATGCTTACTTTACTGGCTGATCAGTAGATATGATATCCTTGAACTGTACTACCGTAGTCAATGGAGATAACTCCAGTTGAGAGAAGCTGTCTAATGGTATTATGTCTTCGACGTATGTGTCTAGACTTCCCATTATACATGTTGCTATGTGCTCTTCCAATTGCTGATTGACTATCACAGTGGATGCAAATTGCTGGCACAGGCTTTGTCCATCTTGGAATATCCTCTAAGAATTGGCGTAGCCATTCAACCTCCTCACCACATTTATCTAAGGCAATAAACTCAGATTCCATGGTGGATCTGGCTATACATGTCTGTTTGGAGGATTTCCAGGATACAGCCGCACCTCCTAGTGTGAACACACACCCACTAGTAGATTTTGAATATTTCATATCAGATATCCAGTTTGCATCTGTGTATCCTTCTAGGACAGCAGGATATCTGGTATAATACAGTCCATAATTACGAGTGAATCGTAAGTACCTCAGTACTCTTACTATTCCTTTCCAGTGATCGTTTCCTGGATTTCTCGTTTATCTACTTAATTTGCTGACTGCATTAGCTATGTCTGGTCTTGTACAACTTGTTAAGTACATCAGACTTCCTATCACTCTAGAATATTCTAGTAGAGAGACGCTCTCACCCTTATTCTTGGATATGTGTAGATTTGTATCTACTGGTGTTCTGAAAATTCCAGAATCATTTTTGTTGAATTTCTCAAGAATCATATCAACGTAGTGTAACTGACTTAGAATAAGCCCGTTCGATGTCCTTGAGATTTTCATTCCTAACATCACATCAGCCGGTCTCATATCCTTCATATCAAATCTTGATTTCAACATATCCTTGGTAGATTTGATCATCTTATCATCACTACCAACAATGAGCATGTCATCAACGTAAAGACACATAATGACATAGCCATTTGTTGTGTCTTTGACATGAACACATTTGTCACATTCGTTGATTTTAAAACCATTTGACATCATAGCATTGTCAAATTTCTCATGCCATTGTTTTGGTGTTTGCTTTAGACCGTATAAAGACTTCACCAATTTACATACTTTATTTCCTTGTCTTGGAGCGAAAAACCCCTCGGGTTGTTCCATATAGATCTCTTCATCTAGATCTCCATTTAAGAAAGCTGTTTTCACATCCATTTGATATACTTCAAGATTTTGCAAAGCTGCGATTGCAAGTATCATCGTAATGGAGGTTATTCTCGTCACAGGAGAATACGTATCAAAGTAATCTAGGCCTTCTTGTTGATTGTAACCTTTAATTACAAGTCTGGCCTTATACTTATCAATTAATCCATCTGCTTTCATTTTCCTCTTGAAAATCCATTTGGACCCTAGCGGTTTACATCCCGGAGGAAGATCCACTAATTCCCAAGTATGATTTTGAAGGATGGAATCAATTTCACTCTTGATAGCTTCTTTCCACAAGAGTCCTTCTGAAGAGCTTACTGCTTCTTTGAAGGTTCGAGGTTCACCTTCTAGCAAATATGTCAGAAAATCTGGACCAAAAGATGTTTCTGTCCTAGCTCTTTTGCTACGTCTTGGTTCAACCTCGACTTCATTTTCTTGTTCTTGGTCCTTACAACTATTAGCATGTGTTCGTTTCGACGAACTTGCTTCATCATTGGATTTACATGGAAATACATGTTCAAAGAACGATGCATTTCTAGATTCCATAATCGTATTTTTGTGTATATCAGAGATGTCAGATTTGTACACAAAAAAACAATAAGAACTACTGTTATATGCATATCCAATGAAAATGCAATCAACAGTTTTTGGACCTATTTTCACCTTCTTAGGTGTAGGTACAGCCACTTTGGCAAGACACCCCCACATTCGCAAGAATTTATAGGAAGGCTTTCTTCCTTTCCATAATTCATAAGGGGTCTTGTCTACTTTCTTTCGGGGCACCTTATTTAAAAGGTAATTGCTAGACAATATAGCTTCGCCCCACATGTTCTGAGACAATCCAGAACTTAGCAACATTGCATTCATCATTTCTTTCAAGGCACGATTTTTCCGTTCAGCAACTCCGTTTTACTGAGGGGAATACGGTGCAGTGGTTTGATGTATGATTCCATGTTGAGCACAGAATTCACCAAATGGTGCTTCATACTCACCACCTTGGTCACTTCTCAGTACCTTGATTTTCTTGTTGAGTTGATTCTCAACTTCAGTTTTATAGAGAATAAACTTCTCTATAGCTTCATCTTTGCTTTTCAACAAATAAACATAGCAATATTTAGTGCTATCATCAATAAATGTGATGAAATATTTGTTGCCACCTCTTGTTTGAGCAAATTTTAAATCACATATATCACTGTGAATTAAATCAAGTGGTTCGGATTTTCTTTCAATAGTTTGAAATGATGACCTTGTTAGTTTTGCTTCAATGCAAACTTCACACTTATATTTGGGATCAATATTAAACGTGGGAATATGATTTAAGTTAATTAGTGTACGCAAAGTATCATAATTAACGTGTCCTAGTCTACCATGCCATAAATTGGAAGACTCAAGCAAATAAACTGAAGAATTATCTTTATTGAATGTTCTTTTCACAACAGATACATTAAGCTTAAAAAGCCTTTCAGTTACATATCCCCTACCCACATAAGTTCCCTGCTTGGTTAACACTACTTTGTCTGATTCAAACACCATCTTGAACCCATGCTGATTGAGCAACGAACCGAACACTAAGTTCTTGCGGATATCAGGTACATACAGCACGTTGTTCAAGCTCAGGGTTATACCAGAGGTCATCTTGAGAACGACTTGACCATGTCCCTTATGTAGGTTCCAGGTTTTGGATTGCGCAGCGGAATGGTGTTTTAATTTTTTTTTTATGCAATCATCAAGTAAACTATTTGTACAGTAATAATTGAAAACAATAAGAAGGAGAAGAAACTATTTCATACCATCGTTTGAAGGCTCCTTCTTTCTTTTCCGATCTGCTTCCTGATTTGAACCACAAGATCTTCCCGGCTATGTCCCGCGATTGGCAACAGCGTGTGGGCGCGTCACGGGTTTCAAGAACTTAAGTGGAGGTAGAAGAAACTAAAGAAAACAACTCTTGTTTTCTAGGTGTGGAATTCGGCCACCATGAATCAAAGAAAAATTATTTTCTTTTTCTTTTTCTCTAGCAGCACACCTCTCTGATTTCTTCTCTTTGTTTCACGCAACCCACTGTATTCAATACAATTGAGATAACTCAAATATTCTCTTCTCTTAATTACGTGTATTAGTTTTCAAAAGCAAATATATATCTCATATACATTTATTCTTTTAACTGATAACCTTTATTAATTAATCGTTTAATTAATAAAAGATAATTAATGGTTTAAATTTAAACCTTTTAAATTCAACTTTTATAACACCCTCCAACTAATGATGAATTGTATAATTAAATAATCTAATTATTTAATTACATAATCATTAATATTCATTAATTAAATAATCTAATTATTCAATTAATTCTCGAATAAACACGTGTCACTTTCGTAACCCAACTAATTGGATGATCCAATTAATAAACCGTGACCCTTGTTACCTTAATCATTCGGGCTAGCAAGGGGACCTAATGGACCCACAGTATTTCGAGCTCCAATAATCCTTAGAAATAATTAATT
This sequence comes from Dipteronia sinensis, assembly GCA_033220585.1. Lineage (NCBI taxonomy): Eukaryota > Viridiplantae > Streptophyta > Magnoliopsida > Sapindales > Sapindaceae > Dipteronia > Dipteronia sinensis. The sequence continues at coordinate 12,467,857 of CM065644.1, read as the reverse complement.
AAACTCTTTAATTAATATTTCATGATTATTAACTTCGGTGTTATTCCACTAAAAACCCGAAGCTGCATTCTCTTAACTGTAGATGTTTTTAAACAAACCAATAACTTTCGGTGTCCATCGATATAGCTATTACATATGTTATAATCCTCCACAAGTAGTTCATAATTAGAGCTGGGTTATAATATCCGTTATACCCCTCTAATTACATCTTTTCCATTAAGTACCATTGATTCTCTAATGAACAATAAATCCTACATTCCTCACGGAATTAGGAGAGCGCTCATATTGTTCAAGCCCCGAATCAACCCTTAAGGGAACTACTATCTACTTCTCGCAAGAAGGAGTGGATTCCACTATTGTGTACAAACCTTCCCAGCCACAAGCCAAACCGTGATTCCAACATACGAAGCATATTGACCGGGAATGTAACTCCGATCTCACCCATGGTATATCAAAAACCACGATCTAACCTGAAGGAGTCGATAAGACACTCATGATTAAGATCACCCATATATAGCCATTATTTATCGATATATATGAATCTCATCATGTAACGGATCTTATTGAGAGATTCATATAGATCGTGGCCCAGTCCTATATGATCACATCATACAAAGTGTCTCCATTCTCATATCACCATATGAATGATCCAGGATAAGATCACCGTACATTACAGAATGGACCGCAGCTATAGATTAACCACAAATAAAGTACCCAACTTTATTTGCTATCTACTGACTCTTTAGATTGCTCGTTTCAAAATGAATTCATCTGTATATAACAATCATATACTCAGTTTGAAATTACATCTGGCAATCTTGGATGTTAAGTACACGTGTTATATATAAATGTATGAGACAATTTGAATGAATAAACTACTTCTTTTATTTATGTTCAATTCACATGTACAAATTACAAGCTTTAGGGCAAAAGTCATGCAATCCCTTCGTTCATTGTCCACACTTTTTTTTTAAGGGAAAATAAAGAATTAAAAATCCAAATAACAGCACATAGAAAGGAAATAGAAAAAAAGCCATAAGAGAATGGAGAGCAAATCAGCCGCTAAAGCAAGCAAGTAAGCAACTAAGCAGCAGCAACACTGTGGAGGACAACTGTCAAAAACTAAATTATGGTTTTCTTTCAAAAACTTTTCTGTCAGGAATATGTATCGTTTCTTAATTGTGATTTTTTCACCTGAAATCTCAAACCCACAAAAACATTTATATTATCACTATTTAGATATGAGTCAGACTACATCAATTTAATTTTCCACCGTCATTATCTTTATGCGTACTTCATTCCAAATAATTGGAAATTTAAATATTGGACGAACATATAATCATATATAGAGGCATAGAACATATAAAAAAAGGTAAGACTTAAAAATGTGTTTGAATTTTTTTTTGAAGATCTGTTTTGTGCTCACTGTTGGTAACGCGGAAGTAATAATCAGGATAGGTGCTTTGGTCTACACAGTTGGGAGGATTTGCTTTTCCGATTGCCATGATCGTGGCCGGACCATCCGCACGTTGCGACCTTCGGAATTCTTCCACGCTCACCATCAACTTTGCTGGGTTTTACTAGACTTGCCTCCAAGACCTAATATGTAACAATATATTAGTTTGGTACGTATATATATGTATGAATTGGAGAAGTAGTATCTGGTGGCTGGTCACTGGTGCTGATTTTTCTGTCTTAATTAAACAATTATCATTTGGGCTTTAAATAGCTTTAATTTTAGTCAAGCGTATTAATTTTTTTGATATCAGTGTCACTGTATTATGTACAATTTGTCTTATCAAATAAAATTTTAGATGGAGCAATTGTCAATTTACTGTGTGAACCACGAGGTGTTAATTTAATTTGTCCATGCTGATGCCGTACATACATTATAAATGTCAGGAAAACAGATTTACGATTTGCTGCAAGCCAGCCTGAACAAGGAGATAATTTTGAGACACGCGAGACTGCGAGACATGGTTGACTGACGTCAATTTTCCCATTAGAAGATGTACATAGTATTATCACTAATTGATATACAAAATATGATTATTGTAAGATTTTTTTTTTAATAGAGATCATATTATAAGATATATATATATAACACTAACATGTACAAATATTAAATCAACCTACTCATTCTATACCAATTGGCCCAATTATCAACGACTCTTTAAGTAGTCTTTTGTGCCTTTACATTTAATAGAAGGGTGGTTTTATCGTCACCCACAAAATATCTTCATACATCTATGTTTTAATGAAACTTTTTTATTTTTTAAAATATCTTTACATTTAATTACTTAAAATACATGGTTTTATAATTGGAAATTAAATTTACTTCTTACATCCATAAGTTGAACAACCAATCAAAATAAAACCTAATAATATATACTTAATCAAACCCAACATCAATCAAGAAATATGATATATATATATATTTTTTATATATAGTTAAAGAATGAATGAACAAAGAATTGATATCATAGATTCCGAATGTATTTAGGCATGTTTACTATCATTTTTATTATTGTTTTGTGATTGAATAAAAAATCGTTGCAGTTGTATTGTTGTAGAACTCTTTTTATTTAAACAGTTATAGAACTTGATCAATTTTATACGGTTTTCAAACACAACTCACTCTCTTACTTTACTTTAATTCAGCTACAAATTTTTATTAATTTAATTGGTTTCTAAACCAGAAATTTTGATGAATGAATTTTTAAAAAACCAAATTTTTAAATGAAAAAAAAATTGATTTTTTTTTATGATTGAAACAAATAGTTTTTTTTAGACGAAAGAAGCTGTATATTATTGTTTGTTTAATTATTATGATTGATGTTTTCCATGATGATGATGATGATGATAAAATGTGTAAATCATTATGATTTCATGGTTTTTAAATAATTCAATATATCGATTCCGTAAGTATTTTAATTTTGCCCAAGTAAAATCTTAGTTGTAGATTTTTATTTGAATATGATATTTTTTTTAATCGGGTGAATTCTATAATATTTTTAAAATGGAACGAAGAGACTGTACGTTTATTGTTTTTTTTTTAAAGAAAAAAAATGTATGTACAAGAAATTTTTATTTTTTTCGGTGGTGGAAGCAAATGAAGAGAAATGAGTGTAATAAGAAAATATATATGTTTAAAATTAAACAAAAATACTCTTTTTTTTTTTGAAGAAAAGACAAAAATACTTAAAGATAATTTTGGTATTTTAAAGGGTGTAGGGAGTAAAATTAATAATTTTAATTTCGAATGATACTATTGACAATCCTTTAAATACCTTTCTAAGCTTCATTTAATTTTTTTTTTTATATTAATATGACAATTTTATCTTAATTAAAATGACTAAAAAGGACAAAAGATTCTAAACGCACTGCACAAATTTTGCTAGACTCTAAACTTAATCCCTACAAGGCTACAGCATTATTATTATAGCTTACATTTTCATTCTTCTCGGAATCTCAATTCTCAGCCCACTATTTCGACTCTGACTCCCTCTTTTATTATAGTAAACAAAATTCCCAACAACTTAAACAATAGTTTTTTTTATCTTGATGAACTATGAATCTATGGTGACTCAAGATTGAAATATTCTAAAAGAAAATGAAAACAACGTTTCATGTTGCTTTGGTGGTACGTATGAAACTAAAATGATGAGAGTTGTTTAATAATTTAACACATCAGTAAGATCGATACAGAAGACTTTCCTCTGCTGTAAAGGACGACAACAATAGCTTCAAAGGTGAATCCATACTTGCATAAATCACCCCAAAGAAGAGTTTCTTGAAAGAATTTTCTTCAAGAATCTCTCATCCCTTGAAGTATAGAAATTGGTTTTTCTTTCTTATCTCTTTTTCTATACATTCTGTTTTTTCTTGTTAAATCAATTGTATCAATAAGAAAAATCTTTGTACAGTTTTTTTTTATAAAAAAATTTAGGGTTTTATGATGATTTTTTTTAAGTGTCAAAAGATAAAAAGGCTACTTTTGGAACAAAATGAAGTATTTTTAGAATTTTTAAATTTAAATTTTTAGAATGGAGTGCCTTCAGAAAATGAGTGTGAAAAGATAAAATTTGATTGCGAGAAGAAAATATCTAAAAATTTTAATATGGGTGTAGGAAGAAAAATATATATAGGAAGATATTTCGTGGGCGGCAATAGAACCACCCTCAATGGAATATAGTATAACAATAATTGGTGGCTTTCTTCAAATAAAAAAAATAATAATAATCCTTGGTCTTACTTATTTTATAAATTAATAATTTGTTAAAATTTACATATAGGGGTTTTTTTTAAAGTATTATACTGTTGCATAAATTTATGTTTTTTTAAGGAGAGTGAGAGGACCGGTGTAAGTGGATTTATCACCAGACCAACATTATCTTATCGAAATTTATATATAGGATTGGCTATTACTTATTCGTGTAATATGAATATTTTGTTGCTTGTATTTTTCTTAAAATTTATGTCTAATTGAATCTCTTCTCTGTTTTTCATTATGCACAAAAGTTTTGGCCATTAGGGGTTGAATTATTATATTGTAACAATAAATTATTTAGTGCCACTGATTATTTCATTGCTTCCTTATACATTATAATAGGCTCTAAAATTATTATATATATTTAGGGATGACAATGGGTCGGGTCTTATGAGACTCGAATCTGAACCCATGAAACATTTTGAAACCCAAATCCAACTATAGACTTGTATAATTTTGCCGATCTGGATTCGATTTTCGATACATGAAACATTTTGAGACCCATATAATTTCTCGGGTTTAAGTTAGGTTTGGGACGGGTCATAGATTTTTGCCATCATTAGGTGTGAGGGGCATGTGGCTGATTAATTTATGGAGCCCTCGTCTATTTGATCAAATTAAACCAAATATAGCTAAATATGCATATATAGAAAGTGAAACTTAATAATTATTTTCAAAATATAAGCTGACTCATGATTTATATGGGATTCATGATTTCAGTCTACAACAACCTGAAATAAACATACCCATGACACCAAACATTTTACTTTCCCTTCACTCATTGTCCACACGCTTTTTTTCTTTTTCTTTTTTTGAAGGGAAAATAAAGAATTAAAAATCCAAATAACAGCACATAGAAAGGAAATAGAAAAAAAGCCATAAGAGAACGGAGAGCAAATCAGCCTCTAAAGCAAGCAACTAAGCAGCAGCAACACTGTGGAGGACAACTGTCTCGACAGTAAGACCAGGACCGAACCCAAAAAGCACACCCCACTCGAGTCCTTCTCCTGTGGTCTTGAGCCTATCTTCTGCTGACTTCTTTCTCATCTCATCCAATATAAACAACACACATGCACTTGACATATTACCAAACTCAGACAAGACATGTCTTGTGGCACGCATCTTCTCAGGTTTCAGGCCCAACTTTGATTCAACTTGGTCCAGAATTGCAGGCCCACCAGGGTGAGCGATCCAGAAAATTGAGTTCCAGTCTGAGATGCCCAATGGTTTGAATGCCTCAACTAGGCTCTTCTCGATGTTCTTCGAAATCAGCCCAGGAACATCCTTGAGGAGGTGGAATGTGAGCCCAACTTCACGGAGATGTCCATCGATGGCTCCATCACTATCGGGCAATATCGTTTGGGCAGCAGAGACTAGTTCAAACATGGGCTTTTCAATCCCGGGTAGTGGGTCGGAACCAATGATGATAGCAGCTGCACCGTCACCAAACAAGGCTTGGCCCACAAGACTGTCGAGGTGGGTCTCGCTAGGACCACGGAAAGTGACAGCAGTTATTTCAGAACACACGACGAGGACTCGTGCACCTGTGTTGTTCTCGGCTAGGTCTTTGGCTAGACGAAGGACCGTGCCACCAGCAAAACAACCTTGTTGATACATCATGAGACGCTTAACGGAAGGGCGTAGGCCCAAGAGCTTAGTGAGTTGATAGTCAGCTCCAGGCATGTCGACACCACTAGTGGTGCAAAAGACCAAGTGGGTGATTTTGGATTTGGGCTGGCCCCATTCCTTGATGGCCTTGACGGCTGCTTCTTTGCCTAGCTTTGGTATCTCAACTACTACCATGTCTTGCCTAGCATCCAATGAAGGTGCCTCATATGCACACACGTTTGGATTTTCTTTTAATATCTCTTCTGTCAAGTACATGTATCGCTTCTTTATCATCGACTTTTCACCTGAAATGCCACCGCGATAACATAAATATCATCATTTCATTCATATACAACTTCAATTTTCATATTCACATACGATTTTTGATTATAAGGACGGTTCGACTAATATGAAGTGAAATGTCTAGCGTTACTTTTGTTGTCGAAAAAAATGTCTAGATATTGACTTCCGATAACTTTGGTAGTTTTGATCAGAATTCTAGAAAGCCTAGACATTTTATTTTTCTTTTTTTGTTTTATAAAAAAAAAAAAAACAGGTAGTTTTGACTGTTTGTTTTCTATTTATGGATTAACTTAATACATCAAATAAACTGATATATATATATATATAAAATAATAATTATTATTATTATTCTATTTTGTCATCAGAAGACTCAAAACGACGTGTCTTAATTCCTTATCATAAAAATAGAAGGTTTATATTGTTTTTCCTTTTAGGATCGATTAGGTATTATAAAATTTATGTTATGAAATCTTTTTATGAACAGAAAAGCAATTCAATTATTTTCTAAAAAAACACATGAAATATTTTTTGATATTTCATAGATAATACCTTATAAAACTTTTGAACTGAAAAAAAAAAAACAAAAAAAAAACCTCTTTCTATGAAAATACTATCAATGTTTTTTAGGTAGAACGTTAACATGTGTGTTAGAAAAAATCTGTTCTATACTTGTAAACCATTTATGTACGTACCGTTACAAAAATATATTACAAATTCACAACAAGTCTTAAAAAGAGAATTTTTTTTTTTTAATTCTTCCATGTGAGTTGTCTTTTTATTCACCATAATCTATCTATGTTCATGTAAATCATATGATGAGAAAGACTAAAAACTACAAAACATATATATATATATAATGATCAGAAAAAAAAAAGAAAAAAAAAAGCTTGAGATGACTTACACATGCGCTTGAATTTCTCTTTAAGCTCCGTTTTGTGCTCACTGTTGGTAATGCGGAAGTAGTAATCCGGGTACTCGCTTTGATCCACACAGTTGGGAGGAGTTGCGGTTCCAATCGCCAAGATGGTGGCCGGACCTTGAGCACGTTGAGCCTTTCGGACTTCTTCGACAGTCACCATTTTCGCTAGGATTAAGAGAAATTGATCGAAAAACGATTAATAAGATCCGGTTGTGCAGTATTGATGAGGAACCAGCTGCTAGGTCTCAAGATATGTATGTATGTGTACGAGAGGTTGTAGAGAGTATGATATGAAAAAAATAATGACTTGGTTGTATATATATTAGCATGGGAGGTGGTAGCTGAAGATCACGTGATTGACCAATGCTAGAGTAGTATGAGATCCCAAATAAACTAACAACTTGGTTGGGCAGCGGCTGGGCAGCACGTGACAAATGAGTTCGGTGTGTCTATCTATCTGTCAATCGATATTCATTTGCTTACTTGCCTCTCAAACTTGCACAGTTGCACATGATTTGGGGTTGTAGCTAGCTTAGTTCTTCTCACTTACCCCATTTGGTTCATTTTCATGGAGGCTCTTGGGAAATTAATCAAGACAATTGAATGGCCATGATTCATGGACTTTTTCCAAATAAAGATATTATTATTTTGGTGGATTATCGTAACGTTAGAGTATACGTGTTTTATAATCAACAAGATTAACCAAATAAGATGAGGTTGACCGTATGATATGTCTATCAATCTTACATTATTAAGGTAGTGGGTTTGAATAGTATTCACCATCTCAAATTCCAAATTATTTGTAATTATTAAAAAAAAAAAAAAAATTAACCCTGAAAAAAGATTTTTAATAATTCAAAAAATTATATGGTATGTTTTTTTTTTAGAAGAGTAATAATCGGATGAAGTCAAAACTTGTATTGTTTTTCTGAAACACACATTAATATATGTAATGTGGTGGAAGGGTGTGACCCATAATTTGTATTTTAGGAGGGTTACACAACATTTGGATGAGAGGCAATTAGTGGTGACCCCAATGAGTAGCCTCTTTTAAGGAAATGCATAAAGGCTATGTTTTATATAAGCAGATATCTTATAGGATTTTCAATTACGAGGAAACTTCATAAATGAGAATATTTTACTTATAAATTTACTACAACTAATACCAAATTTCTATTGATGTGAAAGAAATAATAATAATAAATTTTAACACTGAAACGGGTCAAGGGTCTGTGGGAGATCAAACATTGCATGTGGGATTCAGATATCTACTCTCGTAATATTGGAGAAAAAAGTCCACACAGATGATTGTAAAATTCATACAGTGAGACTCGAACCCTACACTACTAACGTGGAAGGAGAGATGCACTGTTATATGTGTTAAGATGTGATGTGCAATAAATAAATAATTATTAATGACTGATTTGTATTCCATGTGTCATTTTATATTAATGAAGACTTTTAAAAATCATTTTTTTATATACCAAACAAAATAACGACGACTTGAATCTGAAACATTGTCATATTGAATGGGCAACATTTACCACCAAACCACATTGAGATGGTGGTTAAAATTGAAATAATTAAAAACAACACTTTAAAGTTTGATTAAAATTGAAAATATCGGTATAGTTTCAAAATTAATTGAGAACTCTTCGCCTTGTTTAAAAATCCCTATTTAGAACATCTCCTATGTAAATATATATTTTTGAGTTTCTAAATAGTGTCAAATCAACATTTTTATTCATTATGGACCCACTTTAGAATTTTTTTTTAGAGAAATGCATATTCACATCTCCAACGTAATTTTCTAAAATCTAATATACATCCATTTTATGACCAATCATAATAAAACAATTATTTTACCCTCTCTCTTCTTTTATTTTACAATTAAGTATGCTCTAATATTATTGATGAAAACGGGAAAGAGTTAGAAATTCTAGTCAGCATTTTAGGAGCATTTTTAGAATTAGAAACTCAACTCTATATTCTCTAACTTCTTTTTACCACATCATCTCCATATTAAAGTTAGATAATTGCATTGAATGGTTTTTCTAACTTTTATCTATATATTCATCATATGTGGCACTTAATTCTCTCTAACTGTATGTATTGGAAATGTTCTTAGGAATTTAGAATTAGGGAATGATTTGCATACGTTGTTTGTTTTATTAACACAATAAACCAATATATATATAATCAAATAGAATCGCATAAGAGAATTCAAAAAATAAAGTTAGAGCAAAACATTACCCAAAATTGATCTAACGCAACTCAAGCAATTCCAGAGAAGATTTTTCAATTGTATTTCGTCTGAAAAGTCAGAAATGACTTTCCATCATTACTCGTTAACATTTTGAGGTTAAACAACAACAGTTTGAGTTTAAACAGTACGAGAGATTTGAATAGATAAACTCATATTTGTTCTCTGACTATCTTTATATCAAACTTCGATGCCATTATGTCATTATATTTGCTTTTTTTTTAATTTCAAATTTAAATAAAAATCCTCCTAACCTTAGCTTTTTGTCTAAAATGTGTTCGCATCACATGGTATAAAAACAAGTGAAAGACATTTATATCGTTTTAATTAATTTATGGGATAATTACTTCGGTAACCATCAATTTGATGATACAATATTAAAATGGCCATTAGATTGAGAATTGGTTTAAAAATAGAGTGGTGTTATTGGCACACCCCCTATTAATCTATTCATGCCCCATTTTTTTAATTATATAATATTTTTTTTCTTTTATCAAGATTACTTAAAGAGACATACAATTTAGGAAATAAATTTTCTACAAAGTAAATCTATTAAAATCTCAAATTCCTTTTCAAAAAAAAACCCAGTAATCTGTTTCTTCAAAAAAAAAAAACTTTTAAACCCTAAAATCTGCATATTACATACATATAAAATATTATAGAATAGTTTGAGAACGATATCAAGAATATGGAAGAATTGTCTAAGAACAATATCAAACATCTTGAAGAATTGTCTGAGAATGACATAAAGCAAGAATTGTCTGATAATGATAGTAAGCATCTGGAAACAATTCATTCTCTGAATATAAGTTTGAAGTTTATTTTTTCTTTAGAATGATACCAAGCTGTTGTTGTGTTGAAGTACCTGCTATTTTTTATTTTTTTTTCTTTTCCATCATGAAATAAAAAGAAAAAAAAACTAAAAAAAAAAAGAAATAAGAAGAAAAAAAATAAATCAATCAATGGAGGTGAGAGCGATGTATACAGATACAGATATCAAAGATAGAGAAATCATATATAATATGTATTAAGTTTGAAAAATAAGTAAAATTGGTAGTTTTGGAAATAAACAAAAAAATTTAATAAAAACATTTAATTTTATTTAATTAAATCAAAAATTTAAAAAGTGGGGCATGTATAGATCAATAGGTGGTGTGCCAATAGCACCACTCTTAATTTTATTTAATTAAATCAAAATTTAAAAAAATGGGGCATGAATAGATCGGTAGGGGTGTGCCAATAGCACAACTCTTAAAAATAATCATTTTTTGCTAAAAGTGTGACATTAATGGTCATTCCATCCAATTTCATCAAATGAGTGACATTTTGGTAAATAAGGGATGTTACTAATTTATTTTAAATGATTTTTGGAAATCAATTTTTTCTTTTATTTTGTAAAACGAATAATTGCCATTATTGTTTTTTAATCAATTTTTTTGAAAAATTCTCAAATTTCGTTCATAGATAGATTTCAATAAACTCACCATCCACAAAAAAAATATCAAAATTCATCAAAATCGATATATTTTTATCAAGGTCCTTACTGAAATTAAAATAAGGGATCCCTTATAAGAGACTTACTATATATATATATGTATGTATATATATATATATATATATATATATATATATATGAGATATGCTATATGTATATACACACCCTAAATATAACTATTCGTTTCAAAAAATAAAAAAATAATTGATTTACAAAAAAACATCTAAAATAAATTAATGACATCCCCTTATTTACTGAAATTCCACTTATTAGATGGAATTTGATGAAATTGGATAAAATGACCATTAATGTCATACTTTAAATTAAAAATGGTCATTTTGAAACTAATTCTCAATCTAATGACCATTGTGATAGTGTGTCATTAAATTAATGGTCAAATAGATAATTATCTCTTAATTTATATATGGGTCACCGGGATTATGGGATAAAGTAAAAGGACAATCATAATGTTATATTCAACTTAGAAATATAAACCAAATAAAAACATATAAAATAAAAACTTTGAAATATAAAATTCAGGTCCCAGATGGGTATCGTACATTATATATAATATAATATATATGGTTAGTCTAGTGGTAAATCCATCACACCTGCACCATAATGTTGTAGGTTTGAGTCCTCCCCATTTTTAAAATACCCTGCAATAGTTTAATATTTAAAATAAAACAAAAACTACTTTTTACCAAGTGCTGTCACGTGTTCTTAACAAATGTTTTAATCATATTATCATACATCATGTATAAGTAATATCATATCATATAAAAATAGCTTTAATATAATCAAGATGTACAACGTGGAAGGGAATTAAACAAAAATAATGATCGTTTGGATTTATACAAATTAAACTATGTGCAAAGTTCTAGGTAATTATATAAATATGTACTATGATATAAATATATATTTATTATTATGAATATAAATATGGAACATGAATTGTCCGTATCTATGAATTGTCCCCAGACAGAGGGAGGGGGGCTTTAATTAGCCTTAAATTCACTGTAATATAAATATATATTTATCAGGGATAATTACCCCGATGACCATCAATTTGATAACGCAATATCAAAATGGCCAATAGATTGGAAATTGGTTTCAAAATGACCATTTTTTATGAAAAGTGTGACTATTATTTCATTCAATTTCATCAAATGAGTGGCATTTTGGTAAATAAGATGATGTCATTAATTAATTTTAGATATTTTTTAGAAATCAATTTTTTCTTTTGTTTTTTGAAACGAATAATTATATTTAGTGTGTATATATGTATAAGATATCTCATATATACATATATATATATATATATATATATATATATATATATATATATATCTCAACACACACACACACACACATACACACATACACACACACACACACATACACACATACACACACACACACACATATATATATTTGAAAAGATTAAAGGGGGTGTATTCAATTAGGATTTTTGTGGACATTTAATGACTTTGTAAATCCTGGTGTATTCAATTCGGACATTTAAAGACTTTAAAAGAGTCTATATTAATCCAGTGGTATTCAATTCAGATTTATATGGACTTTTAAATAATCCTTCCAAATCCGTGTGTATTGCATTGGGACTTTAAAAATATCTGTAAAAATCAAGGTGTATTCAATTGAGACTAGATTTTAAAGGATTTTCTTAGGTCTTGGATTTTAGTGGACTTGATGGTGAGAGGTATAAATATCAAAAGCCATAACAAATCCAGCTTTCTCCCTAAAGATTTCCACCGATTATCGCTTCTTGCAACGGCAACAAGACCGTACAAACCTGGTAGCAGAGCTGCCCTTCTGGATCTTAGCGTTGCAAGGTTTTCTTTTCACTTGTTATTGTCTTCACTTTTTCCTGAATCGCATCTCGTTTTGTTTCTACGAAGCTTTTCTAGTATCGATTTCAAATAGCTTATTACTCGAATTTGTTTCTATGAGGCTTTTCTCGTTTTGGATCAGGCAAAATAGTTAACCGAACATTATAAACATGGTTGGACAATTTTTATCCCTAATTAATTAACAAAGTAAACAACGACAAGAAATCAAGGATTATAAGGTAATCTAATGGACAATGAAACTGTCCAATCGATTTTTATGATTTAAAATTTAAATATTGGAAACTGTGAAAAACTTCATGGTTTGTGTGAAAAACAAGACTCCAAATTTGACAAGGAATCAAGGATTATATTAATTAGCGTTGTTATTGATAAGTTTTTAATTAGCGTTGATATTTTTGTAATAATTTATTATATTGTTTGTAAAGAAATTGGTTATGAGTATTTGTTATTAGTTTAATCAATGATTTTTAATGACCTAGCGTTTTAAAAATTAAAATTATAATGTTGTAATTCGAAGTTTTGTTGTTTGATCAAACTGTTTAGCTGAGAAACATTGAATCTACCGACTCAACCAGCTAGAGATAAATTATTGATGCCAACTATATATGCAATTTTGTTGAGGTTCCAAGTTTAACGATAAATAATAAATTTTTTTAGGGGTTTTATTATTATTATTATTACATGTATGAATATTGATTGTTCTGAAAGTGATTGAAGTATATGATGAAGTAAGTATTGAGGCAGTTTTTATATTTGTTTTTTTGTTGTACATTGCAGTCTGAACACCGATCCCTGCTAGCCTATAACATTGTTCAGGATCAGGATTTTCAGAAATCTTCCACTCTTTCGCAGGTTGTGACAGGAAAGTATTAATGGAATGTTGTTAGTACTGCAGATTGTATTAATGGATCATTGTAGACTACATATCTGTATGATTTTAAAATTGTTCACACTGGCAGTTCTAACTTGTTTCAACAATAAACTTTAATTGTTGGGGAATGTGTGGACACACATGCCATTTCAGTGTGGCCTGTCCACCAAATTCATTGCAAGTCAAGGCCCCATATTTATCTTGAACCATGAAAAAATATCTTGAAACATTAATGATCATTTGATTGTATTAATGGAAATGTAACCCATTTGATCAAAAACACAAAGATTTTTGTTAGTACTGCAAATTGTATTAATGGATCATATTGGTTGAGTGTACAGATTGTGAAAATAACTACTCTAAGCGTGTGTCTAATAACCTAGAGGGGGGTGAATAGGTTTTAATCAAGTTAATTACCAACTTTTCTTGATTAGTCAATATTAAAAATCACCCCACAAGCAAACATACAAAATCAAGTGTAAAATGCGGAAATTAAATAACACACACTTGATTTTTACGTGAAAACCCTTCAACAAGGGAAAAACCATGGGCTATCCTTCTAGCCACACCGATCCTCAAATCCACTATTGTAATGATGTTTACAACATAGGTGGACCTCTAGTCACACCATTCTCGGTCACTAACCCACCATTACTACCCAACGGGCCTTTATAGTGAATCTTTGATCACTTTGCTTGCCAACCACACCTTGGTTGCAAGACTTCACTTGCTTGTGCACTACACCTTATAATCACAAGACTTAACTCTCAAGAAGAGATTAACAATCTAAGTGAAAATATGAATATTCAAAATGCAAATAATACTAGGCAACACTAAATGCTTATCTAGGGATTAAAGATGACACTAAGTACAAATCCTAGATATCAATGTATATATGAATGCTCATAAAGACCTAACTAGATATAGATATGCAAGTCTAAAATCTAGTCATCAACCAAAGCCATATCAACACATGTTATCACATAAAATGGCAAGGACAAGAAATGCAATTAACAAATGCAATCAATGAGTCCTAATTAGTTAGATGGCAAATATGTCCTAAATGCAAGCTATCACAATACAAACTCAATCATATAAAGGAACTCACAAATAGATGCATTAAATAGAGTCCTAGCATTTAATCAACTAATAAATGCAATAAAAACACAATCTTGGAAAGTATGAACAAATGATAAAGATGGGGTTTTTGTTCAACTTACCAAGTAAACTAATGATGAAGACCCATGCCTTAAAAATGCTTAGAAATGCATGAAGATGATAGGTTTTGGGTTTGCAGAGTCAAGTAACAAAGCTTGAAGCTTTCTCTCTCTAAGGGTTGTTCTCTCTCATAAAAATGGGTTCTTGAAGCTCTAAAACGAGTTGAGGAAGAAGAGAACATATATATAGAAGCCTTAAATGAAACTACGTCGTTTTGAGAAGTTTCTAAAAATTTCCAGTGATGTGCACACCTGTGGAGGGCGCATAGGGTGCGCACGAACATCGCATATTGCTGGAATGATTTGCGCACCTTGTGCGCACTCCCAAAGGGGGCATTTGCGAGACACTGCATCAGCTCAAGTTTCAAGCTACCCGAAACATGACCAAACGACATCGAAATCTTTCGTATAATATACCGTTGGAAATGTATGGATGTCTAATTTCTACTCCTTTTACAGAATGACATTTCAATGTCTGTAGAAACATTTATGATCATTTGAGTGACCAAAGGTCAAAAACGGACAGCAACTGAGTTGTCCAGCTTTGGTGATCACTTTGGAGATTTCAAAACCAATCCAAATGGTCATGAAATATTACGAATAATATACCGTTGGAAAGTTATGGGTGTCTAGTTTGTACATAAATATTCAAAACTCATTTTGAAGCTTTGTATAAAACGTTATGGTCACAAGACCATACAAAGGTCAGTTTTGAAAAACATTTAAATCATTGAAATCCACTCTTTTGAAACTAGACACTTTACTCCAAACAACCAAACCAAAACAAAAGAAGAATGAGACCTTCTCAAATGGTCACTCAACGCGCTAAGACAAGCACACCATCGTGCAAGCGCGGACACAACACAAAACCACATTTAAATATAGAAATGAAGTGCATAGTGTGATTGTGAAAAGAATGCACACAAGAATAATATGAACACATGCATAACATCACAAGTGCATGTAAGTATGTGTGTGTGCAACAACAAATGTATGACAATGCAAATGCATGTAAGTGTGTGTGTTCAACTAAATCTCTTCAAGAGTTAAGAACAAGTGAACTACCTCTCTTGAAGCTCTTTGAGATGACATGAAACATGTCTTCGAGAAAAACCGCACTTGGAGAACCTATGATACCCATTACATTAACAACCCAATGTGATTTGTCATGAAATAAGACAATCATAAAAATGAGGTTCATACAGATTGTATTATTGGGCCATATACTAGTATAATTCATCCATCTATAATAGAAGTTTGAGCTAACAAATCCATAAAAGTCTGAGATAAATGTCTAAATAAATCCATAAAAGTCTAAGATAGATGTCTAAGCAAATCCTTAAAAGTCTATATGGATTTATAAAGTCTGTAGAAATCCATAAAAATCAGTCACTTACAAAATGTCTTTAAATGTCCACAAGAATCCTAATTGAATACACCTCCTAAGTCTACAAAATCTAAAAAGTCTAAAAAACAAAGAGACATGTGTATTGATCTAAATCATTTCTGTTGTATTTTGAAACGAATAATTATATTTAGTGTGCATATATACGTATAAAATATCTCAAATATATATATATATATATATATATATATATTTACACCCACTGAATATACTTATTCGTTTAAAAAAACAAAAGAAAAAATTGATTTCTAAAAAACCTCTAAAATAAATTAATATCATCCTCTTATCTACCAAAATGTCACTCATTGAAAAAATTGATTTCCAAAAAAAAACTTATTTACTAAAATGCCACTCATTTGATGGAATTAGATTGAATGATCATTAGTGTCACACTTTTTACCAAAAGTGACCATTTTGAAATTAATTTACAATCTAGTGACCATTTTGAAATTAATTTACAATCTAGTGACCATTTTGATAGTGTGTCATCAAATTGATGGTTACCGGGGTAACTATCCCTACTTATCACTATGAATATAAATATTGAACAAGAATTGTCCATATCTATGAATTGTCCAAAGATTTTAAATACTGACCGAGTCAAAAAATAGATGAAAAATTAATGTTATTTTAAATACTTGTCGAGTCAACCGAAAAAATAGTTGTGCAACAGACCGTCTGGAAGTAGACGGTCATGTTGACAATATCTAATATTTTTTTCACCACATTTCTATATAGCATAAAGATAGACTTGATAGATAATCAACTCATATTTGGTCTCCAACGCTTCTGTTTAAAAAATATTTATTTTTAATGAAGTGTCCAATTTTCTTTTCCTTTTTTTTAATTTTGTTACCTAAAATAGATGAAAAATGAATGTCAATTTTAAATACTTGCTGAATCAATCTAAAAAATAGTTATACAACAAACTGTCTGGAAGTAGACGGTCATGTTGACAATGTAAAATATTTTTTTACCACATCAGTGTGAGGTTGAACGAGTTTTCCTCTGATAGACATATAATTATGAGTATATTTATAGCACATTTATCCACCTCATCACTTTATGTCATGTAAGCATTATTTGACCCAATCGTACTGTTTTTTCTGGCAAAATGTGATAAGGTAGATAAGTGTGCTATACGTATGCTCATAGTTATATGCCTCTCAAAGAAAAACTCGAGGTTGAACATGTACAACTGCATTGGAAATACATTTTTTAATAGACTATCTATTTATCCTATGTGACATTTTTTTTCACAGGTCACAATTGCATTGTAAATGCTCTTATAGATTCATTTAACTCATCGGTATGAATTTATATATTAAACTTATCATTTGTTGGCCTCAAAAGTCATAAAGGATGTCATTAATCGTTGACATGACAATAATGTTAAGAAACTTGTTTTCTATATGGCATAAAAAGAAACTTTAATAGACAATCAACTTAAAATTTGGTCTCCAATACTCATTAAAACACATTTATTTTTAATGACGTATCCAAAAAAATTTTGTTTTTATTTTATTTTATTTCTTTACCAAAAATATATAAAAAATTAATATCAATTTTAAATATTTGCTGAGTTAATTGAAAAAATGGCTATGCAACAGACAGTCATATTGACAATGTATAATATTTTTTTTGCCACATCAGCTTGATGTTGACTATCTATTTATCCTACACGGCATGGAAATTCTATGATAGTTAGCATCTTTAAAAAAATTTCAAAAAGATATTAATTCATTTAAAATAAGTTATGGAATCAAAAGTATTACATTAAATAACATATTTACTCTTTAATTATTATACATATAATAATAGTTAGCAACTTCGAAAGAAAAAAAACTCAAAGGAGTGGATTTCAAAGATTTCTTTTTTCAATAGCTTGAGCTACCTTATTGAGGATGACATGCCTTTATTCTGGGTTGTGTGTGGCGTGGTTGCTTCATTAGGAATCAGGTTGTTCACAAAATGGGAAAGAAAAATGGAACTGAGATAGTTGATTGGTGTAGGTCCAAATTATTTACTAGATTTTTAGGGAATTAAATTTGGTAAACCCCAAATTATATTTTATAACTAGCCTACGAACCCGAGCAGTGCATGGATTTTGATTAAAAAAACTATTATCAATTTTTCTTTTGGGTAGGGGTGTTGAAATTCACGTATTGAAATCTGATTCAAGAAATCAGAATTGTTGTTAACCAAAAATAAAAAATCTTAAATACCAAGACCATTGATTAATGACAGTCTGTGTAATGACTAATGACAGTCTTGAAATAAGCCGACAATTAACAAACAGTTAGTCAAGAGTCAAGACTAACCAAATACAATCAATTTGATTAGAAAAATATTAATATGTATCAATAGAGAATATGTATGCACGTGAAACTAAAAGTGAGACAAAAAGAAGATTAAGTGAGAAAAGCTTAGGGGATTGTTATATACTTATATGCATAAGAAAAGGAAAAGAAAAAAATAGAAACAGCTAACATGAATCTAAACCAATATAATCAAGCAAGGAAGATTATGTACTGTAGATCTATCTGTCATTCCACAACTTAGCCATGTTCACATTGCGGGGTACCTTTGTGCAATAACCTGTGAATCTGTGATTGCACATTTACACAGTTAAAATTATTCATGAAAACTTGAAGCCAAAGAAGCAGAGAAACCATTAATCATCTTTTCACATACAAACTCCCTCCTTTTGGGTTATCAAACTGTGTAAAAATCAGTAAAAAAAAAAAAAAAAATGAGTTAGATATATACAATAAATCATCTATAGAGAATGGATTGGAAAGTAAAGGGTTTGAAAATTTAATTTTATTATAGAAAATTATTCATTTTATGTCCATTTATCCCATTGATGATTTTCAATACAATAAATTAGTTCAGCTCACATTGATGAAAGGATTGCCTTTTCACTATCCCAATGATGATTAGATATAGATATAGAAATATAAAATCTTCCAATTCACGGTATCATTAGTAAAACCTTCCAATTCATTGTATTATTATTGCACCCATTTAATAATAATAATAATAGAAATGAATGGAAAAATAGAAATTAACATATAGAATTTATTATTAATAGAAATGAATGGAAAAATAGAAATTAACATATAGAATTTAATTATAAATCTCTCACACGACGACATGTGTCGTCTTTGGGGTTCCATTTTACTATATTACTAGTTTACTGCGCCCGCACGATGTGCGGGCACGGTAAAATTTAATGTATATATAATATTAATGAAAAATATTGTACTGCACTTAAAATAATTCAACCTTTAATACTATAAAAATACTCCTTAATAAAAAAATAATATAGTTGTAACTTTTCACCATGTTCATAAGTAAATATCATGTTAATTCACCCCTTCTCAGGTTTTCATAATCTCAAATGCAAAGACCGGAAGGAGATAAAAGTTAAAACAATTAAAACTAAATGTTTTTTTCCTAATTTCGTCTTCTTCATCACATCTCACATTCCGATATCAACATAATTATTTAAAAAGAATATAAAATGATCTTGATACAATAACTAACAAATTAAACATTTAAGACTACGATGATATGGAATTTAACCGTTATATAAGTCTCATATATATACAATATCTATAGTGCAATTTTAGATTAAGTTTTTAAATGTACGTCAATGAACCATAATCCACAACTAATTAATTGTGTTTCCATATATTAACATGATTATTCATTGCATTACCTCTAAAATTTATAATCTTATAAGGTAGGTTTGAAAAGAAAAACACGATATCTAAATTGCCAAAAAAAAATCTAAATTATCTTATAATCTTTTAACATAAACTGATTATATAAAGAGTAATGTTAGACGTCCCAATTTTTTTTTCCCAAATGATGTAGCACGTGAGGTGTCAACTTCTTATAAATCATAAGATTATGTGGTGACTAATATGATATTGACACTTCACGTGCCACATCACTTGGACAGAATTTGGAAGAAAAAAAGTTGGGACATTCAACGTTACTCTTTTACAATGTACAACAACAAACCTTTTGACAACAATTTCTTAATATTTTATTTAATCTCAAATAATATAGGAAATCGCTACAATAAATAAAAAACTAATATAAATTATTTTTTTCAAAAAACAAATTGAGATACAAAAAGAATAAATTAGTTTTTTTTAGGAAAATAATAAATTAACTGAAAATAAATGGTTTCGCTTTTCAAGGGTTAGATTTGATTTTTTTTAACCTTCCATAAAAGCCGTATATTTTCTGATATATGTACGGAAATTTTCTCCTCAGTGCGCACTGATAAATATATCAATGCCTTACATGTGGACCATTAGATTCAATTGATTTGCCTTAGTGTGTATGCACTTGTCAGTGCTTATCTATAATCTATGGTCCACATGCAATACACTGATGTATTTTATATCAGCGCGCACTGAGGAGAATTTATAAATATATATATATATATTTATATATCCTAGATTTTCAATTTGACTACATATGCCAAATTTGGAATATAAGAGACAATTTATAAATTTTTATAAAATTCATCAACATATTGGTTAGGTTTGAGAATGATTTTATCGGAGCATTTTTGTTTATGCTTCAGATATTTGTTTTTGAGTAACTTTTTGAGTTTTCTAGCATTAGTGAGACAAAAATAATCAATTGTCAATGATAAAAAATAACCATTTGATGGACAATTTCGATTACAACAATGAAATTTGAATGCTTTTCTCTACAACTTCTAATGACTATTCTGCTTATTCATATAATTAGAATTAATTTTACAATCTCCATTAATTCAACATGTTTTGATTGTCAATAGTCTGGCTACTGATCTCTTATTCAAGCAATCAACCATGTTTGTAGAAATTGATTAAATTGTGTTTGAAAAGTAGTAATTGCCTATCTATATCAGCACAAAACAATACAATCATATCTCATCAAACAGACAATATTATAACTAATAATAATAATAATAATAAATGAAAAAACTAAAATGAAGATATCCATATCCTTACACAATAACAAATTTTTTTTTAAAGAAAAGTACTCATTTTCCCTTGCATGTTATCTTATAGATGGCATTCATGGCACAGACGTTTTCCTTCTTTAATAAAAAAAAATCGAAAACAACACATAAACATACTAATTAGAGGTGTGTTGTTTCAATATATATTTTTTATTAATTATCAACTGTTACATTTTTAATAAATGCAACAATAAAATTGGAATGTGTTGTTGTATTGATTCTTTTAGGAATACCGAAATAATTTCAAATATTTATTAAAAAATAAAGATTAATATGATTAAATTAATAAGTAGTTTAATAAGAAGAATACCAAGAGATAAATAATTTTTAATCATATTAAAAAATAAAGATAATAAATGGAATAATAATATTAATATATATACACAATAAATGAAATATGAGTAATGCTAATTTATCTAAATTTGGTGTCCAAATGATGTGGCAACCCTCTAATCCATTCATTTAAATCATGCAAATCCAATACAATCTAAATGAACGGATTATAATGTTGCCACATCATTTGGGTACCAAATTTGGGTAAAGTAGCATTATTGTTCTAGAAATATTGTTTTTCACCCGTCATTCACATAGATGATTCAATAAAATAAATATAATTGTGAAGTATGGATACACAAATAGTAGTAGAGTTATTTTTTTTTTATAAAAAAATTATTTATTACCATTTATAAAAAAAATATGAGTGAATTTTAATATATTTAGAAAAAGAATCCGAGTGGTGCTATTGGCACACCCCCTACTGATCTATTTATGCCCCACTTTTTAATTATATAATATTCTTTTTTTTTCATTTATCAAAATTACTTAAAGAGACATACAATTTAGGAAAGAAGACAGAGTAAATCTATTAAAATCTCATATTCTTTTTCAAAAAAAAAAACCAGTAATCTGTTTCTTCAAAATAAAAAAATTTAACTTTTCAACCCTAAAATCTGCTTCTTACATACATATAAGATATTATGGAAGAGTTTGAGAATGATATCAAGAATATGGAAGAATTATCTAAGAACGATATCAAACATCTTGAAGAATTGTCTGACAATGATAGTAAGCATCTGGAAACAATTCATTCTCTGGAAAAAAGTTTGAAATTTATTTTTTCTTTAGAATGATATCATGTTGTCGTTGTGTTGAAGTACCCTGTTATTATTATTTTTTTGTTTCTATCATGAAATAAGAAGAAAAAAAACTAAAAAAAAATAAGAAGAAAAATAAATAAATCAATTAATGGAGGTGAGAGATGTATACAGATACAGATATCATAGATAGAAAGATCATATATGGTATGTATTAAGTTTGAAAAATAAGTAAAAATGGGTAGTTTTAGAAATAAACCAAAATTTTTAATAAAAAGCATTTAAATTTATTTAATTAAATCAAAATTTTAAAAAGTGAGGCATGAATAAATCAGTAGGGGTTGTGCCAATAGCACCACTCAAAGAATCTATTGAATTAAATGTAATAATTAACTTTTTTAATGTGTTACCATTATATCTGATTAAAACTTATTATTTTAATTTTTTGTTATAATATCATTAATATATTACCATTAATATATTTTTAATTTTACAATTAATTCCATACAAAATGAATTACCATTATTTTGATATTACAATTGATATTTTATTTTATTTTAAAAGATATTTATTTAAGATCATTTATAAGAATAATTAAATTCAAAAACATTTATTTTTGGAAATAATCATAGTGTTTTTAATGAATATTTAATACATTATAAAAAAACCAAAAAGAAAAGAAAACTAAAAGAATAAAAATAGAAAGTATAAAAAACCGTAAAAATGTAGTTTTTAAAACCTCTAAATAAACCCTAATTTACTCGGAAATACCATTTTTTTTTATAAAAACGTTTATTCTAAAAATGATTGTTGAGGTATTCAAATTTTTTTTTATAAAAACTCCATGGAGGTTATTGTCAAGCATAATGATAAATTAATTTATTTTTCTATACTTATTTTCTAAAGACATTCCATCTTTTTTAATATACTCATTTTTGGAATTTTTTTCCCGCGTCGCTCTCCTAGATGATTCAATAAAAAAAATGTGAAGACTTTAATGAAGATGCAACGAGTAGTGAATTTTTTATTATCTTACAAAAATATTTATTAATTACCATTTACAAATAATTATAAGTGAATTTCATATATTTAGAAAAAGAATCCATTGAATTGAATGCAATAATTAATGTTTTTAATGTGTTACCATTAATATTTGATTAGATATTATTATTTTAATTTTTTTATGTTATCATTAATATTTTACCATTAATATATATATATATTTTAAAAATTAACCATTAATTCCATGAAAAATATATTATCATTAATTTGGTATTACAATTAATATTTTAATTTATTTTGAAAAATATTTATTTATAATCAATTATAAGAATCATTAAAATTCAAAAACATTTATTTTTTTTGAATATAATCATGTGTATTTAATGCATATTTAATACATTTTAAAAAAACCAAAAATAAAAGGAAATAAAAAGGTTAAAAATTAAAAAGAAAAAAAACCATAAAAAAATATGTTTAAACTTCCTTTAAAAACAAAATATACATGAAAATAGACTTGTAGGGTTTATAAATTAAATTAATGATTTAATTAAAAACTAAATTATCAATTTTTAATCCCAGTTATGGGTGCACTTATCAGTTGAAATATAGGCATTGATTGAATAATTTTGACCAATTCAACGTGTTAAAACTGTTTAATGCTCTATTAAATTTTAAAAAATTCCTTTAAAAAATTGAATTAAATAAACAAAAAAAATCATGTGGTGTATTAAATACCACGTTTATCTCACTCACTCATCATCTTCTCAATCTTATGATCGTCTTTCTTCATAACTCATATTTCTTTTTTACAGACTCTTTTCTCTCTCAATTTAATTTTTTTTCTCTCAAAATCTCCATCACTCTCAAGCCTCTTCTCCCCATATCTCTTCTCTCTTCCTCTAAATAATCTCTACGCATTTTTCATGGTGATGAGCCCGATAGCCAGTGGTCGACGATATGAATTAGTTCACGGCTGGGTGAGGTAACCGCTGGGGTGGTGGCTGCTTGTCGATTCACCTAACAACTTCTATATATAAAAAAACAATCTAACAAACGACAATACATAGTAATTTTATCAAATTAATACAACAATTTTTGCATACATCGGTGGTTGTTATGCCATGTCATCTATATGTAGTTGAGAGTTGTCATAGCATGAGCCTTACTCCTTGGTGTCTAAGCCTACCCATAATAATGGTTAGCATTTTGTTTCTCTACAGAATCATCCTGCTAGTCTTTATATATATGAATTGTTTGGGTAAGATCAAAAGGCAAAATGCCTTGTAAAAAAATTATTAATGAAAAATCATATCATTTTATTGGTATTGGACACCCAAAAGTTATACTTTCAATTGATGATACTCAAAACAGTCATTATTATTTATTATTTCTTTAATAGAATTTTCAATTTATTAAAAAAATCAATATTACTAATATATATAATTGTATAGATTAATGCATTTATATCCAAAACTCTCTCACGGCGACACGTGGTGCTGTGAGGGTCAGTTTTTATATATTATATATATAGATACTCGCATGATAGTACACCAAATTATTTTATTTTTTATTTTACAAAGCTTGTGCTTCGTATAGGTTCGCATACTAGTAATATAATAAAATAGCTTTTTTTGTCGGGAGTCGCCGTGTCAAGCATACATGCTTTTATTTTGGTAAATCCCTCACATCTACGTCATGAGGTCGTGGGTTCGAGTCCCCTCCTCCCTAAAAAAAAGATAGATGCCTTAATTAATTAATCATATATCATATATAATAAAAATAGCTTCTTCTCCTCAGCAGCCTCCACGTGTCAATCATAAATGCTTTTATTTTTTTTATAAAGAAAGATAAATGTCTTAATTAATTAATCATATTTTTTTTAAAAAAATCGGACTGATTTGGAGGGAAAAAACATCTCATACGATTATAAACTGAAAAAATCGCAAACAGAACCATATATATATATATATATATATATATATATAACAAAATGAAGAACAATAGAGGGAAGAGAAAATCAAAACACAGGGGTGCACATTCCCTAAAACATTAATCTAAATAGATACACGTGCCTCAACCAAAGACAAAGAAACATGAACTAAATTAATTAACTAATCTATCCATACCAACGGATACTGTACAACACTATCATAAATAGTCACAGAGAGAGGAGAATGGTTAATTCTGCTTGGGCTGCGAAAGCTGTAGAATCATGACAAATCTTAGTCCACGTTATAACGATAGGAGTATCCAATCTCATCAAAGGGGTGGACGAGTTGGTAGCAAACCGAAGTTTAGCCCGAGACTTGGAAAATGGAATCTGCAATCTGACCTTAAGCTCCGACACAACCACGACAGAAGCTGAGGAAGAGGTAACCTTTATATTCAACCTTAATGGAATAAGTTCTTAAATTGCCAAGCTAAATTTGTGGACTTAAAACAATGAATGTTATCATGTCATATATTATATATAATAATTTAATAATAGTCTTTTTTAACCGGAAGACGTCATGTGTCACTAGAGGTGTATATTTTGGTTTGGGCTGAAGCTCAATGTCAAACCAAACCAATTCTATATATATATATATATATATATATATATATATATCTAAATTTTACAACGATGACTTTTTAATATGCACACTTTAAGCACATTTGATAAAATTTAATAGAATATATTAAATGTTAATGTGATTTTTTGTATGGATGATAAAAACAGTGAAATACATTTGTAAAAAAAAATTAAAAAAAATTAAAAAAAATTCGGGTAAAAGAACTATTTTTTTTTTCCAATTTTTAAAGATAAAACATTCAAAATAAGGAAATATCACTACAACAAAAATGGTCTTTTACAACATGTATATATATATATATATATACACACACACATCAATATATTGCATGTGGCTCATATATTCTGGATAAACACTGACAATAGCATGCAGACTGGATCAAAGCAATTGAATCTAATGGTCCACATATAAGACATTGATATATATTATCGGTACTTATTGAGGAAAAAAGTTATATATATATATATATATATAAAGATACAATAATTTTCACATAAGTACGCACCGATAGAATTATATAAGAACATTAAATGTGAGCCACTCATTTTACATATTTTGACTTGGTATGTATGCACTTGTCAAAACTCTTTTATAAATGAGTGACTCACATTCAATGTCCTTATATAATTCTATCGGTACGCACTGATAGGAAAATGATTGTATAAAGATATATATATATATATATATATATATATAGATATTGATAGAAAAATGACTGTATAAAGATATATATATATATAAAGATATATATATATAAAGATATATTTTAAAGAAAAATATCTTTCACCTTTTGCAATAAGAATAAAAAATTACTGTAGTAAATCAAAAAAACTTATACACGTATGTTCTTCTTTCTAACCATCAACTCTCTCTAACAATTAAGCTATTTTCTCCCCAAATTTCTACTATAAATTGAGAAAAAAAAAAATTAAGTTTAATATGTACAACCGGAGGGTGGTGGATTGATCATCATCAAACAATAAATATATATTAAAAAAAACAGAAAATATCACTATAAAAAATTTGACCTACAATAACAAAAATGTCACTACAAATGAAGAAATGGTAAAAAAAGTGTCACTAAAATTAGTCATTTTTACCGTTGCTAAAAGTATTTGTGACTTCTTGTTGCTAATTTCTGTAATTTTAACCGTTAAATAATATAAATTTTGTTGATATATCAGCATTTTATTTATTATTTTGTCTCTCACATTGGTTGCAAATCAAAACAATGACCAAAAATAAATAACAGTGAAAAGTAAAACAAAGCCCAAATAAAAAATTTGAATCCTCTAAGAAATTTGAACACTGTGGAGGACCACAGTCTCAACAGTAAGGCTTGGCCCAAGCCCAAAAAGTACTCCCCAATCAAGCCCTTCTCCTGTGGTCTTGAGCCCATTTTCAGCTGACTTCTTCCTCATCTCAACCAAAATAAACAATACACATGCACTTTACATATTTCCATACTCAGCAAGCACTTGTCTTGTGGCACTTAGCTTCTCAGGTTCCAGGCCCAGCTTGGTCTCAACTTGGTTCAAAATTTCTGGTCCACCAGGATGCATGATCCAGAAAATTGATTTCCAATCTAAAATTTCCAATGGTTTGAATGCCTCAACTAGACTTTTTTCAATGTTCTTCGAAACAAGTTCTGGGACGTCCCTACGGAGGTGAAATGTAAGCCCAACTTCACGGAGATGACCTTCAATAGATCCATTACTATTGGGTAATATTGTTTGGGTTGTAGACACTATTTCAAACAACGGTTTCTCGATCCCTAAAATTGGATCAGCACCGACGATTATAGCAGATGCACCATCACCAAACAAGGCTTGGCCCACGAGGTTGTCAAAATGGGTTTCTTTAGGCCCACGAAACGTGACCACGGTGACCTCGGAACACACGACAAGGACACGGGCATCTTTGTTGTTCTCGGCTAGGTCTTTGGCCAATCGAAGCACCATGCCGCCGGCAAAACAGCCTTGGTGGTAAAACATGTAACGCTTGACGGATGAGCTGAGGCACAAGAGTTGGATGAGTTGGTAATCAGCACCAGGCATGTCGACACCACTAGTGGTGCAAAAGACCAAATGGGTGATTTTGGATTTGGGCTGACCCCATTCTTCAATGGCCTTCGTAACTGCTTCTTTACCTAATTTTGGTACCTCTTGTATCAATATATCTTGCGTAATGTCCAATGAAGGTGCCATGTATGCGCATATGCTTGGGTTTTCTTTTAACATCTCCTCTGTTAAATACATGTATCGCTTCTTGATCATCGATTTGTCACCTTGTACAAGATCATTAATATAGTTTATCACAATCATGTACTAAAAAAAGAAAAGAAAAAAGAAAAAAGGAAAAAGTAACAAAGAACTCTTACATTATTCTGAGACCTTATACCTAATTGGACTTTGTTAATACAAGGGGCGAAGTCGGGACTTATTGTCAGTGTGGGCTAAGTATAATTTTTCTTTTGGCATACAAGTGTGGTCCGTACGGCAACCCATATATGAGATATTATTAGATTGAATTAACGTACTTTTTTACCCAAGCTGCACTGAGCAGTAGTACACAGCTTTTTTTTGTATGTACCTAAATAATAAAAGTATAATGATCTTTGTCCCTAAAAACATTTAAAATGATTAAACTAGCAAATAGAGAAGAAAATAGCAAGCAAAATAAACTTTAATGTGTTTGAGTGTCAATACAATATTGAGCATATAACTCTAATGAATTTATTGAAATTGTCTCAATTAAATTAAAACTAGACTATTTTTATAAATTACTAAACAATTGTAATTTCTTTAATTTGTATTTTTACTTTCTTTTTTAACAAACACTTAAAAAAAAATTCCAATAATTTTTTTTTATATAGAAAAAGCTAGCTTAGGCTTCAGTCCAGGCAAGTTTCCAAATACCTTCGCTCCTGGTTAATACTAACATCTCACAGTGTAATAAATGTTGATATTTGGGTTTTTGAAATCTATAAAATTTTACGAAAGTTGAGGTGATCCAATACTAAATCTCTCACACTCACATCAATAAAGTTGTGGTTTTCAAATCATTTTCTTGATTTTTTTCATGTTAAACTACTGGTAAGTTTGAATACTATAAATTATATAATTCTAGATTTTTTTTTGAAAGCATATAATTTTGGATTTGTTTGTTGTAAACATGTAATTGATTTTTAGGAGTTGTTCTTTCGATATGTAATCTCCACTACCAATTCAATCCAGATCTGGTGGTGGTGGTGATGTTGATCGGTAGAGATTTGTCTCTCAAATATTTACTCTTAACATCTGCAAATTTTTTTCCTTTAATTGATGATGATGCTTGAAGAAGAAGTTGGGATTGATGTTGTTGCCGATTGAAGATGAAGGTGATGAAATCCAAAGTATGTTTTTTCTTTAATTTTCTCTTTTGTTTTAAAAATGTGTGAATGAAAATATTCATATACATGGATCTGGGAACTTTCCCAGATCTATTTAAAAGAAATATGAATGAATTATTTCTATATTAAAATTCTAATTTTATGTAATTAATTTTTTTTTTAATTTTTTAAAAATTACCATCACTCACACAAAATTCAAAAACTAAGGGTAAAACGGTCTTTTCAATGGGATCAGAAACCTTCAGGGGTATTACAGTCATTTAATAAGTCTGACATGACAGAATCTGTTTTTTGATGAATTCTGTCACAGAAGGACTAAATATTACAATTCCAAAATTCATGGACTAAACGCAGATTAAGATAAACTACGGGGACTAAAATACGATTTATCCTTGTTTTTTCTCCCTTTTCTTTTCTCTTGTCATCATCTAGTTTCAAGAGAGAGTTTTCAGTGCACCTTATAGACTTATAGGAGTTCGGGATATTTGTATAGTTATAGCAAAAATTGTATAATAAAAAATGGCACCAACAGTTTATTAACGTTGGCCCATGCGTTACTAATAAAAAAACAAAACCTCAACTACACAGGACCATGACCAAGCCCATGAGGATGAAGCATTCCTAACCCTGCAACTTTTTTTTTTGTTTTTTGTTCTTTTCTTTCCTTGTTTTTTTAAACGTTATAAAGTATGAAAGATTTCCAATAGACTTTCATTGTAATAAAAACACTTTTATAAATATTGATAAATTTTCATTTACCTTCTAAATACAATAAATATACACGCAGTTGTAATAAAATTATAATTTTCATGTCTATAAAATTGAATGAAAGCATTCACTTGCTTCATTACAAATTTACAATAGTGAAACATATATTATCCAATAAAAACGTTGAAAAGATGAGAGTAGAAATCAAACCTATGTTAAATGTACAAGTCCAGTCGAATTTCTATATATCAATAATTATAAAGAAGAATGATACATAGAAAAAAAAACTAGAAAAACATTTAATTACTCATTAATTATCCTTAACGGCTTTAGTAAAAAAAAAATCTCTAACCTCCATAATTATTGATATGTCTAACATTGCTCCACATATTGACTAGTAATGAACTAATGATGAAGTTTCATTATCTGGTTTAACTGGATATTCATCAATCATCATAACGACACTTATTAAAATACAAGTTTTGTAATCCTGTTTGTAATATATGAAAATGAAGGAGCTGTTTTGAAAATTGTGAACCAAGGTTTAAATTATATCAAGTGGCAAATGACCTCTCAATTACGTTTCTTAAAGAAGCATGACAATGATTGAACAACTCGTTTACGTTTGAACAACTCATTTGTGTTTTCAGTGTCACGACCTTGACCAATAAAATCTTGAAGATGATAACCTAGAGCTAAAAACCCAGAGCTAACAATGAATTTCTATCACAGGGTCTCATCCAAAAACATAACTACAACGCATAAGGTCAGAAAAGTTGTTGCATGTTTAAACCATTTCAAACGACTAAAATATTGATACCAAATTTTTCATTAGAGCAGAGAATATATATATATATATATATATATATATATATATATATATATATATATATATTTTCTATTGTCAGGTCGTCCTGATATAAAATATCTCAAAACAAAAAATGTGGACCATGAAATTTATATACTTTAACTTAAAGTATATGCACTTATCAATACTTCTCCATAATCTGTGGTCAACATTCTTCGTCATGTTATATTTTTTATCAGGACGAACTGACAGTAGAAAGACTGTATATATATATTTCTTTTTCCCTCGGTGCGTACTGATATAAAATACTACAGTGCATTGCATGTGGACCATAGATTATAGATAAGTACTGACAAGTGCATGCAGACTGTGTATACCATAGATTATGGATAAGTACTGACAAGTGCATGCAGACTGTGTCAAAGCAATTGAATCTAATGGTCCACATGCAAGGCACTGATATGTATTTATCAGTGCGCACTGAGTAGAAAATTTTCATATATATATATATATATTAGAAATGGGGGGTTTTAGCATTTTTTTTGAGTTAGTGTTGCACATGACTCGTGAGGCACTACTTTAATAACTTAAGTTTAAAATGCACTAAAGTAATTGACTTCTAAAAATGCCCTTACTGTACACATTTTAAAATTATTTGTTTTACTTTAATTTTTGAAAAACACTTTGAAGTTGTCTGAGATCTACTTCTCTTTCTAACTATCTTAAAGTAAAAAGCTCTGTAAACTGAAATCCAAGTTCATCTTCTTCTCCAACGAGTTCGACGTTCATATAGTTATATAAGATCACTCATCTTATCAGTTTCCTATCCCAGTTTCCACTATATCCGTTCATTTTCATTTGTTCTCAGAGTCTTTTGTAAACCTTAAGCTGGTTGTGTGAATTTTGAATCTCCGAGTCTTTCTAAGCTCTATCTGAGCCTTTCTAAACACTTTCTGAGCCTTTGTGAAGTTGTGTCCAAACCTTTTGCATATCCGTTAGGTTTGTCAATTAAGCAGTGTCCGAGCCTTTTAAAGTAGTGTCCGATCTTTTTACATCAGTGTCCGAGCCTTTTGTAAGTGTTTCCGAGCCTTTTGTCCGAGCATTTTAAAGCAGTGTCCAAGCCTTTTACATCAGTGTCTAAAGCCTTTTACATCAGTGTCCGACCCTTTTACATCTGCGTCCAAGCCTTTGTAATTACATTTTGAGCCTTTTGTAAGTGTTTCTGAGACTTTTGTATAAACCTTATGTTTGTTAACTTTATATCTCCGAGCCTTTTAAGTACTGACCTGAGTCATTTGACATGTAACTCGAGCCTTTGTGAAATTATGTCCGAGTCTTTTGCATAGTCGTTAGGTTTGTCAATAAAGCAGTGCCCTAGCCTTTTAAAGAAGTGTCCGAGCCTTTTAAAGTAATTTCCGAGCCTTTTAAGTACAGACCCGAGCTATTTGACATGTCGACCCCCGAGTGCGTTAGCGTAGAGCCACTACGTCGCCGTTTGAGTGATTGCCTGAGTTTCAACCGGACTTTCTCTCTCTACTTCACAACTGTCACTGTAATCGTAATGAATGAAATCTGATATGAAACAACTGTTGGGGTTATTTTTTTCCGTTTACCATACTATGTGCATTTTAAACATAAGTTATTAAAAAAGTGACAGTGTTGAAAAGCTACCTCCAAAAAGTGTCATTTAATTTTTGAGCCATATATATATATATATATATATATATATATATATATATATATATATATATATATCATCTCCACTTTTTCTTTAATTTTTTTTTAGTTTTTTTAAATTTTAAAAAAATATGGATTTCCACAATCCATCTTAGAGATGGACGATGTAGACTTTTTCTTAAACAGAATTTACTGGTTTTTAAAAAAATTAAATATCGAGAAGAAGGGTAAAATATTATTATTGTTAAATAGTTGATAGAAGTTGATGGTACGGACCAAAATAGCCTATTATTAAATTTGTATTTTAATTTTCTTTGGAAAAGTTATACGTATATATATATATATATATATATATATATATATATATATATATATAAACACAAATATTATAGATAAGCACTGACAAGAGCATGCAGACTAGATCAAAACAATTGAATCTAATGGTCCATGTACAAGATACTGATATATATTATCAGTGAGTACTGAGGAGAATAGTTATATATATATATATATATATATATATATATATATATATAAAGATACAGTCATTTTCCCCTCAGTGCGCACTGATATAACTTATATCAGCGTGTTACATGTGGACAACAGATTATGGAGAAGTTTTGACAAGTACATACACTTTGAGTCAAAGTATGTAAATCTAATGGTCCACATACAACGCACTGATGAAGTTATATCAGTGCATACTGATTTGAAAATTTCTATATAAAGATATATATTAAAGAAAAATATCTTTCACCTTATCAATAAGAATAAAAAAAATTACTGTAGTAAAACAAAAAAAAAACTTACATACGTATTTCTTTATTCTGACCATCAACTCTCTCTCTCTAACAACAAAGCTATTTTCTCCTCACCAAATTTCTACTACGAATTGAGAAAAAAAAAATTTAAGTTTAATATTTACAACAAGAGGATGGTGGATTGATCATCATCAAACAATAAATATATATTAAAGAAAAAAAAACAGAAAATATCACTATAAAAAAATCGACATACGATAACAAAAAATATGTGTCACTGCAGTGAAGAAATGGTCACAATTCCAATATAGTGACAAAAAAAAGTGTCACTAAAATTAGTCATTTTTGCCCGTCACTAAAATTATTTGTGACTTCTTGTTGCTAATTTTTCTAATTTTAACCCTTAGATAATATAAATTTTGCTGATATATCAACATTGTATTGATTAATTTGTCTCTCACATTGGTTGCAAATCAAAACAATGACTTCTATAAATAACAGTGAAAAGTAAAACAAAGCCCAAATAAAAAATTTGAATCCTCTAAGAAGTTTGAACACTGTGGAGGACCACAGTCTCAACAGTAAGGCCTGGCCCAAGCCCAAAAAGTACTCCCCAATCAAGCCCTTCTCCTGTGGTCTTGAGCCCATTTTCAGCTGACTTCTTCCTCATCTCATCCAAAATAAACAATACACATGCACTTGACATATTTCCATACTCAGCAAGCACTTGTCTTGTGGCACGTAGCTTCTCAGGTTCCAGGCCCAGCTTGGTTCAAAATTTCTGATCCACCAGGATGCATGATCCAGAAAATTGAGTTCCAATCTGAAATTTCCAATGGTTTGAATGCCTCTACTAGGCTTTTTTCGATGTTCTTCGAAACGAGTTCCGAGACGTCCTTGCGGAGGTGAAATGTAAGCCCAACTTCACGGAGATGACCTTCAATAGATCCATTACTATTGGGTACTATTGTTTGGGCGGCAGACACTAATTCAAACAACGGTTTCTCGAGCCCTAAAATTGGATCAGCACCGACGATTATAGCAGATGCACCATCACCAAACAAGGCTTGGCCCACGAGGTTGTCAAAATGGGTTTCGTCAGGCCCACGAAATGTGACCACGGTGATCTCGGAACACACGACAAGGACACGGGCATCTTTGTTGTTCTCGGCTAGGTCTTTGGCCAATCGTAGCACCATGCCGCCGGCAAAACAACCTTGGTGGTAAAACATGTAACGCTTGACGGATGAGCTGAGGCCCAAGAGTTGGATGAGTTGGTAGTCAGCACCAGGCATGTCGACACCACTAGTGGTGCAAAAGACCAAATGGGTGATTTTGGATTTGGGCTGACCCCATTCTTCAATGGCCTTCGTAGCTGCTTCTTTACCTAATTTTGGTACCTCTTGTATCAATATATCTTGCCTAATGTCCAATGAAGGTGTCATGTATGCGCATATGCTTGGGTTTTCTTTTAACATCTCCTCTGTTAAATACATGTATCGCTTCTTGATCATCGATTTGTCACCTTAAATATGTTGTACAAGATCATTAATATAGTTTATCATAATCATGTACCAAAAAAAGAAAAGAAAAAAGAAAAAAAAACAAAAACAAAACAAAGGACTCTTACATTATTCTGAAACCTTATAGCCAATTGGACTTTGTTAATACCAGGGATGAAGCCAGGACTTATTGACCGTATGGGTTAAGTATCAATTTTTCTTTTGGTATACAATTTCGGTCCGTGCGGCGACCCATACATGAGACATTATTAGGTTGAATTAACGTAATTTCTTACTCAAGCCGCATTGAGCAGTAGTACACATTTTTTTTAGCAAACCTTACATTAAAATTTTTCTAATTAAAATGGATGTACCTAGATAATAAAAATATAATGATCTTTGTTCTTAAAAACATTTAAAATGATTAAACTAAGACAGAGAGAAGAAAATATCAAGCAAAATAAATTTTAACGTATTTGAGTGTCAATACAATATTGAGCATATCACTCTAATGAATTTATTGAAATTATCTCAATTAAATTAAAACTAGACTATTTGTATAAGTTAATAAGCAATTTTAATTTTTTTTCATTTGTATTTTTACTTTCTTTTTTTAACACACACTTAAAAAAATTCCAATAATTTTTTTTTTATAGAAAAAGCTAGCTTGGGCGTCGGTCCAGGCAAGTTTCCAAATACCTCCGTGCCTGGTTAATACTAACGTCTCACAATGTAATAAATGTTGATATTCGGGTCTTCGAAATCTATAAATTTTTACGAAAGTTGAGGCGATCCAATTCTAAATCTCTCACACTCACATCAATAAGGTTGTGGTTTCAACTCATATCTTTATTTTTTTGTAACTCTCAAATATTTGTTGTTAAAAAATTAATAAAACAAGACAGAATTTCACATAAGTCCTATTTTTTTCGCGATTTGTCACATTTATAAATGTTTTTATCATATTCATTACTTTAGTCCATATTTTTTTTTTCAAAACTCATCACTTTAGTCAATTTGACCAAATATTTAACGATCAACTTAACAAAATGTGTTGAAGTACACTTTTGCCCTTGTTATTATTTAATTTTGCTGAAATTACAATTTTAGACTTAAATTAAAAAGAAAAACAGTAAAATTATCAATAATTAAATCTTAGATAAATAATAATAACAATAATAATAATAATAACAACAACAAATCCATTAACAACTTAAATAAAAATCCATAATGAAATGTAAAAAAAAATCAATAGTTGGAAAACCCAAATTCATTTCCAACAACTTAACATAACCCTAATGCAAACACTACAAAAATACATCAAAACATGCAAAAACAAACCAAAAAACAAATACCCAATTAAAAATTATTTACAAAATAAGAAAATATATAAATTTATAATAAAAAATAAATAACTTCAAATAATACAAATATTTTTTAAAAACAATGTAAAATAAAATTGAGGAGACCAAGTCTCCTCCACTTTGGAGAAAGTGGCAGCTTCATCCAGATCGGCGGAGGAACCGTGAGGAACCGGCAATTCCTCCGCCAATCTGGAGGAACGACTTCCTCCGGTGGAGGCTACCTTCAACAATGGCCTCCGTTATATAAATAGGCCGTTATATTTATTTATATATATATATATATAAAGTTTTAAATATCTTTTTTTATTATATAATTTCATAAATATGTCATTTTATTATTTATTATTTTACACAATTATTATTATTGATAATATAATTAGGTTAAGGCTTTTTTTTCATCGGACATGTATATATTCTTTTTTACATATCATATTTTTTAAAAATTTATTTTTTACACATTTCAGCATATATGTGGATATAATGCATTAAGACTAAAATGCCCATGGATCCATCATTTTGACTAACATTTGACTGATAGATGAACTAAAGTGATGAGTTTTTTTTAAAAAAAAAACAGAGACTAAAGCAACGAATATGAAAAAGACATGTAAAAATGCAACAAATTATGAAAAACGCGGGACTTACGTGAAATTCTACCTAGAAAAAAAGATCAACTATATCTGCTTTGAACACTACAAAACCTTTTCATTGTTTTGGTAAAATTAAAAGAAAAATAAATTGTTTCAATCAAGTATACTTATAATACTGTTTAACATTATCATAATTTTATTAAAGTAGTTTAGAAATAGATGATTAATCAGATTTGAAAGAAAGATAAAACAAAATTAGTAGCATATATTGACTTACAAATGCGTTTGAATTTGTGCTTAATCTCCGTCATGTGGTCAGAATTGGTAACACGAAAGTAGTAATCAGGATAGGTGCTTTGATGAACACAGTTGGGAGGAGTTGCTGTTCCAATGCCCATGATTGTGCCTGCACCTTCTGCTCGCTGTGCCCTCCTAACTTCATTCACACTCACCATCTATTTTAAACCCAATTTGGTGAATAGGTTGTATTTCACTATATCCAAATATATAGTGAGAGTGTTGTAAATTAAGTGAAGAAAAGATGAAGAACAGAAGTGAGTTAGATTAGAGAGAGAGATGATATACATGATTGATATGATAAAGAGATATTATTGATATTCTGGCGATCCAACCTTTACAAAGAAATGATCACATATATATATAGGTTTATACATGATCACTTGGCAACTTGGTCTTACAGCTTACTGATGAAGAAAGCATATCAAGTGGTAAAGTGAATGGTTGAGAATGAAGCAAAACAAGAGGCCTTCAAAGTATACACGTGTGTCATGTGTAGTCAAGTGGAGAGGTGTTTATCAAGTGGGGTGGATGCATTTGGGTGGTGGAAATTCACACCATTCATAACACTCCCCCTTGGATTTCCCACCATTTGTTTTTTGTCTTAATTTTCTAGGAAAAATCCAATGGGACAAAATCTGATAAAACTGTATACAATAATCTCTCTGGATCTAATGTTGCTGGACGTTCTCAAAATTATCTCGTTAAAAATGTATACAATGATCTCTCTGGATCTAGTGGGGTTGAACATTAAAAACTATCTCATTAAAAACCTTGTCAGGAAAACTCAGTAGGATAAAACCTGATCGAAGGAAAAAAGAGTATAGTGTACATATGTCCAAATTTATTGTTTTCTTCAAAACATTTCTCACATTTATACTTTGCTAAGGAAAACCCAGTGGGATAAAAACCTGAGCAAAGATATTCATTGATCTGTCGGATCAAAGTAATTTATGATGATTTTCTGGATCAAAGTAATATATATACGATGATTAGCAAGATCAAAGTAATATTTACAATGATCCTTTTGATCAAGTCAACATATATACGATGATCAACTGGATAAATGTAATATTTATGGATTAAATAATTTTGGGTGTGCTTATAGAATTGTCTCATTAAAACCTTTATCAGGAAAACCCAATGGGATGAAAAACCTGATTGAAAGGGAAAAGAGTACAATGCACATATGCCCCAAATAATTAATATACTTTATCTGATATGCTCCCCCTGGTGGGACGCTCCCCCTGATGAGACGCTCCCCCTGATAAAAGTTCTTTTGAAGCAACCTTCTGGATTACTAGAACTGATGTATATTGATGTTTATTTCATCAAATACAATAACATCTTAAGTGATTGGTGGGAGTATGAGCAAATACTTGCTTTTGTGAAGTAATATCCATATGGAATCTTTTCAGAATCTTTTCAACACATTCTGTTTGATGGACAAGCATTCCATTTAATCTATGCTCGATCTTCAGGTCGAGACAATATATTCTTTCTCATTTCTTTATGAAGACACATGAGTATATAATATGATTATTATATCCTTATCTTTATCATATATTAACTGAGACGATTATACCACATCCGTTCATATTGTTTTTAATCCATATAAGGATTTTTGTATGTTCATCAAATACAGATTACGAGATCTCGATTTATATGCTTCTAGCATTTTAGAATCCTTCAGGATTTATAAATATCTGCATTGAGTGAATCATATAGATAAATGATTACTACGTCTACGAGACGTATTTCAAACCTTTTAATGTCAGC
Source organism: Dipteronia sinensis (assembly GCA_033220585.1). Lineage (NCBI taxonomy): Eukaryota > Viridiplantae > Streptophyta > Magnoliopsida > Sapindales > Sapindaceae > Dipteronia > Dipteronia sinensis. The sequence goes on along the minus strand of CM065644.1, from coordinate 12,429,057 downwards.
CAAATTTATGAACAACGTAATCGTATTCATCAATTGTGAATACCAAGTTTCTATAAGAAACCTCGCACTACGAGTCATGCCTCTAATCTCACAATCTCGTTTTCTTATTACGTTTCAGTATAGAGACCCATTAGTATCCAACTAGTTTGACATCTTCAGGTGTCTGGAGTACTATTGGTCCAAATACTTTATGTCTGGCTTATGAAGTCAATTCTTCTTGAATTGCTTCTTCCATCTAGGCAAATCATGCCTTTTATCTACAATCATTGATATTATGAATATCATAATTATCATTTTATAATTTCAGTAGCGCTACTGTGTATAAAAATCATTGTTCGAGAAATCGGCCAAATCGGCCGATTAATCGCCGGCCAGTCGCTAGTCGGCCTCCTGCCGTGGCGAAAAGCTGAAAGTCGGCCATATTAGGCGGCCATCGCGTAGTCGGCACTATTCGCCGATTAATCGGTCACGGCGGCCTAGGCGGAACCAGATCTGTCAACCAAACGAACCAGATCTGTCGCCATCTTCAACCAAAACGAACCAGATTTGTCGCCATCGTCGTCCAAAGCTGCCATCCGCCATCGCCAAGTTGCTCCGTCCACCGTCGATAATCGTCAGGTTTGAATTTGTTAAATCATAGATGAGAGGATTCTGGATTTTAAGGGTTTCAAGTGGCAGCTTAGGATAAGAAGATGATTTGGGGACAAGAAACGTGAAGGCAGTGAGAGAAGATAGAAAGCAGCCACGGAGGTTAGCAAAAGAGGTGCAGAGTAAATGTGTTTTTATGCTGAGATTTCCAGTTGCAGAGACTACTTTTGTTAAAGGAGAAAAGAAAGAAAAAAAACAAGTCGAAGCTTTAAACTTGAACGAGAGAGAGAGAGGGTTGTGTATGGTGACATTATTGCAAGAATTGCGTGTGAGCATCTGAATGAGTGAGTCTTTTGTTTTATTGTTTGGCTAAAGAGTGGCATGGGGTCTACCCACATGGCCATGAATGATTGTGATCTTGATGAATTAACTTATTTAATATACATTACTGCTATATTATGTGAAGGGAAGAAATAGTAAAATCATGGGTGGATATTTGACAGATAGCCTTTTATATGATTTTTAATTATTTTATACAGGAAAAATATAAAAATATAAAAAATTCACCGACCGATTAATCCCCGATTAATCACCGACTAATCGGCCTAGGCGCTAGGCGCTGGGTCTCCGCCCGACTAGTGCCTAGCGCTTACTAGAACACTGATAAAAATACATTATTAATGATTGTTTCCTTATGATTCCACATTTCTCTCATATGACTCATAGAAATTTTCTCAATTTTTATGCTCTATTATCTCTGTTGAGATTTCTTCCATTTTAATGGATTTCGCTATTTCATAGACTCCGTATGATTTATAGAATTTCTCTCAATTTCTATATTCTTGTATCTTTGTTGAGATGACTTCCATTTCAATGGATTTAGTTATATCATAGAATCCGTATGATTTATAGAATTCCTCTCAATTTCTATATTCTTGTATCTCTTTAGATATATCAGACTCTTATAGAGTTGATTTAGAGAAAGTGGATTTATTTATAACTCGAGTTTTGTTTACTCTTAGGATCCCAATAACAATACCTTTTAAAAGGTTTATAAACTTATGGCATATATCAGATGATTTATTTATTGCCCTTTTCTCTGATCATTCTTCAAGAACAATCACCCGGTCGGGGTTTATGAGATGACAATTTATAAAATCAGGTTACCTTTAATATATCAGGTAATAGATTAATAATCCTCTGATGATCAATTATCTTTCGTATTTGAGAGATACGAAGATTGAAATGAGACACGTATATAGGGAGAAAACCGAACGGGTATCTCTATTTTGTATATAAGTAACTTTTCATTTAATTTTTCTCTTCTAGAAAAACTTTCCCAATTGGGAATTAATCAATATAATAATATGCAGATTGTGCATATAAATATGAACTATCAGAAGTTTAAATGATCTAATAAAAGATTACTCAAAATCAATATTAATCTCAGATTGATATAAAAGTCTTATCTTAGATCATGTCAGATATGCAATAAGGGGATATGCAATACAATCAAATATCTTAAAAGTGAGTAAGTCCCTATATGGAATTTAGTAATTGTACCGAAATAATGAGGTTCTCGCAATTACCTGGAGAAGTTTGATAAGTGATCCCCTAATCCATTTTGATTATGACTATATCTGAAAACTGGATGTTGAACATCAATCTCAGCTGCTTTATATTATTGAGATGTTTGATAATGAACAAACATGTGATCATCCCGTAGATGCATCAATTAGAACCATATAATAATGAAATGGGTCATTTAGTGGATGAATATGTCCACATATATCCCCTTGAATTCTTTGTAAGAATGATGAGAATTCAAAACCAACTTTTAGAATAATAAGGTTTTACTGCTAGTATCCCCTGTGAACATGATGTACATAAGTTCCCATTGGATAAATAATCTTTTGGTTCTTTAATGGATATCCATGAGAATTTTCAATGATTATACGTTTCATTGTAGATCCTGGGTGACCTATACTGTCACGTCAAAGTACAAACTTTTGGATCTGGGAACTTTTGATTCATAATTGCATAAATATCTACACTCTTTATAATAGTGTAATATAATCCAGATGATAAAGCACGTAGCCTTTTTATAATGAGTTTATGGCCTAAATTATGAGAAGTAATGCACATATATTAAACATTCTCATTACTCATAGTTTCAATATGATATCCATTCCTCCGTATATCTTTGAAACTAAGCAGATTCTTTTATATTTTGTTTGAATGATGTAAAGTATCATCGATACACAATTTAATACCATCTGGTAATAAGATTGTGGCTCTTCTAGAGCCTTAGATCAGATCAGCTGGATCTGATTTGGCATTAACTTTATTTGTTTTTGAACTGAACATATTCTTTTATGTTATGCTTGAATAATATTAAGTATCACTGATACATTATTTAGTATTGTTTGATAACAATATCATGGCTCTTCCAGAGCTTTTCTATCATGGCTCTTCCAGAGCTTTCTATCAGATCCATTGGACCTGATATAATATTAACATTTTACTCATATCAAAATCCAATTCATAAAATATTCTGAATCCGCAGAATTGTACGAATCGTTGCACTCTAGGCAAGACATATATTTCCCTTCTGGGAATTTTATGGACATTATGTATAATGTCATTTTATATCTTATCTGAAAGGATAATAATCTCCCCATATTTTTTCTTTTAATAGTGTTCTTCTGTAAACCTATTTCTCTTACTATTTACAAACATCGACTCATGGCGTATGTTTTGATATCTCATGAAAATAAATATATCTTAACTTATTCTCTTGATATTGCTCCTTCAGGAGCAAGTATAAAATGGATAAAATATCCTTTACAATCTTATTACACGTGATATTAGGATCTTAAATTCTTTTAAGATAATCACAGCATCCTGTTGGATGTATATGAAATGGATAAAATATTATTTCCAATTTTATTATTCGTCAGGATCTTAAATCTCTTCTTTATGATACTCACAACATCCTACCGGATGTGTATGAAATGGATAAAATATTAATTCCATTTTCTTTATTCGTTAGGATCTTAAATCTCTTTTATAATATTCACAACATCCTACTGGATGTGTAGATCCCCCTTGTTTTTTTTTTCTCAAATGAATGATACATTAGGATCTTAAATCTCTTTTATGATACTCACAGCATCCTACTGGATGTGTAGCTCATTCTTTCAAATAAATGATATGTAAATATATCACTTGATATATATGAGATAACTTCATACAACTTCATATTATGAACGTGTTTGAAAGCCCAGGTTCCAAATAATGAAGTATGACATTCATTTATACAACACTGGATCCAGAACTCCATGTTTTCATCGGTTTTCAAAACCGTGCCGTATGGCATGTAATAACACTGGATCCAGATCTCCATGTTCTCATCGGTTTACAAAACCGTACCAACTTAAATATTATAATTCCAAGAACTTTAAGTTCTGGTTAGTCGGCCTAGCCAATCTTATATATTATGTATAAATAATATGAATATTTTAACAATTTATTTGGAGACACGGCATAAGCCAGTCCCGAGACACGGCATAAGCCAGTCTCATATATTGCATAAAAATAAATGCTGAATATTTAAACAGTTTATTTGGAGACACAGCATAAGCCAGTCCTGAGACACTGCATAAGCCAGTCCCGAGACACAGCATAAGCCAGTCTCATATATTGCATAAAAATAACAGTTTCAGGGTCATAAGATCACCTTAGACACAGCATAAGCCAGTCCAGAGACACAATATAAGCCAGTCTCATATATTACATAAAAATAAATGTCAGAGTCAGAGTTAGAGTCAGAGTTATAGTCATAGTCAGTATATATAATTATATATATATAGGTTCCATTGACGGCATAGCCATCTTGTACGTTAGGATTTTTAACCCTTTTTATGATATTCAGAGCATCCTTCTGGATGTGTATGAAATGGATAAAATATTATTCTCATTTCATTATACATTATGATCTTAGATTATTTTTATGATGCTAACAACATCCGACTGGATGTGTATATTTCTCTGAATATTTCTTTGAATATTGCATCAACCATGTATTTAATACTTGATCCAGATCTACATGTTCTGGATATTCCATCGTGCCCGAAAACAGAGTTAATAAAGTTTAAATAAGTCAAAATAATACTTACAAGCAGAATTAGCTGAAATGGATGGCACGGTTGCATCCGGAACGGTCGAAATAGCTGGAAACAAATCCGAATCGGCCGAAAACGGGTGAAAATTGCACCGAAACGGATGAAAAACATTTCTGGCTGATGTGGCGCTGACGTGGCATGACATATGCGCTGACATGGTGGTGGCGTGGCAGTGACGTGGCGCTACAGTGTCGTCTTCAACCTTGGAAAAATTGCAGAAAAATCTGGAGAAAAGGAGGATGTTGACCGGACTTTGACCGGACCTAGAGACTTCGTTAGAGCTCCGTTTGAGACGCGGTCAGCGGCGTTGGAATCGTATTTCCAAGACAAACATAACGGTATCCTCCGAATAGCGATCGGAGCACTTTGAATTTTCTGGGTATTTCGAAAAATTCAAAACGATAACTAAAAATTCTTGAGAACTTTCTTTGGATGTCCTAGACTATATTCGTGCTGATAACATGTTGTAAATTAAGTGAAGAAAAGATGAAGAGCAGATGAAGAACAGAAGTGAGTTAGATTAGAGAGAGAGACGATATACATGATTGATATGATAAAGAGATATTATTGATATTCTGGCGATCCAACCTTTACAAAGAAATGATCACATATATATATATATATATATATAGGTTTATACATGATCACTTGGCAACTTGGTCTTATAGCTTACCGATGAAGAAAGCATATCAAGTGGTAAAGTGAATGGTTGAGAATGAAGCAAAACAAGAGGCCTTCAAAGTATACACGTGTGTCATGTGTAGTCAAGTGGAGAGGTGTTTATCAAGTGGGGTGGATGCATTTTGGTGGTGGAAATTCACACCATTCATAACAGAGAGAACCTATTTATAAGCAATACAAATATATTGATGATTAGATTAGATGATTATAGGGGAAAAAATCTTCCATAAATCTGAATCATGATGATTAGATTCCCTCATCCCCATTTCCCCATTTCCCCATTTCAGAAAAAAAAAATCTTTTTAATTTTAGATAGGTCTCCATTTCCCATAATTACCATTTTCCCATAATCATCATTTTCATAATTGCCATTTATGGTCATAATAATATCTCAACATATATGGCAATAATATATCAAAACCTATATGGTAACAAAAATTAATCAAATGATTTTCGGTTAGAGTAATACTACTTTACTTAAATTTAGTGTCAAAATCCAGTGCTCAAATGATGTGGCATCATTAAAATCCAATCATTTCAATCATATAAATCTAATACAAATAAATCAATAATATCACGTCATTTGGGCTTGGACACCAAATTTAAATAAAGTAGCATTACTTTTTTCGGTTAATGGAGACCGTTGTCATGCAATAATGTATGAAGACATCTCAACTAATTGGAAAGGTGCAATCGCTACAACAGTACAGGTTAATGGATTCCTCTTGGGACTTGACACATTATTATTTTATATCAAATCCCCACATGTTAGGATGATGTAGCAATTTTATCATGAGCCGGAGAGATCAATTTCTGAAAGCACAGCATGAAATATAACTTTCAATACAGATGAAGAATCCCCCTTATCATATATGTAATGTGCAATAAGAAATCGGACAGTCACTCAATTTTTCTCTCATTGGCATACAATATACGTATATTTATAGTATATTAATACATATCATTACATTTTTATAATGTTAAACAACATAACTTCAATCATAATAATACATATAGTAAAAATGTAATAATGTATATTAGTATACTATAAATATATCTATATTGTATATCTACTAGCAAAAAAATGGACAATCACTTTGTTTCAAGCATACGTGAAAATCATTGCTCTTCAAATTTCATGATAGTAATGCAAATATCTTCATCATGGGCATTGGTATAATAAAAGTATCCTCCCATTGCAGGAATGTACATGACATAGAAAGTGGCCACACATTATTTTCGACCTTCTTTATCATTAATCGTTTTTTTTTCTTTTTCTTTTTTTATTCAAGTCCAATTATATGTCATAATGTTGTCATATTAATTTCATTCTTAGCTTCAAAATATATATATATATATATATATATATATATATATTAATTTCATTCTAAATTGTAGCTTATTTGGCCATCGCTCTCTTTATATACAATCACAGTCAAACTCATCCAATATACACTATATAGTTAATTAAACTGTGTATGTTCACGCTCATGGATAATGGATTGGATAATCCTAGAAATGAGAAAGAAAATAAAACGTAATAAATAACAAAGATCTACCATAACCTTAATCAAACTCCGTTAACCCTAACCGTTGTGCCTGAAAATTACATAATAACCCTTAATCGAGTTCAAAATGCATTTGTTCCATTTTGTCTTTGAAAATTTACAAAATACAGTAAAAAGAAAAATTATGTGTCTACACGGATGTGGTGAACTTCGTGTCAGTCTAACTTAAAGGCTGTTTGTTTTTTTTTTTTATCAAAAATCTTATAAGATCTTAATTAAGATACTATAGTCTGTTTGTTTATTTTTTTATTTTAGATAATTTATTACAAATGTAAAATTAATTAGATTGTATTAGGGTTTCTTCAAAATTGAAAATTTTTACAAAATTGATTTTTAAGGTTTTATTATATGCAGATAAAATTGTAAATGTATAAATTATTATAGGACATTGTGGAAATTTATTAAAAAAATCTGCAGTAGTACTTTTTTAATAAGATAAAAGTCGAAATTTTTTTATTTTTCTAAAAGACATATTTATCTTAAAATAAGATATAAGTTGAAAAAACAAACACACTCATTTATCTTAATTTAAGATATAAGAGGCAATAAATCTTATTGTGAAAAAAAAAACAGCTTGTTAGTAAGTTAGGAGTCACGTAATTTTGTTAGACCAGAAAATCTCTGTGAATTTCTTGAATTCCATTTTTTAAATAATAATAAAATTATTATTATTGAAATTTTTCAAGTGATTAAAATAAAATAAAAGCATAAATGAAAAATAAAGGCAACGATGAGGTAGCCAGTGGCCTCCCCAGTCCTCACCTCCCTGGCTAGGGCATTGATAACTGGAGATTAATATACTAATTTTAATATGAAATATAATATTATTCATTTCATACAACACTTAATTAGTTTTCGATGAATAATATTTTTGTAATTTCGTATTAAATTTGTGGTGAGATATGGTTGAAAGAGTTGAAAGAGTGAGTGAGAGATGTTGGAGATTGTAGAGAATAGAGAGAATAAGAGAGTAGGGAAGTAGAGAAAATGTAGAGAATGAGGTGAGGGTTATGGGGGTATTTATAGGAAAAAGTTAGGTAAGGGTATAATTGGAAACAATTGTACAATATTTAAAAAAAATGTAATTTTTAAAAGTTTTGAATATTTTTCCCCGCTAATGGTCACCTGGCTAATTATAAAAGCTACCCCTCAATTCAATTTTTTTTTTCAAAATTCAAAATTGAAAAAATTTTAAAACATTTTTTTGGTGGGCCGCCCATGGGCAGGACCTACGGGCGGCCCGTAAGAGCCAGCCAAAAAATTGAAATTTTTTCCCTAATGGGCCCGTCAAGGCCCACCAGGAAAAAAACTTTTTAAATTTTTTTTTAGGGCTACGGGCTTTACATGCCTTACCCGGCCCAGCGCGGTATTTTTCAAAAGGGGGCCCGGCCCGGCCCACCAACGAAACGGGCTTGGGCCTGGCCCGTTTCGCTAGCGGGCCGGGCCGGGCTGGGCAGCCCAAATTGCCAGCACTACTTCTTGTTGCCAATTTCTATAATTTTAACAGGTTAAAAATATAAATTTTGCTGATATATCAACATTGTATTGATTAATTTGTCTCTCACATTGGTTGCAAATCAAAACAATGACTACTATAAATAATAGTGAAAAGTAAAACAAAGCCCAAATAAAAAATTTGAATCCTCTAAGAAGTTTGAACACTGTGGAGGACCACAGTCTCAACAGTAAGGCCTGGCCCAAGCCCAAAAAGTACTCCCCAATCAAGCCCTTCTCCTGTGGTCTTGAGCCCATTTTCAGCTGACTTCTTCCTCATCTCATCCAAAATAAACAATACACATGCACTTGACATATTTCCATACTCAGCAAGCACTTGTCTTGTGGCACGTAGCTTCTCAGGTTCCAGGCCCAGCTTGGTCTCAACTTGGTTCAAAATTTCTGGTCCACCAGGATGCATGATCCAGAAAATTGAGTTCCAATCTGAAATTTCCAATGGTTTGAATGCCTCTACTAGGCTTTTTTCGATGTTCTTCGAAACGAGTTCCGAGACGTCCCTGCGGAGGTGAAATGTAAGCCCAACTTCACGGAGATGACCTTCAATAGATCCGTTACTATTGGGTAATATTGTTTGGGCCGCAGACACTAATTCAAACAACGGTTTCTCGAGCCCTAAAATTGGATCAGCACCGACGATTACAGCAGATGCACCATCACCAAACAAGGCTTGGCCCACGAGGTTGTCAAAATGGGTTTCGTCAGGCCCACGAAATGTGACCACGGTGATCTCGGAACACACGACAAGGACACGGGCATCTTTGTTGTTCTCGGCTAGGTCTTTGGCCAATCGAAGCACCATGCCGCCGGCAAAACAGCCTTGGTGGTAAAACATGTAACGCTTGACGGATAAGCTGAGGCCCAAGAGTTGGATGAGTTGGTAGTCAGCACCAGGCATGTCGACACCACTAGTGGTGCAAAAGACCAAATGGGTGATTTTGGATTTGGGCTGACCCCATTCTTCAATGGCCTTCGTAGCTGCTTCTTTACCTAATTTTGGTACCTCTTGTATCAATATATCTTGCCTAATGTCCAGTGAAGGTGCCATGTATGCGCATATGCTTGGGTTTTCTTTTAACATCTCCTCTGTTAAATACATGTATCGCTTTTTGATCATCGATTTGTCACCTTAAATATGTTGTACAAGATCATTAATATAGTTTATCATAATCATGTACCAAAAAAAGAAAAGAAAAAAGAAAAAAGAAAAAAGAAACAAAGGACTCTTACATTATTCTGAGACCTTATAGCCAATTGGACTTTGTTAATACTAGGGGCGAAGCCGGGACTTATTGACTGTATGGGCTAAGTATAAATTTTTCTTTTGGTATACAATTGCGGTCCGTGTGGCGACCCATACATGAGACATTATTAGGTTGAATTAACGTAATTTCTTACTCAAGCCGCACTGAGCAATAGTACACATTTTGTTTTTTAGCAAACCTTCCATTAAAATTTTTCTAATTAAAATGTATGTACCTAGATAATAAAAATATAATGATCTTTGTTCTTAAAAAAATTTAAAATGAATAAACTAAAACAGAGAGAATAAAATAACAAGCAAAATAAATTTTAACGTATTTGAATGTCAATACAATATTGAGCATATCACTCTAATGAATTTATTGAAATTATCTCAATTAAATTAAAACTAGACTATTTTTATAAATTAATAAGCAATTGTAATTTTCTTTTATTTGTATTTTTACTTTCTTTTTTTAACAAACACTTAAAAAAATTCCAATAATTTTTTTTATAGAAAAAGCTAGCTTGGGCGTCGGTCCAGGCAAGTTTCCAAATACCCCCGCTCCTGGTTAATACTAACGTCTCACAATATAATAAATGTTAATATTCGGGTTTTCAAAATCTATAAATTTTTACAAAAGTTGAGGCGATCCAATTCTAAATCTCTCACATTCACATCAATAAGGTTGTGGTTTCAAATCATATCTTTTTTTTTTTGTAACTCTCAAATATTTGTTGTTAAAAAATTAATAAAAAAGACAGAATTTCACATAAGTCCTATTTTTTTCGCGATTTTCGCGATTTGTCACATTTATAAATGTCTTTACCATATTCATCACTTTAGTCCATATTTTTTTTTTCAAAACTCATCACTTTAATCAATTTGACCAAATATTTAACGATCAACTTGACAAAATGTGTTGAAGTACACTTTTGCCCTTGTTATTATTTAATTTTGCTGAAATTACAATTTTAGACTTAAATTAAAAAGAAAAACAGTAAAATTATCAATAATTAAATATTATATAAATAATAATAATAACCACAACAAACCCATTAACAACTTAAATAAAAATCCATAATGAAATTTTTAAAAAAAATCAATAGTTGGAAAACCCAAATTCATTTCCAACAACTAAACATAACCCTAATGCAAACACTACAAAAATACATCAAAACATGCAAAAACAAACCAAAAAACAAATACCCAATTAAAAATTATTTACAAAATAAGAAAATATATAAATTTATAATAAAAAATAAATAACTTCAAATAATACAAATATTTTTTAAAAACAATTTAAAATAAAATTGAGGAGACCAGGTCTCCTCCACTTTGGAGAAAGTGGCAGCTTCATCCAGATCGGCGAAGGAACAGTGAGGAACCGGCAATTCCTCCGCCAATCTGGAGGAACGACTTCCTCCGGTGGAGGCCACCTTCAACAATGGCCTCTGTTATATAAATAGGCCGTTATATTTATTTATATATATATATATATATATATATATATATAAAGTTTTAAATATCTTTTTTATTATATAATTTCATAAATATGTCATTTTATTATTTATTATTTTACACAATTATTATTATTGATAATATAATTAGGTTAAGGCTTTTTTTTCATCGGACATGTATATATTCTTTTTTACATGTCATATTTTTTAAAAATTTATTTTTTACACATTTCAGAATATATGTGGATATAATGCATTAAGACTAAAATGCCCATGGATCCATCATTTTGACTAACATTTGACTGATAGATGGACTAAAGTGATGAGTTTTGAAAAAAAAAACAGAGACTAAAGCGACGAATATGAAAAAGACATGTAAAAATGCAACAAATTGTGAAAAACGTGGGACTTTCGTGAAATTCTACCTAGAAAAAAAGATCAACTATATCGTCTTTGAACACTACAAAACCTTTTCATTGTTTTGGTAAAATTAAAAGAAAAATAAATTGTTTCAATCAAGTATACTTATAATAGTGTTTAACATTATCATAATTTTATTAAAGTAGTTTAGAAATAGATGATTAATCAGATTTGAAAGAAAAATAAAACAAAATTAGTAGCACATATTGACTTACAAATGCGTTTGAATTTGTGCTTAATCTCCGTCATGTGGTCAGAATTGGTAACACGAAAGTAGTAATCAGGATAGGTGCTTTGATGAACACAGTTGGGAGGAGTTGCTGTTCCAATGCCCATGATTGTGCCTGCACCTTCTGCTCGCTGTGCCCTCCTAACTTCATTCACACTCACCATCTATTTTAAACCCAATTTGGTGAATAGGTTGTATTTCACTATATCCAAATATATAGTGAGAGAACCTATTTATAGGCAATACAAATATATGAATCAAATCAAGAATAAATTCCCAAAATTAGGGGAAAAAAATCTTCCATAAATCTGAATCATGATGATTAGATTCCCTCATCCCCATTTCCCCATTTCAGAAAAAAAAATCTTTTTAATTTTATATAGGTCACCATTCCCCATAATTACCATTTCCCCATAATCATCATTTTCATAATTGCCATATATGGTCATAATAATATCTCAACATATATGGCAATAATTTATCAAAACTTATATGGTAACAAAAATTAATCAAATGATTTCCGGTTAGAGTAATGCTACTTTACTTAAATTTAGTGTCAAAATCCAGCGCTCAAATGATGTGGCATCATTAAAATCCAATTATTTCAATCATATAAATCTAATATAAATAAATCAATGATGTCACATCATTTGGGCTTGGACGCCAAATTTAAATAAAGTAGCATTACTTTTTTCGGTTAATGGAGACCGTTGTCATGCAATAATGTATGAAGACATCTCAACTAATTGGAAAGGTGCAATCGCTACAACAGTACAAGTTAATGGATTCCTCTTGGGTCTTGACACATTATTATTTTATATCAAATCCCCACATGTTAGGATGATGTAGCAATTTTATCGTGAGCCGGAGAGATCAATTTCTGAAAGCACAGAATGAAATATAACTTTCAATACAGATGAAGAATCCCCCTTATCATATATGTAATGTGCAATAAGAAATCGGACAGTCACTCAATTTTTCTCTCATTGGCATACAATATACGTATATTTATAGTATACTAATACATATCATTACATTTTTACAATGTTAAACAACATAACTTCAATCATAATAATACACATAGTAAAAGTGTAATAATGTATATTAGTATACTATAAATATATCTATATTATATGTCTACCGAGAAAAAATGGACAATCACTTTGTTTCAAGCGTACGTGAAAATCATTGCTCTTCAAATTTCATGATAGCAATGCAAATATCTTCATCATGGGCATTGGTATAATAAGAGTATCCTCCCATTGCAGGAATGTACATGACATAGAAAGTGGCCACACATTATTTTCGACCTTCTTTATCATTAATCGTTTTTTTTTCTTTTTCTTTTTTTATTCAAGTCCAATTATATGTCATAATGTTGTCATATTAATTTCATTCTTAGCTTCAAAAATATATATATATATATATATATATATATGAATTTCATTCTAAATTGTAGCTTATTTGGCCATCGCTCTCTTTATGTACAATCACAGTCAAACTCATCCAATATACACTATATAGTTAATTAAACTGTGTATGTTCACGCTCATGGATAATGGATTGGATAATCCTAGAAATGAGAAAGAAAATGAGAAAGAAAATAAAACGTAATAAGTAACAAAGATCTACCATAACCTTAATCAAACTCCGTTAACCCTAACCGTTGTGCCTAAAAATTACATAATAACCCTTAATTGAGTTCAAAATGCATTTGTTCCATTTTGTCTTTGAAAATTTACAAAATACAGTAAAATGAAAAATTATGTGTCTACACAGATGTGGTGAACTTCGTGTCAGTCTGACTTAAAAGGCTGTTTGTTTTTTTTATCAAATATCTTATAAGATCTTAATTAAGATATTATAGTCTGTTTGTTTTTTTTTATCATTTTAGATAATTTATTACAAATATAAAATTGATTAGGTTGCATTAGGATTTCTTCAAAATTGAAAATTTTTACAAAATTGATTTTTAAGGTTTTATTATATGCAGATAAAATTGTAAATGTATAAATTATTATAGGACATTGTGGAAATTTATTAAAAAAATCTGCTGTAATACTTTTTTAATAAGATAAAAGTCGAAATTTTTTTATTTTTCTAAAAGACATATATCTTAAAATAAGATATAAGTTGAAAAAACACACAAACTCATTTATCTTAATTTAAGATATAAGAAGCAATAAGTCTTATTGTGAAAAAAAAAAACAGCCCGTTAGTAAGTTAGGAGTCACGTAATTTTGTTAGACCAGAAAATCCCTGTGAATTTCTTGAATTCCATTTTTTTAAATAATAATAAAATTATTATTATTGAAAATTTTCAAGTGATTAAAATAAAATAAAAGCATAAATGAAAAATAAAGGCAACGATGAGGTAGCCAGTGGCCTCCCCAGTCCTCACCTCCCTGGCTAGGGCACTGATAACTGGAGATTTTTATTTCCCAACGAAAGGAAATTTCAAAGCAGAGATTTCTTTTTCGCTTGTTAACAGTATCCAGATTTTGCCCATCTATATCACTAATTAACTCAACAGCACCTTATCCATTAGAACATCATCCATCATAATGAACTCAAAATACCAAATTACCAAGCAAAATTGACCACAACTATCATAAAGAATTCAGTTTCAACAGCTAATTAGTTGCTAAAAACTGTTGTATACAAGATGTGGCTGCACATTAATTTTCTTAAATGATAATAATTATGCAGGCGAACTAACTTCCAAAGACAATGCGATAAATATATGAACAATGAAGTATCTAACTCGGACCCAGGCTATAAACAACAATTAGATATTTAACTACTTTCAAGAATCAATTAATTTCCAAGACAAAAACAAGATAAATTTTTTTTGGCAATGCAGATACTGAAGCACAATGCTGAACAACCACAATGAATTTTCATAAGGTGAAACATTAAGATAAGGGGAAGAGCATGCAACTTACCTCGAATTGGCTCTCTGTCATAGAAAACGCTCTCCTCTATTCATCTTCAAAATGATTGTGTTCAGAATAAAAGAGCTAATTGATCTTTGCTCATTTAAAATAGAAGGTTAAAAAATTGTGATCGGAACATAACTTACAGAAGGGAGAAGTCTAAAACACTCGACGACTATGTAGCCGAAGCGCCCAATAGATGCACAAAAGGGACATAAAGAGTAGTGAAAATCTGCATGTTATTCTGCCATGTCTTTTCAACCTACTGTAACACTCTATAACCCTTACCAAAATCATATTATCTCAACTACTCATCTGTCACACATCCATTTGAAGCTGATTGCACGTTCTTGATGTACTGGAAACAAATAAGGTGATTTAAGCAAATGACATTTATCAGAGACAAAACATGGTTGTTAAGACAGATTCTCTCACATACCTTGTACAAAACTCCACGGTTAACCTTATATGGAGGTGCAGTCCAAATTCTTCTACGCTGTTCCAGTTCCTCACCTGTTAGCAGGGCATCTATTCTTTTATTCTGCACATCAATATTGATGATGTCTCCATTTTTGATAAGACCAATTGGACCACCCTCCTGGAAATATATTAAAAAGCCATCTCAATAATCGTAGAACGAAAAGATAATATTACATTTTCGTAACTCAAAAAAGTTAAATGAACTACACTCAGAGAATAAACTTATTTCTCTTCTAACACTTCATCATAAGATAAGGAGGAAATAGGAGGAAAGGAAGCAGGGAGGATAAAAAGAGATTCTGAAAACAAGTTTCGTTATATTCATTTCACATTTTTCCCTCAAAAAACTACAAAAAGGATAATTGTTTCTCAAATAAAATCTATTAACCAGCCTGGACCAGTTGAAACATCAACTGAATGACATTACTCTGGTTTCTCCCCTTCTGTTGACCCATCCTCTCAAAACCCTGATCAGCTGTCGAACTATTTGATATATTCAAGATGCAAATCTAAGAGAAAAGTTATTATATATGGGTTATCTGGCATTAGCCCTACAATATTTTATCAGAAAGCAAGTTCAGATTTAGTCTGGGATGTGCATGCAACAGCAACCAAAGCAACAAAAATAGAACATTATTAACAATAAAAATTTTGAAGTACAGATATATAGCAGTATGCATGAAAGAATATAGAAACTACATGAATGAAAAGTTAATGCACCTGTGCTTCAGGGGTAATGTGGCCAACGACGAAACCATGTGAACCTCCTGAAAACCTACCATCCGTCAACAACGCACATTCCTGCAATGTTCAATACCCATATTTAAATGAAATATGACATTATTGATAAACAAGCTCATTTAACAACCCGGTAAACACAATTTAGCTCGAAAAGAACCTATTGATGGTCAAAAAAGAAATTGATTTATCTGAAAAAGTACAATATGCAAACCACAAGTGTGAACCACCAAAGCTAGAAATTAATAAGATTCTCTTAAGGGACAAGTAAATGTAACATTTTAAGAAGAAAAAAATTATACCATTTCAGTAATTCAAGATTAAAACAAGACAGTAATAAAAAATCCCAGCTTAGATTTGAGGTAAAGATACCTTCCCAAGACCTGCACCCATTATTGCACTTGTTGGAGTCAACATTTCAGGCATGCCTGGCCCACCCTTAGGCCCTTCCCCTCTAATGACTACTACTTTTCCCTGGAATGTGCAAATACAAGTGAGAAAATATAAAAAAGAGAAATTACATGGAGTTAAATTATAAAATATCATCACTCATAGAAGTATTGAACCTTAAAGCCTGTGAACAATGCATCAACATACATTTAATTGTATTTAAAATAGCCATGCTTTTTACAGAATTTAGATAACCCAATACATAGGACATCATTATAGAAACAAGCCTAAACTTGTTAACTCCAGAATGCTAAGCAAAGAATTTCATAATTACAATGGTAGAATGACTGATGTTTGGAATAGATGTCATCCAAAAAAACATAGCCAAAAGAAACAACTCCAAGAGTATTTAGTAGTAAATTGAAGTTCTACAATGAATGGGTAGCTAGAGAGGAGACGCAATAGAGATTACCATTAAAGTTAAAAGAGACATCTAACCTACTGGACAACAAGTTACAATGGTTTTTACTTACAGAACCATAAGGGAAAGCCTTAACAAGTACATAATAAACAAAGACTTAAACTCTAAAAGAACTAACTTTGTACCCTAAATTACCGACTCAGATGAGGAAGAGGAAAGTGATAAGTCAATCCTGTCCTTAAACAAAAATAAGTAACAAAGATACAAGAGTTAAAATATGAGTCATAAACAATCCTTCAAACAAAAGCATTACATAGATAAGCTATACCAACTCTAAGGTAACCATGGCTGGTGCTGAAGATAATATTGTCAAATCATGTTCCAACACAAGAAAACATTCCATTTGCTGCTCAGACTAAATGAAATATTTTGCGAACAACCATCAATATCTAGGCATAAAATGGGTTGTTATTAATGCCCATATGTGCTTCCAAATTTTACACCGATTATAACCACTTTTGAAGACCCAACACTACAATTGTCTATCCCACAAATCAGTAGCGGTACTAATGACAATGGTCTCGCTGTTCTAAAAACTATCATAGAAATATAAAATAAAATAAAATGAAATAAAAGAAATAAACAAATTAAAAGAATCAGAGAGATGCAATCAGTTGTCAACACATTAAGGTAAAGAATGCTAATTAGGAACTTTAGCTTAGGATTCCAAAAGCCTAGTCAGTAACTTTAGTGTAGATGAATATTAATAATTAATTGATCATACAAGAATAAATGTGATTATACATCACAATTTGAGCATACCTTGAAACTCATAGGATCCTTGGAGATAGCTGCAATCATGGCTTCCTCCCCTTCAAAGACAAGTGCGGGACCTGAAAAACACAGCTTTTGCGATTAGTAATCGAGAAAACAAGGGACTTAACAAATCTTAGCACAAAGTAATAGAAAAAAGCACCAGAGAAGTATAGTCCTTCTTTTCCAGTAATTTTTGCTACAGAACCCTCCGGTGCTACATTTCCGCGTAGTATCTGAATGTGACCTGTTTTCTTTATGGGATTTGACAATGGTCTTATTATTTCCTGAAAAATAAAAGAAAGAGGAATTGTTTGAGATTTTTTTTTGTAAACACAACAAAATAGCAGCAGCAATTATAACGAAATAAAATTTCCAAATAGAGATTGGTAATATTTCCCACCTGCCCCTCAGATAAATGAGGGAAATTTTCCGCATTTTGAGCCAGTGTCTTCCCGGTAACTTGAAAAGAATATAGCATTATGTTAATATAGCTTATACTCCAAAGAGTGACATCTTTGGCTAATTACCAACTGGCATAAATACTGTTCATGAATTCGGTTTACGTACCAGTCATACAATCTTCCTCTAAAAACCCAAGCTCCAAAAGATAGCGAATGACAGCTGGTGTTCCTCCAATCTACCAAGACAATCAATGATCTCCTCATCAAGAGAAACAGATAATAATCATGCCAACCTATCAAGATTAAGTAATGACAGGGCAGAGAAGATAAAAAGGATTAACATAACCCAGTGTTTCAAAAATCGAACTGAGGCGGCCGCCTTGAGGTAGCCTCACCCGCCTCAATGAAAAAAACGCCCTAGGGCGGCCGCCTCTTCAAGAAATTGCAAAATGGCCGCCTTTTGTTTGTGAGGCGGCCGCCTCAACACTGAATCGCCTCAACTCGGTGTGAGGCTACAAAAGGCGGCCTTTATAATTTTTTTGAACATTTAATTTAAAAAAAACAATTTAAAATTACAAAGACATGTAACGAAGAAAAAGACAAAAGTGAATGTCAGGAAAAGCACAAACAAAGCATGCTCAATAAAAGGGAATGTCTGCCAGAAATAAAAAATAGGGACATTACTATTTAATATATTATTTTTTTAATAATTTTTTATTTTTTATAATACGTTCATTCGAAATTTCATTTTTGTTGTGTACCTTACTTTCTTCTATCAATGGTGTAGTGGTGTATCAAGAATAATTGAAGAACAAATTTACTTTTGCTGTATAATATATACAAGCTACTTATACATTAAACATTAGAACCAATAAATACTATAAGAACACATTACATATGCATCTCCATAGTTCTTATGACTGGTTGCTCATTTCAGTCTCAAGTAACTTTAATTATATGCTTTTGACTATCCCAGAAAAGGTTTAATTCTTGCTATTGATCAATTCTAGAGCTTTGATTGTATTGGTTTATTCTCTGTGTCCCTATGCCTGTGAATGGGTTGATGGGCTCTTCTGTTTAGATATTTAGATCATGTCATTTGCATAATGGAAGTTGACTACTTGTTTATTTATGGAATTAACATTTCCCTTAAATATGTGATATATAAGATTGTGTTTTTGCTTTCTGATTATCCACATCTGATTACGTGAAGCATATATTTAGATGTTATTATTGTGAAAATTTTGACTTTAAGATCCCTTACAGAGGATGAAAGCCACTCAATGTGTTATGTATATGTTATGTTTGTTATTGAATGTTTTTTTTATCCTTTATCTTTTATTATTTTTTTATTATTTTATTTTTTTTCCGATTTCCGGCTGAGGCTACCGTCTCGTTCGCCTTGAGGCTGCCACCTTGCCTCGCAAAGGGTTGACCGCCTCGCTTCGCCTTTCGTGTTTTAAAACCTTGACATAACCTACTCCAACTAGTTTCAAATTGAGGCTTAGTTGGGTTAAGTTGTTGAGGCATAATAATAGCAAACACCATCCACATAACCAAAGCAAGGATCAGCCTCAGTTTTATCTGGATAAAGCAAAATGTTAATTAAAATGTGCACCTTGTGTACATCCTCCATAACATATTTGCCACTGGGCTTAAGATCTGCAAGAAACGGAACTCTATCGCTGACCTTCTGGAAATCATCAAGAGTTAACTCCAGACCAACAGACCTGACATGAATCTTGTCTTGAGCTATCACCACATGATTCAAACAATTTGTATCTGAGAGAATCTGGTACACAACTCTCCTTACCTTGCAATAGCAATTAGATGTAGTACAGCATTGGTGGAGCCACCTAGTGCCATGACAATAACCATTGCATTATGTAGTGATTTTTGGGTGATTATGTCTCGCGGCTTCAAGTCCATTTGCAATAATTCCAGAAGATATTTTCCAGCCAAGCGGCATTCATCTAATTTCAAGGGATCTTCAGCTGGTATTGAAGAGCTTCAGAAACAAACAACAAATTGAAGGATAGAGTAAGCAAAATTGTCCTCACAATACTAACCAAAGTGATCTTGCAAGGGCATAATTCTACCTGTAAGGAAGAGACATTCCCATAGCTTCAATAGCGGAAGCCATGGTATTGGCTGTATACATTCCCCCACAAGCTCCTGCCCCAGGGCAGGAGTGAAGGACTACATTCTTCCTCTCTTCATCACTTATGGATCCACTAACGTACTCCCCATAAACCTGAAAGAATAGTTCCATATTCGCCACGATGAATTTGAGAAATATCATCATACAAAGTTTTCCATATTTACAAATCAATCAAAATTCTAAATATACTGATTTTGTTTCTCCAAAAGAAATTAACACAAGTGTATATAGAGGTTGAATTGTGTATATAATTATTTTTTTTAAAACAGGTTGTGCATCTAATGTAAATCTCAAGAAGCCAATTATGCGGTAAAGTAGCTCCAAAGGATTGAGGTTAGTTAATAACCATCCCTAAGACCACAGCTATAGTCTCATCAAGTAAATAAATCCATTCAGTTCCAGCTCCAAACACAATGGCCCCAACCTAAAAGCCGTCAAGTATTGCCAGTCGCTTTAAAGCAAGATAATGGGTAAGTTGACACTATTCACTATTGCAGTCATCGCTGTAACTTTTGCTTGATATTTTTTCATCAAGATCTCGACACTAAAAATTTATGACAAATAATCCAAAATTGTTAAGTCATTCCTCTCATCTGAATCTCCTCCAAAATACCCTATCCACACATGTAGTAGTCAATTGATGCAGCCTTTTTTACTTTTTCTTTTTCATGGTTATTAAGGCAATCACAATAGGTAGAAAAAGGAAACCAGAGGTTGGAATAGAAAAAGAAACCGGCTAACCATGTAAATGTTTTTAGATCTAGCCTAGAAAAGTCAGCATACAGTAATAGGGGAACATCAAATTCTGGCATACCTGGAATGCAGATACTATATCGTATGTATGACCTTCAAAGTGACCAGGCTGCAAGAGAAATAATATAAAACTCATGAATTCTATGAACATATAAAGGTTAAATTTCTGAACATCTTAATTACAGTAGTGAATAAAAATAATATTTACATAATAATCAATTTTACCCTATGATGTTTCTATAAACATAGATAAGTCTTCTGTGTCCAACACTAATTCAAGTTGTCAGACACCACAACACTTGAAAATCATAGCATGAGAACATGGTTGTAAATGTGGATGTTTGCATTTATAATACTAATTACATGTACTAGAATTGGATCATATAATTGTTTACTTTTTGAATGAAAGAGAATAAAATATTATCAAGCATACAAGTATGAAACTTTCAATATTAAATTGTAAACTAATTTTCCAGTAAATGAAGGTGCTTTCTGTTATAAATATTCATATCAATATTGGACGCAGGTGGACACGAGTTTTTTGCCCTCAAGAATTTCACACAAAATTTAATTAGGACAACTGGACAAGTGATCCTACAAAATAACAAATTGCACAAGAGTAAAATGGTTGGACATAGGATGAATGCCCAGCAATTAATATTGAACACAAATCCCTGACATGGTAATAACAGGAGCATGCCTTGGGAAGCATAATGCAGGTATTAGATCATAAATCCGTTTAGCTTATCATAGAATATTAAGGACATTAATTGTGATTGCAGTTATATTCTTTGAATGTCCAGAAAGAGCATAATAAAGGAAAGAGTACGCCTTCAAACAAACCAGAAAACAAAGTTCAATTACATCTAATGGAGACAAAGCGCATGAATAATCCATTCGGTTCCTTCAAAATGCATGGTAAAGCACATGAATGTATGTCTACTTATGACAAGTATCCGATATTATATACTAAAGCGTTACAATTTTTAATTAACCCTATTAGTGTGACTTGAGTTCACAACTAGATTACAAGGTCAAATTTCATGCAGAAACATACAACTCTTGCATGTAAGCTAACATTAAATGCTAGAGATTGATGGCAAGAACTCAAGTCATGCATATAACAGTAGAAATCACTTTACCAAACAAACCAAAACTCCAATTCATTGCAACTTCTAGTAAAAAAAATTAAGAGAGAATTGATAACATTGGTGAAATTTTTCATGCCAGCAAAAAAATACACACAATTTTTTCTTTACTTTTTTAGAAAAAGGAAAAAAAAAACCACTGTGGACTTAAATAAGCAATCATAACAACAAATGATCAATCAAGTTGACTCCATGCAAAACACTGTAAGCAGAAAAGACAAGTTACAAACCTTGATTGTTCCACCGTAAACCATAATACTAGGTCGGTTGAGCCGCCCCATTGCCATGATTGTACCTGGCATCTACAAAATTAACTGGTATTAAATTCTAAGTAGTTTTGTAAAATCATGCACCACGCAACATAATTTGCAGAATGACACCAAGAGCGCCATAAATTCAATTCAATCATTGAATCCAAAAGAAAAATCAAATAAGGGGCGAAAAGGTAATTGCAATGTTACAAGTACATAACAGCATAGTCAATGGAAATAAAATGAAAAAGTGATTCAGCCATGTTATAATGATGAATCACAACTTATCAAAAACAAGTATTGAAAGGATCCTTATTACTTCAGAGAATGCTTTAATTTTAAATAAACAATCCATTTACAATTTCAGACCCAAAGACAACAATCTCTAAGAGGCTGCAGAAACAAGAGAAACAGATGGAACAGACCTATCTAATTTTTTTGAGGTGATATAACCCACATAGCCTTTTTTGTAATATATCCCCTCATAAACAAACCCATAAAAACATAATTGACTGAGAGGAAGAACTTACATTGCTGTCAAAATCACAGCAATAACACAACCACTTAAATGTGACAGCAACGAAATATACCCGGATAATAAAACATGTCAGAGAAAACACTTGTACATTTCACTAAAAACTCTAAAAAATGAAAACCAAATAAAATAGTCAATGAACTCGCATTTCTGTAATAAAAGAGAAAAAAGAAAAAGAAACAGAACAATAACTAGTGAATCCTCTACAATTTCCAGAAATGAAAAAAAAAATCAGAAGATTAAAAATTATTGCAAACACAAACCACAAATGTCAGTAAAAAATGCAAAAGCCTTTTCATCATCAAACCAAAACTCCACATATCCATAAAATTATACACTTCAAAAATGGGAAGAACATGAGACCTAGACTAACAGAAACCCATAAGTTAAACATTACATAAATGCTAAGAACAAAAAATACCCAGAAGATTAAAAATTTCCACCTAAATAAGAAGCATACTTTTCAGCAAAGCAAACAAACCCAATTAAACTTACAATGTCAAGATGAAAACAGAAGATACAAATACACAAATGCAGATAAAACATCACAGGGTCAGTAGGTCACTGAAATCAAAAGATGCACAAAAATTTAAACCAAACCTCACAATCCTCCTTTTTCAGCAGAAAACCACCCCACAACAATTGTCAGAGCATCAACAACTATAGATAAATATCTCTACATACTTGCCAAAAAACAAAAGACACCCAGAATCCCAGAATCGCAAAACAATAAAACATTAAACCAAACACATAGCAGCAACACATTTTGACCAAAACTGGAACCCGGCAAGTAAAAAACATCCCATAAGCCGTAAATACAATACAAGAAATGTAGATTCTACAAACAAAAAGACTGACAACTACATGGAAAAAAGCTTACATTTTTGTCACAGCCAGGAATAGAGATATTTCCGTCATACCATTGAGCACCCATGACGGTCTCGATACTATCAGCAATCAAGTCTCTGCTTTGCAAGCTGAAACACATCCCTTTGGTCCCCATCGATATCGCGTCGCTCACACCCACTGTGTTGAACCTGAACCCCACCATGCCCGCTTCTTCCACGCCGCGCTTCACGGCCTCCGACAGCTTCAGCAGGTGCATGTTGCACGTGTTTCCCTCGTACCAGACGGAGGATATCCCAATTTGCGGCTTCGACATGTCGGAGTCCGACAGACCCACGCCGTGCAGAATGGCCTGCGAGCCGCCCTGCGACTTAGGCTCCGTGATGCGCGAGCTGTACTTGTTGAGCTTCCCGGGGGTCCCTGTGTTCGGCGGCGACGGGTCGGCCGTCACGGTGGTAGTCGACTGGGCTTTGATGCATAGGGAAGTGGGACGGTTTGGGGGGTAGTAGTTGTTGGTTCCATGAGAAGGCCGGAAGAGGTTGAAAGTGGCAGAGCCAGGGGATAGAATGGTGGACTGCATGGCGGCGCGTGGAGCAAAGAAGGGGCTTATATAGGATGAGTTTTTACTAGAAATGGAGATGATTGATTAATTGAAACTTTATATATACGAAGATGGCTTCGAATACGCACGTGACGAGCTGCTTAAAGACAAAAATATGTGGTAGGTGGGTGGGACTGGGACATTGTGGGCCTTAATTTTTTTTTTTCTTTTAGTCTTTTGTCGTGTAACCCCGGTGGAGAGATTAGGGTTTTGACGTGGTGGTGGCGCGTGATCAGCTTGCGCAACAGGGTTTAAGCTGAGCTTTAAAATAAATTAATTAATAAAGAAAATCAAATCAAAATAGATAAAATTAACATCCAATCTACCAGCAGATTAACATGAACTTTTTAAAATTATTCAATATAAGATCCCCTTAATCGTTTTACAGGTTTTATACATTATCGAATTTTTAATTAGAAAAATGAAAAATCTATTATCAAATGATACCTATGTTCATTTAAAAAAAAATACCATCTTAATTTTTAACTAATAATAATAATAATAGAACAATAGTTTTTTTTTATATATATAATAGATTTTTGTTTTTTTAAGTGACTAACAAGGTGATAAGGATATAATTATGGACAAAACAAGTGCTGGTACGCGTTAATGATAAATTGTTTTTTTTGAAATTATAGTATCATTCAAAAATATATGCTAAGGTGAGAATTTTAATATAGAATTTTGACATGTAAATTATTCATTTTACAATTTAATTCATATTTGAAAGTTTAGTAGTTTTTTTTATAAAATAAAATAATATAAGTTTGATAGCTTATTTCTTAACACTTTAATAAATAAAAATAAAAAAATTCTTATCTAAGGCAGATTTTGTATTCGACTACGTTTGTCACGCTGCTCACGCATGAAATAAAGATGGGATATTCTTTCAAAATAAAAAATAGGACGACTTGTGAATATAAGTCCCTAACGTTTAATCAAATAACAAATTAAACATTCTAGTTTAAACAATCAGCAAACAATCATTACTGACTTTTAGTTGACCGATAACTTTATTTAAATCAAATATGACAATTTAAATTCTTAATTACAAACTGAATAAAAAGGGCAAAATATAATAATAACAAAATCAGTTTCTTAAAAAAAATTAATATCATAAGTAAAAAAAAAATCTATAAATTAAAAAAAAACAAATAATAGTTGATATAAGAAACAAAAACCATAGAGAAGACATGTACATTATCAAGATTAATATATGTCTTTGAACATCTTATCCACATATATTATTTTTTATTTAAAAATAAATTTGTTATTATTTTAATGTTTTTAGTGATTTTATTGTTTTTTATAATATACTTTTAAATATTTAATTTTTTATTAAAAAAATATTTTTTATTTTATAACATATTTTTTAGTAAATTTTTTTCATTATTTTTTAGTTCAATTATGAAAAAAAATCACTTAAATAATCTTATTTCATTCTATTCAGATAAAGTCGATTAATAGTCAACCAATAGTATAAGGTTTTTGTTTATTGTTCAAACCAGATGATTTGATTTGACATTTAATCAAACATCAGGGGTTATTTACAACTTTCCCAAAATATGAGGATGGAATAGGTTAAGGTTCGGGTTTTTGCCACACACAAAAAAAAGTTAAGGGTCTGTCCTGTAAGCGTTTTTCGTTGACTGTTTTTCGAAAAGAAAAATGAAAATGAAAACAGTGTTTTTTGTTTCAATTTCGAAATCCGAAAACGCGACTGGTAACCTATGATAAAAGCTGGATTCTGAAAACGAACAAGAAAAAAACGCGTCTGGTACGCTAACCGAAAAATATCAAAAATCTTTATTCCTATTATTTTTTTCATAGAATCATAGGTATTATGTTTTTTAAAAAAAATCATAGCATCAAAATCACATACAAATCAAAACCACAACATCAAAACCTATCACAAAATCACAGCATCAAAAACCCATCACAAATCAAAAAAAAAATGTTCAACTGAAGAAGAAGAAGATCGGCAGCGAAAAAGAAGCCGATCTGCGACGAAGAAGAAGAAGTCGATCGACGGTGAAGTAAGAACAAGAAGAAGTCGATCGGCGAAAAAGAAGAAGAAGAAGAAGCGGATCGGTGACGAAGCAGAAGAAGAAGAAGCCGATCGGCGGCGAAGAAGAAGCCGATCGACGGCGAAGAAGAAGCCGATCGGCGGCGAAGAAGAAGAGCAGGGTCGATCGGCGGCAAAGAGGCGAAGAAGAAGAAGAAGCTGTTCGGCGGCGAAGAAGAAGAAGAAGAAAAAGAGTCTGGAAGAAGATGAAGAAGAATAGGGACGGGAAGATGGAGAAAAATAAGAAAGAAAAAGTGATTTTTTTCTATAAAAACAAATAAGTGAAAAAACAAAAAAAAAATGAAAAAACAACTTTAAAATGTTTTTCAAATTTTTCACTTTTAACACTAATTGTGTTTTTCGAATTTTTTTGTTTTTTGAAAATAAAATGAAAAACAATTAACGGATATGAATTCGAAATCGTTTTTAAAAAACAAAAACGAAAAAAAAAACAGATGCAGGACAGAGCCTAAACCTTTTCAAAACAAAAATTGAGTTAAGCACCCATTTTTTAAATATATTTTTAATTATCAACATATTCTTCGTCATAATTAATTGTACATCTTTTAACAAACATGCATCTTATTCTTCCTCAATAAATTCTCTCAATTTTCACCGATTCTTTTTCGGTAATATATATATATATATATATATATATTGAGTCTCTCATAAAGAATCTTTTATTTTAATTTCGATAAGGACTACCATGAAATAACATCGATTTGAATGAATTTTGATTTGAATTTTTTTGTGAACGATAAGATCATTGAAATCTACATATGAATAAAATTTGAAATTTTTTCAAGCATTATAACTATTTATCCAAATTTGTTAAGATATGAAGGAATCAGAAAATGGGTGAAATATATGAAAATTCAAGAAAATAAGTTCTACTAATTGAAAATTTTTCAAATTTTATTTATAAGTAGAGATCGGTGAACTTATCATCCACACAAAAATTCAAATCAAAATTCACTCAACTCGATGTGGTTTCATGGTGGTCTTTACCGAAATTAAAATAAGGGATCCCTTATGAGAGACTCGCTATATATATATATATATATATATAGAGAGAGAGAGAGAGAGAGATACATACATGTTTTCACATAATGACTCTCTTATTTTAATTATGTAAAAAAATTGATGAAATTACATTGATTGTTATGAATTTCGATCTGAAATTTTTTATACATGACAAGTTTAATGAATTCTAGTTATGAACAAAATTTGAGATTTTTCGAACATTAGAACTATTTTTCATGATTTTTTTTTATTTCACTGATTTTTCCGATGTCTTCATATTTAATAAGCTTGAGAATAGTTCTAGTGCTTACAAATTTCTCAAATTTCATTTATAGGTAGATATCATTGAATTTATCATGTATAAAAAAATCCATATCGAAATTCATTAAAATCGATGTGATTTCATCAAAGTTCTTATCAAAATTAAAATAATGGATTCCTAATGAGAGAACTAATATATAAGGTTACTTTTGGTATTTTGTTGGATGCTTAAAGTAAAATATTTACTTTTAAATTTTATTAAAGGGACACGCTAATAATTTAGGTGTACATTAGTGATGGTATTGAGTTGGGTTCAAACGGATTTTGCCAAACCCACGAAGGATTTTGCCACCCAAATCCAACCCACGAACCTACAAAATTAAATGGGTTTGGGTTCGAGTTTCATCCGCAGGTTTTGGGGCATCCATGCCCGGCCCACAAACCCGTTAAATAAATAAAAAATTATTATTATTTTATTTTTGAATTATAAAAACTATTTTAAAATTAAAGATTAAATGAAACTTGATAATAATAGAGGAAAATAAAATGAGTGATATTCATCTAATTTCAACTTTTCAAGTTGACAACTTTAAAAAGGCAAAAACCACTTATATATAAGTAAATGGGGAGCCATTTATTCTTGTTTTATTATAAACAATGTGGGATTGACTTCAATCCCACATTGAAAAAACATAAATAAAGGGTTCACCTAATGGTGGCCACGGTTTGGTTTCGGGGCTGTTTCGGTTTCGAAACCGTCGGTTTCGGTTCCGTGGCCATCCAAACCGTAATCAAACCGAGAAAACCGGTTTGGTTTTCGGTATCGATTTTTATTTTATTTTTTCAATTTTGTACCACGTGTCACTTTTCTATTGGTTAGAATTTTTTTTAAATATATAAACCGCCCAAAACCGGCGGTTTTGGGCGGTTTGTGTTTCGGTTTTGGGCGGTTTCGGTTTCGGTTTTTTTGTTTTTTTTTTTTGTTTTTTTGTCCACGTTGTACTTTTCTATTGGTTGATTTTTTTTTTTACCAAAACCGCCCCAAACCGCCGGTTTTGGACGGTTTTGGGACATCCCTAACCGTAACAGAACAGGCTCGAAACCGGTTTCCAACCGGTTTCGTAACTGGCGGTTTCGGTTACGGTTTCGGCTTCGGTTTTGGGTGGTCAGTTTCGGTTTGGTACCCACGGTTTAACCAAACCGTGGGCACCTCTAGGTGCATCCTTTACTTGTATTTAAAAACCATTTAACAATTATTGAGATCAAGCTTGGAAGTGATTGAATATACTTATTTTATTCTACTTTGTTTTTTTTTTCAAGTTTCCATTTAAAGTTTAAAGTTTTAATTTTATGTAAATTTAATATTAAATTATTTTTAATATTGAACAGGTTTGCGGTTGCGAATTTTTTTTCAAACCCACACCTAAACCCGTTCCAGTTTGTATATTTGCACCCAAACCCGCAGCGGGTTTAGATTTTGCATATCCAAACACGTCCCAGCAGGATCAGGTTTGGACAGGTGCGGGCCTAATTGTCATCTCAGGTGTACATGCAAATTTTTTAATCTTATAATATGCATACCTTGGCATCAATAGTCGCAAATTTTTATTTAGTTATTTTTTTTGTTTTATTTTTATTTACCTGCTACTGTTATTTTATTTTGATATCTTTGATATATATATTTATGTCATGTATTTTACTGTTTTTTGTCAATATTTTGTTTGTTTAGTTTTGTGACTTTTGTTTACTATTTATGCATTTTTCTCTTTAAATTTTCTTCTTGATTATTTTAATTACTTCTTGTTATTGTGTTTTTGTAGTTATGGAGAATGCTATCAAAAGTGTTTTTACATTCCTCAACTGTAATCAATCTATTATTGTTATAATTTTATTTTTCTTGAATTTTTAACCTTGAAAGATGGTGCAGAATCTTTACGCGTATAGAATGACCATATACTTATGAATTTTTTAAACCCAACAACAAAAACTTAAGGATGAAGTTATGAAGTAAAATGAAGAACATTCCTCTAATATGGCAGAAGCAGGTAAAATGAATTTACTGATGAAACACTCTTTACTAAAATTTGATTTGTCTCTCAAGTTATAAATCAATTTTATAACAAATAGCTGAGGGGTTTGTTCGAAACTATTTTGATTAATCTTGCAAAAATCAAAGGTATTTTTTTTTTTGTCATTTAAAAAATGGTTATGTAATTAAGTTGATTAGATATGATAATTTAATTTATGACCTAAATACAAATAGAAAACGAAAGGTTCTTTCGAAAACTAACTGAAAAAAAATCTGCTAGAGTTGGAGACTGATATCATGAAATCAGGTTTGCAGCACTCGTAAAGTTTAAGAGTTTAAGAATATATAGTTGTGTCTTACATGTAGAATATCATGTAGTAGTAACTATGATCTAACTAGACAGTTGGTTATGATTGTTAACATCATATATATAACGTCGGTCTCCACCTTCGGACTAGTCAACATCACACCATGCTGATATTCAGTCGACACTATACTATATCGGTCTCACTCTCACCACTGGACTAATTGACATCATACTAATATTCCTCATACGTCGTTCCAGCTTACTATGCTTAAACCACACTTGACATACTCTCCTATAAGTTTTTATTTAGTTATTTTTCTTATTTTATTTTTATTTACTTGCTACTGTTATTTTATTTTGATATCTTTGATTTATATTTTTTTTCATGCATTTTAATGTTTTCTAGCAAGGTTTTGCTTGTTCAGTTTTGTGACTTTTGTTTACTATTTATGCATTTTTCTCTTTAAATTTTCTTCTCGTTTAGTTTTATTACTTTTTTATTGTGTTTTTTTTTTGTAGTGATGGAGAATGTTATCAAATGTATTCTTACATTCCTCAGTCGTAATCAATCTATTTCTATTATTATTATTATTTTCTTGAATTGTTAGTCTTGAAAGATTGTGGAGAATCTTCACGCGTATAAAATGACCGTATACTTATGAATTTTCTAAATACTTCAATTTAAACCCCACAACAAAAACTTAAGGATGCATGCTTGACTTTAGACGACGAAGTTGTGAAGCAAAATGAAGAACACACCTCTGATATGGTGGAAGCAGGCGTGCATTTGTAAAAAATTCTTACCATTGATATTGTCATGTAAAATGAAATTACCAAGACATTCTTTGCATAATTTTTTACTAATTTTTTATTTGTCTCTCAAGTTGTAAATCAAATTTGTGATAAATTGTCGAGGGGTGTGTTCAAAACTATTTTTGAATCTTGCAAAAAATCAATGGTATTTTTTTTGTCATTTAAAAAATGGTTATGCAATTAAGTTGATTAGATTTGATAATATCATTTATGACCTAAATACAAATAGAAAATAAAAGGTTCTTTCGAAAACTAACTATTTTTTTTTGTTAGAGTTGGAGACCGATAACATGAAATTAGGTTTGCAGTACTTGGATGAGTTGAATGACGAACATAATTTTATGGCCGGAAAGAAGAAGAGTTTAAAAAGTTTATGAATGCATAATTTTATGATCGTTTGTGGTGCATTTTCATTTTATGTCAGACCAATTATTATAAAAAAATGATTTTACAGAGGAAAGTTTGAAAAGATAGTGGTAAGTGATAATAATAATTTGGACTTTCGATCGAAAAATTTATAAAATAGTTTGAATATGACATTAAAACGAAGGAGGAATAGCTTAAATTTTTTATAAAAACATAGATAAAAATTTATAAATTACATGGAGAATACAAAAATAGATGAAAAATACAAAAGTTGTAAAGTTCAAATAAGAGAAAAAGGAACACCCAACCCTTGTAAGTAAATATGAATGGTTTTTATTCTCATGAAAATTAACAAGAGTATATTAAATTGACAAAATATTAAAAGAGTGTTAATTACCATTTTATTGGGCAAAAGCATGACGACGGAAGCCTCGACAATGTCTACTAAGGAAAGGAAGTCTTCAGTTTGGCAAACGTTTGAAATTTGTGAAGGAACCCTAAATTCGTTTCATAGTTTGTTTGATTTAAGGTTCTATGTATATATTTGATTTTGAGTGGTTTGAAGATAAGCAATTTAATTAAAATGATTATTAATATTTAGAGTTAATCCTCACGTTTTAGAGGTTGTAAAGATTGAATAGTTAAATTTCAAACATTTTAAGGTGGGTGTGGAGAATAAATAGGTGTCGAAAACTATTTTGGGTAAATAAGAGTAAACGCTTGATTAATTGAGGGACTGAATTGATGAGTTCGAAAACATAGGGACCACATGCACTAAAAATGGAAAGAGAGTAAAAATACAGATAATTCGTAAAAAAACTAGGGACTAAATTGATAACCTCCCTTAATTTTATTATAAATATTACGGGTTTAGTTGCTATATAGTTTTATATAGTATTAATCATTAGATTTCTACTCAAGGATTTACAAAAATCAAATATTTAAAATTACAAGAAAAATAAAAATTAATAGATAACAACCCTTTCTCACATATAACTTGCCATACAATTTATAGCTAAGTCCAAATATTGCATCGGACATCTTTTTAAAATTTCATAAAATTCCGTTACAAATCTTCTTTAAGGCCATTGAGTTTCAAGCCTAAAATTGGGCTGAATTGCAAAATGGGCCCAAAAGGTTCAATTGTTTCGGGCCAATTAAGACGACCCGATCCGGCCCAAGCAATCACCGAGCCCTCATCCTTCCCTGACCCTGAAAAGTACCTGGCATTTGCCCTTCCTCTCACTTCATTTCAACTTCTCGTCTTTTCTCAGTATTCGATTTCGATCTAAACCAACAGCATTTGGTAATCTTTTCTCCCTATTTATACTAATTATTTATTAATTTTTTAGCTTTTAATTATCTTAATCTTTGTGTTAAGTCGGTCTGTTTGTATTTTTTTTTAATTATTATTTTGTAAAATTTATATGTAAAATTATTGTCTCTAATATCTTTCTGGTTCCCAGAAATTGGACAGATCGTTTGCTTACTTTTATATTTGTCCTGTTTTTTGGGATATAATATCTGTAAAAAAAAATTGAATCTTTTTGGGTTATATATTATTTTATTCATGATATAAATTTAATTTTTTGTTTGGTCTTTCCCACACGATTCCATTCAAAATTTGAATTAATTTTTTTTTTCTTGGTTTGATTATTACTGCAATTTTTTAGTGAATAGTCTGGTGCATATTTTGAGTATCGATCTTCATAATTATTCAATTTAATTTTATTTGGGTAATTAGAGCATTATATAGATTTTGCATCGGATTTCCTCTTCTGTGTAATTGTCTATTTGTCTATGGTTCATTTTACGTAATATAAATCTATTCTTTATTGTTGAACGTTCTAATATCATATGTTTCGAAGTTGTTTGCAAGAATCTTAAAAAAAAAATTTGAATTTCAAATAATTGTATATGTAGATTGTCTGTTGTTTTATTGATTTGGGTATTCCAGGGCTTGTGAACCATGCTAAGGAGTTTCATATTGGACTTGGCTGGTCTATAGTGAAAATTATCATTTTCCATTATCAAATTATTTTGTACAGTATTCGTTCATCTAATTAGATTTAGATCCTTCAGCTATCGGTTTGTACATTTCTTCACATGTTTTTAACTGGAGTAGTGTTGATTAATCCTTCATTCGTTATGTATCTCTTTATTTGACTATGCCAATTATTTTAATCCGTTCGTAGATTGGTATTTTCATTTTTCAACGTACTCCATTTTACATATGGTAGTATATATTTTAGAAAATAGAGAATGATTTTTCTTTCTGGATTACATTTTAGCATATATTTAGGTTGCTTGTTACTTGTTAATCAATACT
Organism: Dipteronia sinensis; assembly: GCA_033220585.1. NCBI lineage: Eukaryota > Viridiplantae > Streptophyta > Magnoliopsida > Sapindales > Sapindaceae > Dipteronia > Dipteronia sinensis. Next base: position 12,395,502 of record CM065644.1, on the reverse strand, counting down.
TGCTGAACTTTAATTGGATGACTTGGAAATTTTAACTGTAGATGATGGAAGACATGGACATGGATCATGTAGTGGACATACCTGACACTCCCGATAGACCAGTGGCAAGGCACATTAATGATGGGGACATTGGTAAAGAAAGCAAGCTGTCTGTAACTGGACATTTGGGAAATCCTGATTTTAAGGATGAAGAATGTTTGCATCGGTCGAGGTGCAGGGGTCAGCTGGTCGGCGAAAATGTGCACAGTAGAAGACTTCATATGCATCCTAGGAAAAATCCTTGCAGCGTTGATAAAATCGAGCATTTCAACGACACCATTGCTTTGTCTCCAGTAGAGAATCCGAATGTTTCTCGAAATGCTTCTTTATTTAGGAGAACGGCAATTGACAAGAACTCCAAGCATGAGACCAGGTACTCTAATGGAGCACAACATATGGATAAGGAAAAACGAGTTTGCTCTAAATTTCCAATTAAATCATATACTCTTCGAAAAGATAATGCTATGATAGATTTAACTGAACAGAATGGGCCAGATCAATTACCTGAGAGGGCTTTTCAGCCTTTTCCACATGGAAAATCGAAAGATTTTCCGGCAACAGATAGAGGGAAAGGTCAAGTAACAACAAATGGTTGTTCCTCTTTGCATTGGCCACCAAATTCTTCAAAGCCATTCATCAAATCCAATAAGGGAAAGGAGAAGATAGAGGACAATACAAGTAAAGTTGTAGATTCATTTATTGATAGTGGAAAAGGGATTGATCTTACTGGTGGTTCTCAACAGAACCATGAAAAACAGACGTATGCTTCTTATCATTCTGTTTCACCAAGAGTAACTGGGCAGAAAAGATTGGTTCGAAATGGGTGTATCTCTCCATATAATATAGAATCTAGGGCTAAACAATTAGCTGAACGTTCTCAAAACTGCTCCAATGATGTTGAACAGAATCCTAGCAGGGATATAGTTTCCCTTCGACCATGTAAGATAGATGTGAGTGTGCGTGATATAGTTGCTGAAGATATTAAACGCGATAGATGTAAACCGGTAACAATTCGCCCTTGTTCGTCGAAGGAGCATGATAGAGTTCATTTTTCTAGCAGGTAATTTTGTATAATGTTCTTTTCTGTTTTATATGTTTATTTATATGGAATTGCTCATTTGTTTTGATATAATGGTCTCGACTATCTAGTCTTACACACATGCTGTACCCGCCCAATCCTAAAGCTTGAACCGTTAGAATATGGTCCAACAATAGTATTTAAAGATCTAACAACACAAACACGTAATAAATTTATATAAGAACAAAAAAAATTCAAATATAAATATGTGGGAGACTCAAACTCATGCTCCCATGGTAAAATTGGCTCTGATTCTATGTAACGTATTTATATTTGTTAGATTTTTATACTTTTGAGGATTGGGTTTATGTAATATTTGATAGTCATATACTCAAAGGACTAATTTATTGGGTTGTGACATCCGGTGAAAGACTGCCTATTATATTATCCTTTTTATGTATGAGAGAATCTGTGTTATACGTCATCTGTCCATTACGAATTCACGGTCCTTTATCCTTTTTATATAGTCTTTCTCTAGTCAAGACCGACCTTATTTTTTTTCATACGGGTTTATTGATTAACACATGAGATAATCAGTGAACCCGTATAAAAAAATCAGGTCGGTCCTAATTAGAGAATTGTTATATATAGAGGTTCATTCTGTAGGGATGTTTAGTATAACATATGTCGGGATCTTATAACCACACGTACATATAATGGAACAATAAACATGAGTCGTTAGCTAGAGATGGAGCAAATAAAAACGAGTCATTTATTAATCATTTACCCCCTCTTGATTGTCTGGCATCTTGCGTTCCATATTTCATGAACAAGCTTTTCTCTCCTTTCTCTTTACTTTTTTTTTTCCTGTGCATATTGACCTGTTGATTATCTATTATCAAAGACTCTGTAGAGGTTGAGATGCATAGAAGGTTGTGCACTGGCGGATTGTTGACATGGTGTTAGACTGTTAGTGTTCTTGTGGATTGTCTCAGTTATCAATTCTTTAACATGCCTATATACAATCTGATCCACATGTTGTACATTGAACTTTTTAGAAAATTTTAGCATTTGCTATAAATTTAAGCAGAGGATTTCTTTTTACACATGATCACAGCTAGTATTGCATTTTTTAAAAATTTTAATCCGTTACTGTTGTTCCAATAAACTTGGTAGATCAGCTTGTGTCTAACTTTGTAGTTTATTTCTGCTCCAGTTTTGCAGCTATCAATGAAGTTAATGGAAACAGTCCTCCCAGCAGAGATGCATTTGGATGCAGTGAAGAGTTAGGTGGATGGAGAAATACATGCAACCTTTCAAAGAAAGCAGACCACCCATTGTCTAATGCAACTGTATCGCAATTGAGGAGAAATGATGATGTTGGATTCTTAGGTATCAAACGACATGAAAGTTCAGATAACCGGAGTGGAAAAGCATATGGGCATAAAGATCAGAATGTAGCTCAAACAGCTTCCAGACTTGTGTCGGAGTCGGACCAAATAAATCAACCTCGTCTTGTTGGTAAAACTGTTACTAAAAGGCAAAAGAAACATGAATTAACTTCAAGAAATCGTGGCCAAAGCTCTAGAATGGTTTCTGATGACTCAGAGATTCAGTTTCTTGGTTCATCTGGGGAATCATGTAGGCCAGGATCATCAACTATCCAGAGTCATCAAAATCACCGCATTGTGGAGATCGATGAGTTGTCACCTGATATGAGACATGGTAACTCCCAAGGAGTAGTTTGCATTAATGATGATGACTCAGCTGCCAGGGCTAGACAAGTAGAGGCAGATGAGATGTTGGCTCTTAGACTACAAGAACAGTTGTATCATGAGTTACCCGCATTTGGAGGTGACGAGGTTGGTTCTCTTGTTATTGATGCCTTTCTAAATGCTATATGATTATTCAGATGCTAGGTTTTTATGTTTCTTGACTTTTTTCTACAGATTGATGCAGACATGGCACGGTTGGTGCAGCAAGAGGAGGCTCACCCCTTATCTAATCTAAATCACCATGCACCGAATCCTGTAAGCAAGCCTCTTTGTTTTAATTATTTGCTAATGGCATGACAATGACTATTAAATCCATCTTAATTACTGTATCATGTAATTATCTTGAAGTATTATATATTTTCATGGACTCAGAGCAGCTGTTACAGGCTCATAGATTTGTCCTAATAGTCAGAAAACATGTCTTTGTTGACTATCACCATCCTCTGCAGATAGTTGGTAAATGCACTTCATATATTTTCTTAAAACGATGACCGGTTAAAGTTGATTCTGGCTGCACAATTAACAGACTAAATGAAGGAAAAGTAAAAGGACAAAAGAAAGATGAAAATAAGCTTAGACACCACACATACGAAGGAAGGCAGTTATACACTTATACACCCTCAAATGAAGCTCTTGAACCTTTTGAAAATGAGTAATTCTAGGGTTCTCAAATTTTTTCCCAAAAAACTTCCCAAATTATGTGCCATGGTGAGTTTTCAACATCACATCCCTCACTACATACACTCGTGATTTGCAAGATGTTGATAACTCATCATACCACATAATTTGGGAAGTTTTTTAGGAGAAAATTTGGGAAGCCTAGCATTACTCATTGAAAATGGGAAACTGTAAAATTCCAGACAAAGTAAGAGCATGATAATGCATCTAAAATTAAAATAAGACTCGTGACTTGTTGTAATTGCAATTGAAACTTATGTGGCTTTTAGAAATTACAGAATTACCCTTGAACATATTAATTAAAAATTACAATAATAATAATAATAATAAACCAAAGTTCTGTTTCCGATGTTTTTTCTTACAAAAAAACCAAATAGGTAGTATAAAACACCTAAAATAGAAGTAACTTAAGAATTTTCAACCTAATATGTGGCTTGAGAATCTCTGAATTTGGTCCATATTGGCTTTAAATAGTAATTTTAAATATTCTTGGCAAGCTTCCTCAAGTCTTTTGTTGTTTGCATCCTATTTGATGATATTGAAGTGTACTTTTTTTAATGACCTTTGCTATAGCAAAGCGAATCTTTTTTTTTTCAGCATTATTTCATTTGATTTAAAAATCTGGAAGAACTATATTTAGCTGTTTTCTTAAGTTAATAGAATTTTCTATAATATTGTTTAAATTTCTCTCTAATGTTAGTTTGTTTGCCTTTTACTTAGAGAACCTTGTCAATTAATTCACGTAGACAGCCCCAGTCCCGGCTTTTGCCAAACCCTTCAAATAGGAGAGGAATTCGGGCACGGGTTCATACTTCTTCTGGAATGGAACATTTGAGGAATCGTGTTCTCAATCGATCTCGTGCAGGATCATCGAGAGCAAGGAATTTACAGTTTCCTTTGGGCATGGATTTGGACATGGTATAGTTTTTCTTTTCTTTTCTTTTCTTTTCTTTTTTCCCACATGCAATCAGTCCCTTGTGTTTTTCTTCTTTTTCCCTTCTTGCTTACATTCTCTGAGATGAAGTGTAAATTGAAGAGATGTATAACACTCACAAATTCCCGAATGTTTTTGTAAACTTACTAATATATGTGTTTTTCTTCTTTTTCTTTTTCCTTTCTTGCTTCTCTTTGATGAAATGTAAATTGAAGAGATGTATAACTTTCACAATGGCCGGAATGTTTTTGCAGTTTGCACACGTGATAATATATTCATATATTCATAGCCAGTCTTCAATCTTTTGATGGCATAGCTTTATATGAAATTTTAACTTGTGTTTAGATTTCAAAATTGCGATTGGATGAAATCATGAAATTCAGTTAGGCGGGGTTGTATGACTCGATTTAAGTGTCATGGTGTCAGTATGATAGCAACATAATATGCATTATCTCGCTTTTTTCAGAGACTTGATATATTGGAAGCATTAGAGGCCGCAGTTGGGGACTTTAGTAATACTGGAACGACTAGGCACATCTCTGAACTTCAGCGCGACTTTAATGAGTAAGATTTATTTTCTACTCTTAATAAATTTACATTTCCTGCCAATTTATTTTGGATGATTGTGATAAGTATTTGGAAGGGGCCATCTACTGATATGTTGGTAAAAGTCTTAGGCTGCCAACTGCTAATATGGAAATTCGAGTATTGACTGTGGCCACTTCTTGCAAAAGTGTTGAAGGTTAAGACCAACTTGCTTTGGTAGAATCAAACACTTGGTCATGGTAACATCTGTACGTATTTTGAGAAGATTTCATTCTTGTTTTATTTATTCGGCTTGCATAGACGAAATCAAGAGTTTTAGGAATAGTTTCTGCCTGAGCTTCAGTGTGGATCTTATTTTTGCAAAGTTTATCTTATTCAGCTGTCAGTCACCCTCAATTGGCCATTTGGCCCCTTTTTTAATTGTCTTTGTTTGGTTTGAAACTGTATATATGGTTATAAATTATTGAACCAGTCTTGTCTTACTAGCTGGTGGGAGAAGCAGAGCTGGGCCTGGATGAATGCTGGATATAATTGGAGCACCCAGTTCCATGTACTTAAGTCTCACAACACCTTGTAATGACTCGTTTTTAAAGCTATGGCATTTAAGCCTTTGGACCGGAGTGTTGCAAAATTGTGTTAGAGCTGGATCTATCATCTATCCCACAGTGTTGAGAGGGTCATACAAGGGAAATGTGTCCCTATTGCATGGGGGAGGGGAAATTTGGTAACTCGAGATTCTGGGAACAATCCCTCTACTGAGTGTGCCTATCTGTTGAGCAGAATTGGGGATTAAATGAGTGTGCCCAAGTCCAATTACTTAAGTCCCATGTCATCTGATTAGAAAAAGTTGCCTGGGCTTTTACACACAACTTCATCACTTACTCTTAAAAACGTGAGTTTAGCTGTGTTGCTAATTGAGGTGGAATTTTACAATATAGATTGTGATGTAGCTATCCTGTTTACTATAGAAAAATGCTATTTGGAACATCAAGGCTAGGTTTCTAAGTCCGCAAGCATGCAGCACATTAGGTCAGAAAACAAGTGCTCTCTGTAGTTTAGAAGTCTTTTAATAAATTTGACTGCTGTGATTGATGGGTTTATATATTTGTTGTCCTACACTTAAACTAGAAACAAATATATTTTAGTACAGCAGGGACTGTTCATGTCATTGCAGTATGCGCTATGTCCCTTTGTTGTCTAATCGCCTATTTTCACTTGAATAATCTTTCACCCTTTTGTGATGATATGAGGTGCATTCGAAGCAATTAGACACAATACAGCAGGGACTGTTCATGTCATTGCAGCAGGCGCATTGTCCCTTTGTTGTCTATTGTCCATTTTTTTTTTGTATAAACAGAAAGTAGGTAAATTAGTACAAATAAAATCACAAGGCAGTATTGAGTGGAAAACTTAATTTTTAACCTCTTTTATCAACTTTTGGATTAAAAGTCAAATTTAGAAGTTATATCTTGTCTCTATCTGTTTTCTTGTAGAAACGATTATGAGATGTTGTTGGCCCTCGATGAGAACAATCATCAATCCGGTGCATCTACCAATCAGATAAATAGTTTGCCTCTGTCTACAGTACAGGTAATTGTGCATGTGCATATTTGCAAGTAAAGAAAAATAGAAAATTATTTAAATGATACCAGTTGGTCTTTCCTCTCCCTTTGTAAGGAGTACCCTAACTGGGCACAACTTGGGTCATCATATTTATTTGCTCTAGTAATTACACTCTTGTTATTGATACAGAATGATAACTTTGAAGAAGCTTGCGCAATTTGTCTTGATACACCAGCTATTGGAGAAACCATACGCCATCTTCCTTGCATGCACAAATTTCACAAAGATGTAGGAATTCTCTGTCTCCACAATATATAACTAGCAGTTCCTAGTAACATAAGTGATCAGCCATTTTATAGATCTGGCTTTGTTGTTGCAGTGTATTGATCCATGGCTCGGCAGGAAATCATCATGCCCAGTTTGTAAGTCATCCATAACTTGACTGGCACTGGGTTTCCAGTGCTCAATCATTATTCAAGTCAAATATCGGAGCACTCCTTATGAAGGTAATTGTTAAAATATTTCTGTTCTGCAAGCTGGTTTTTTTTTTTTTTTTTTTTTTTTGAAAAAAGGTAGCGCATTTTATCCCCATCTGAATAGAAAACTTTGCTAAAAATGAGCTACTTGGTTCCCATTTTTAAGAATAAAATGGCAAGTGCACTTTTTTTTACTTGTTTTTATAATATTGCACTTTTGGTGGAAAATCTTACATTTCTTTTTGAATTTTGCTTAAAATTGTTTCTCTGCTCATCATCCCTCTCTCCCAGAGAAAAAAAAAACATGGAAGGATGGAATATGCAATAGTTATTGAATTTGCTTTTAGATAGTATTGTCGAGTATCCCTTTTTAAATTGATTTGGTCTCACATTTTGTGTAGCTGGTAGAATGGTGTTGAACTGATCCAAGCACTGGTTTTACAATCTCTAGTGATATGGAAACTTTTGAGAAATGGCATTTAGAAGGCTGAGCTTGTGATTCCGGAGAGCAGGCTGGTATGGGCTTTCTACTTGATGGGGTTGTAAATTGGCATAGTGGGGAATCAATTTCAGACTGTACATGCTTGTCAATTGGTGGCATATTGTTTTATGGTTATGGTGGCTTAGAGTGGTATTCAACCAAAACTTATTCTGAGCAGAATCTCTATATAGAAGGCAGGAAAATGTTCAAAGTATATTCGTCGTCCTGAATTTCTAGGCTTTTATTTCTTCAGTCACAATACCGTCTCCAGATAGATATTTGTACTTTAAATGTTCATTCCTGTCAATTTCAGCCTCATTTCATTTCAGCAATTTTTGTTTAGGCAGGTATAAAAGAGTTAATGATCCCATATTAGTCACCTTTTCACTTTAAAAACATTTTTTGTTATTTCAGCCTCATCATTTCTACTAAAGTTCTGGCTCATCAAATGTGCATTAACTTGGGTGAATCAAACCTAGGGCGCATTTACTAATTGAGAATGAAATTAAAGGGAATCAACTTTCATTTGGAAAGAGAATCAAGATAAGGAACATAATTCCTAAGGTGAGGGGGAGATTAAATTCTCGTTCAAATAGGAACTTAATTCCTAATTTGTGTGAGATCCACATAAATTAATTCAGTTTTATTTTCCTCATTACGGTCCCTGATTAGTGATTTGCAAATGAGTCATAATATAAAGGTGATTGGCAGTGTTTCTTTAAAAGATCTTGTGTAACAAGGTTTTTTAGAAGCTGTGGTATATGATCCGAAGAAAACAAATCAATTTTACAAAGGGTTAGTGGATTGGTAATTGGTCTGATTTCACTGCTTGGACGAGGGAACCGGTAGCAGACTAGCAGCATCACAATTCACATATGCCTTTAACACTTTGACTGGACATATGTTGGTTGTTGGAGAAAATCATTGATGCTGGAAACTTGAGAAATGTTTCATTCTTAAGTTCTTAGCATGAATATCCAATCATACACTAGCGTGGCAAGAGTGAAACAAACAAAACGTATCTCTCACAAGTTTGTCGTTGGCTGAAGCAGGATGGTTAACCGAGACTTTTTGGGTTTGTTTGGCATATCTTACTGAATAGGACTAATGCACCGTCACATCGTGCAATATTTTTTAGAGTATCAAGTATTACACTACACATAAATTTGGGGTTTTTAAGGAGGGGAAATGACTAGAACATGTAACCTAGTAGAGCAGGTGTAGGAAGTTTATTACCGAACCAACCTCATATCGTACTAATACACCATGCAATACTAATTTAATTATGTTTACATATTAAATCATGCGGTTAGTAGGAGAGTAGGAGAGGTTCCTCAACACTACTATGTTAATTTATTGTTTTTAAAATAATTAAATTTTTTTTGAATGAGATCTAGTGAAGGAGGCTGGCCTCGTCCTTTCCTGATAAGAGAGAGAGGCCGGCGGCATCTGATCAGAGAGGTTGGCCAGCCAAATACCCGGTCTCCCATTAATCGGCAACAACCTCCTTTAAAAGTGACCGACCTCCCTTTAAGGGAAGGCCAATCCAACACTCCATCCATTGAAGGAGAGGATCGCAGAATACCACAGGAGATCCTCAATGGCTCCAGCTCCCCTCAATATTATTCTTAAAACAATTTTTAGGTAATTATTTAAAAATACATTTTAATTAAATATGTTTATAAAATTTTAAATTTAAATTAAAAATTATGAGTCCAGTACTATCTATTATTATAGAGTCCTACACAATTAAAAACGGTAAGAATATTGTACTATATATGAAGTGCCAACCATGAGAACACTTGATAGTGATACAGATACCGGCATAAATCTCTCTTGGCCATCACTGGGCACTTGTATGAAAGCTGATATAACATTGTAAATTTCTCATTCAAGTGCCTTCAGTAGGTAACTAGTTCCAAATGTGAATTCAAGGTAAATTTAATTAACTTCAAAGATACAACCAACAATCTGACCTATGCTTTTGTTTACAAATGAAAACAAAGCCGTATTATTATACCAGTTTATTCAGATTCCCAATCCCAAACATAAAATAATCCATAAGAAACTGCAACATCTGATACGGTTTTTCTAGCGAGCATCCTTTGATAAGAAACCGTGGTTCTCCACTTTTCGGGCATTGCAAAGCTCATCAGTACAGTCACCCCTTTCAAAAACAGCTGCTGCTCCCATTCCTGTGCCTGCATTTCCCCACAACATTCATGGTCAACCATATAACCACAGCAAATATTCAGCAGTGGTCAAGAGAGAGAGAGAATTTGAGAGTACCTATGCACATTGATATCACTCCAAAGCGGCAATCTTTGCCTCGTCGCTTCATCTCATGCAATAAAGTAGCAACACAGCGCGCACCTGTAATGTAACCACCCAAAAATCGTGATAAGAATTTTAACACTAATGTACTTAAGATTCAACTTAACCCATTGCCTAAAGCCAACATTGACATTCAGTACCCAGTTGAATTCAAATCTTTTAATAACAAGATGTACTCGATACTCAGAAAAATCCATTCAAACCACAACTATCTTGCAATGAGCTGGACAACATCATAACATGATGGAAATTATGGCAAATATCATTAAATGCAGATTGCAAGTATAAACATATTACTGTCAATAGGCAACATTGCCGGTAAACAGCACAAAACATAGTTTTGCCAGATGAAACAAGTGACTCCAAGAGACTACTTAATCCCAATTTGAATGATGCATATGGCAAAGCTCTTGAGATTGTGTTCAAAAATGTTTTCAGAACTTTAATTGGCAATCCCATCTACAGCATATTTTAGAGAGACATTTGAATTTTTTATCTGACACTGCTGTAATACCCAGTACTGAGGTTCATGGCAGTAATCCCCACTGGGAACAAAAGCCCCAAGGGTGGCTCTTAGTAATGTGGAGAGATAAAACAACCGAAGAAATTCTGTTTTGAATGAACAGGACAAAGGAGTTGAATAACCTTCAACAACTATTATAACCAATATCTCTAATTTTGAAACATAAACTTTCTGCCAACTATAATCTGTATTGTAATTACCTGTTGCACCCAAAGGATGCCCAATAGCCATTGCACCTCCATTGACATTGACCTTTTCTGGATCAAGTTCCAGCTTGTTACGGCAATACACAAATTGGGAAGCAAATGCCTGAACAAGGTACCAAAAAAAAATTGCATAATTTATACGTATCTTACGTACGACGAAACTTGAACAGATTCAATGAAGTTAGACAACAGAAATTTGTTACCTCATTTATCTCAAAAAGATCAATATCATCAAGCTCTAGACCAGCAGCCTTAACCGCAGCAGGAATTGCCACAGCTGGGCCAACACCCATGATAGCAGGATCCACACCAACAGCAGCAAAAGTCCTGCACAGCCAACACATACATTCTTAAAGTTAAAAAAAGCCTCGGTGACATCAAAATGTATCTACATAAAAAGTGTTAAATAATGTGCAATACCAACGAGCTTATCACATGAACAATATTATTATGCTCTACCAGGAAGCATAGCAATTCCTTTACATCCCAAAACAAGAATTGCATGTTAAGGAATCAAGAAATAACTAGAGCACATTGCATCCTTTGAGTTTGACTAAATATAATAGCATGTGAACTGTTGTGCGCTTGTTACCAATACTTAAATTGAAAAGAAACAACAAATCAAAATCAAGCCACAATGTTTGATGACCTATAGAGTTTATTGGTACTAAATAAATTAAAAATTAACATCTGACAAGTGTTGTGTATAAAAAATGAAGCACAAAGGAATGGTTATATGTTCATTAGACACCATGATGACAACAAAAGTCTGAAGCCTAGGGTAGATCTATCATAAATAAACAATCACAACTATGAGAAGTTTCTGAACCCAAAGCCTCGAATAAATTAGGCTTTTGTATATGCAAGTTGACAACCTGTAACAGTACATATGACCATATGTGCAGACAAAACGGTTTAGGATATATATTTTGTAAATAATATACATGCATGAATTACTAATTTTTTCAATATCATACATGATATCAGACAGGTATATGGCTGGTTTCTAAGAAATACATGCCTGAATACACCAAGGATGGGCAGCCCTTTATGCATGGCTAGACTTCTCTTCATTAGCAGAACAGCCCCAGCACCATCACTCACTTGGCTAGAATTACCTACAGCAGAAGTGCCACACAATTAAAAAAGAAAAATAAAATAAAGTAATGAACACACTTTTCAAAGAGAATATAATCCCATATTCCCATACCAGCAGTGGTTGTCCCGTCTTTCTTAAACACAGTCTTCAACTTTCCCAACTCTGATACTGATGTGTTTGGTCGAATCCCATCATCAACTGAGATTGTTACAGGTTTCTCTTCACCAGTTTTCGGGTCAACAATCTTCATAAATGAATTACATATTAATGCCTTGATATAAATGTACATGCACTCCAGAAACATAGAATATGAATGAAAACCATATCTAGTTGCCCATACAGCAACAAAAAGATAGATACCTTTGTAGCCACAGGTATAATTTCATCTTTAAATTTACCAGCAGCAGTAGCAGCAGCAGCCTTCCTATGAGACTCGACCTAATAACATAAAAATTATGAAAATCAATATCACATTCTTTGACTAATGTTATATCATGCTAATCAATTCATTTAACTCACAGCAGCCTGATCCTGCTCCTGCCTTGTCACACCAAAACGATGAGAAACATTTTCAGAAGTAATACCCATAGGAAGAAGGCAATTCTGAGCTTTTTGAAACTTCTCTACCTATCATGGTTAGAAGGACAACTTGTTAGAATAAAAAAATCTTGTGCAGTAAATAAAACAAGGAAGGAAGAGTAATATACTTTTGGATTCACTGATCCTTCCCAAGCCATTGGATTGGCTGTCATGGATTCTAATCCAGCCCCAATACCTGCATTCATTCAAATAATTAAATAGATGAAAAAAACCTTGATTTCAAATTGAAATCCTTGAAAAAGATAAGCATCATCTCACCAATGTCATAAAAGCCAGCTTTAATAGCAGCAGCAACATCAGCAACAGCTTGAAGCCCAGACGAGCATTGTCTGTTCACAGTTCTAAGGGGGACGGTCTCTGAACCATACAAAATAAATACAATCATAGAAATGTTAACACCAAATCAATATATACAGAAAACACACATCTATATGAAAGGTAACATATATCTACCAGGGAAACCAGCGTAAAACGCAGCCATCCTGCATTCACTTGCTCTTTGAGAACCGGGTGCCAACACTGTACCCACAACAATATCCCCAACTTCACTGGGATTCAAGTTTGTTTTTTCTATCAATGCCTGCACCAATTAGATACATACACACCAGCAAAATATAAAATTAATTCTACCGTCATTCAATCAATACGCAAGAATCACAATACAATACAGTAAACATACCCTCAAAACTGGTGCGAGTAAATCATCCGGGTAAGTGTCCTTGAACCCTCCCCGTTTCGATTTGCAAAGCGCAGTCCGATACGCTCTGTATCACAAATATCTTCCATTACAAATGAACTCATATTGATCCATAATAATTAATAACAATAATTACTATTCAATTTAACAAACAGCTTATCGATTCAACTTACGCAACAATGACTATATCATCACCATAAGCAGATGTCCTCTGATACGCAGCGCTATCTCCAGCTGCACAAGCTGATGCCTATTTTTCATTTTCATCATCAAATCAAAATCCAATTAATCACACCAATCCAAAATCGAAATTAACGAATTGAGCATTAGATTTCAAAAAAAAAAATGACAAAACGATCCAAAATACAAAGTTTTGGTTAGAGTCCAATTATGATCCATGCTTTCCAAATCAATCCCATGATTCTATGAGAGACTTACAGAGAGAGAAGACTCGTAGTTGTGAGCAGACGAATTGAGAGGGCGGAGGTGCTCGAGCAAAACTCTCTGCCTGTTAGTAGCCTTCTCCATTATTATTTCTCTCTAAAAAAAATACGAAAACTGTGGATCGACGAACGAACAATTGCTTCTGTGAAGAAAGAACCAACAACTGTGTAATTAATTATTTATAAATAACGAAAAGATTTTTAGATAAGGAATAGATCATGATGAGGAGACGGTGACGTGTGAGGCGATGATCTTGTTTTTATTTGTTTTATTTCAACGGTGAGGATGGCGAACACGCAACACTCACCTACTGTTTTGTTACTCCACCACCACGCTCCTTTCTGTCGCGTGTTATTGTTATATTTTTTAAGACATTTTTATTATTATGGATCTTGCTATATCAATTATCAACGTTTAACTTAAATTTTTGATTTAATTTTTTAATTTCAAAATCGCAAAAATTTGCTGATGTGTTATTTAGTTCAATAGTTGAGATATTAAAGTAAAAAATATTAAATTATGAATTTAAGTTGATATAACATAACCTTTTATTATTATTTTTTAAAACAATTATTAATTTGTTTTTGATATACCATAAAATAGTATGAAGGTCCAAATATAAAAAATTGTTCGATTGAATAAGCGTTTTTTACCGACCTTATACGAAAAGGAGGATGAATCATTTATATAAAAAGAAAAATAAAATTAAAATAATATTGAGGATCTCTAACTTTGTATCCTATATTTTTATAAATTGGTACTTTCATGAAAATACACAATAATTATGATATTTATGAATTATCAATATTTCAAATCTCCAATGTAACTCGATGATAAAGATCGGCCGGTAATATATAAGAAAATAAAAATATTTCAAGTGCTATTATGCCGGAGTTACTATTAGGTGTTTTTTTTTTAAAGTTATTGGAGTCATTACTTAGTGTATGTTTGGTATGACTTTTGAAATGATCAAAAACACTTTTTAAATGCTAGAAGCTATTTTGAAAAAAAAATTAGCCGTTTGACAAAACTCAAAACAGTTTTTTTAATATATGAATTGTCTCAATTACCCTTTATATAAAAACCATTTTATGTCTGCTTAGAGAAGTCCAAAATTTAGGCTTTTCCAAAAAGCTTGTTTGAGCTTTTTTTTAAAACATATAAATTGTCCGAACAACCCTTTATAAATTTTAAATATTCCACAATAACTCTTTCATTATAAATATATTCTCAACACCTTTTTTGTAATTCACTCAACTAAAAACTATTTCTAAAAATACATTGTCAACACTTTTTTTATAATTTACACAACTAAAAGCCTTTTTTGTTAGAAATTCTACTCATTACAAACCATACTACAAAAATATCTACTCTAAAAGCTCTATTTGAAAAGTTATACAAAACATACCTTTAATATCAAATTTGATGGCGATGATCTCAACATTACTTTGTTCATTTCTTTTAGTCTTTTTTAAATTCTAGGATTCATAAATTAAATTGAAATTTGTGTTAAAGAGAGCTCTCATTCCTAATTTTCAACAGAAAAAAAAAATTGCTCGAACACTTTCTGAATATGTAAAAAATAATTTTGGTAAAGTAAATTACTTTAATTTTGCAACTAGTTAAATTTTATTTTCTTTATGTGGTAGTTAGTGTTATAATTTTTTTTTTTACAGTATTACAAGTTACAACTAGCGGCCCGGATAACTGGAGAAAACTTCACACACCACACATGCTTGTAAAATACATATGGTGGGATTCGAAACCCTTATCACTATTGTGGAAGGAAGGTGCACAATTATCTCTACTTAAAGATGATGCGTGTTAGTGTTATAAATTTAAAATGTGACAATTGAGATTATTTGATAAATAATTAAGGTTATATAGACGAAATAATCATGATTTTCATAAATTCAATTTTGTTATTCTTCGTAAAGTGTGTATTTAAGAGAAAGGATTTTAAACATCAATAAAAATAAAGTTTTTATTTTTTGATGACTGTTTTTTTATAAAAATAATCTGATACCGTATAAATTAAGAATTTCTGATATTCAATCAATTTTGTCAAGATATTTGAGTATGTTTGTTTTTTTAGTTGATTTTTTATTGGAGTTTATTCAACTTCAAAGCCTCATCTTAATTTTCTCAAAACTTTTTTTTATAAAAATAATCTGATACCGTATAAATTAAGAATTTCCGATATTCAATCAATTTTGTCAAAAGATTTGAGTATGCTTGATTTTTAGTTGATTTTTTTTTTTTGGAGTTTATTCAACTTCAAAGTCTCCTCTTAATATATTAGAATACCTGTTAACATAATTTATATCTTCAAACCTAACATATAAAGTATGTTAACCTAACTCAATTTATGTGTTTTAAAGTAATTCAATTTCTTCATGCTGATACAACAACTTGAATTTGGAATATTGTTAAACTGAATAAGCACTCTTTACCGTCAAGCGACTCAAATCACATTGAGCAATAACAATACAATTCAATTTCTATTAGTATTATTTTTTGGTTTTTACCATATAATTACTAAAATTTATTGTAATGAAGAATGAGATGAAATAAAAGATTGAGATTAGGTTAAAATCAAACAAAATTTGAGATTTTATATGGATGCAAATAATTTTAACCATGTGAGTTGAATGGGTGACCTTCAAAATATTTTAAATCACCATGATTTTTTTTATTTGATCTATCATTAAAATTAAGTGCAATACTCACTGTCCAAACTCCAATGTGGTTTGATAGCGAAATAATATCGTTTTATCTAAAAATGTTTAGTTCGAATTATCATAGCTTTTATATATAAATAAAAATAATAAAAAGGAAATGTATTTATATATATATATATATAGTTTTTCCATTTTTTTTATTTTTTACATTTTGTTCCGATGCTTTATATATAACAAAATAAGGAAAAAAATAGTTTTAATGCATGAAAATTTTTCAAATTTTGTGTACATATAGATTTCATTAAACTTATCATCCACAAAAAAATTGAGATCAAAATTCATTCAAATCAATAGATTTTATAGATGTCGATTCTTTACCAGAGAACCAATATATATATATATATAGTTTTTCTTTTCTCTTGACCGAATTGAATTTTTAAAATTAGTTCGAGACTTGTGAGACAGTGACGAGACTTGGGGGGTTGGGGGTTCCCAATTTCTCATCAATATTCAACATCTAACATTCAACATCAAGGCCCCCAAGGGCATAACTCAACTAGGAGGTGGACAAAAAATACCTAATCTAAATAGTTGATAGATAGAAAACATCAAAAAAAAAAATTCAATATCAAGGCCAGTAAGTGGTTGAGACGCAATTTGACGCGCGTGGAATGATGTTGTTTAAGACAGAGTATTGGATATTCTTGAGATGCGTGCCCGTATGGAAACTAACGAGAATAAATCCATAAGTAGAGAATGCATTTTGTAAAATAACAATTCGCCTAATATAAATATATATATATATATATATATATAAAAATAATGTTAAATTATCTAAATTTGATGTCCAAATGATATAACAACATCATAATCTATTCATTTAAATTATACAAATTTAATACAATTTAAATGAATGGATTACAATAGTACCACATCATTTGAGCACCAAATTTGGATACTAAATAAAATAAAATAGTATTTTATAAAAAAAATGAACAAAAACAAAAAAAAATCTGAAAATAAAGTACAGTATGGTCTCTCTAATTTAATACATAGTAAATTAATAATAATATCTATATAAAAACAAAAATAATAATATCTCTTATATAATAAATTTTGTTACTCTTGATTTTTATTTTATTTTTATTTTTTAGATATATGTTACTCTCGATTTAGACAGAGGAGATAAATCAATAATGTTTATTAAATTGTAAAATAATACAAATTTTAAATTTATTATTAAAAATTTGTAGTCCTACTCATCTCAATTTTATAAAATGAATACCGATTCTTAACAATTTTGCTCATATAGTATGTCCCTTATATCTATATCAAGAGGTTGTGTGTTCGAGTCTCTCCCCTCTCCAAAGGCAGAACTAAAAGTTTGAAATTGGTGTGGAGGAGGCAAAATGTATTTAAATAATTTCCTACTTAGGTTCAACTAAAAAGAGTAAAACCATACCTATTTGGAAAATCATAAATTGAAATAATGTTGAGTTTAATATGATCAATAATAAATCATTTAGAACCATCCTAAGAAAATGGAATGATTTCCTTACCATTTTGCATCAATCCACTAATTGCAATAAGTCTAGATATAACATTTTTTTTTCCAATGAGTAATACTAGACATTATAACCATTATCAATTTTTCAATCACAACCTATGTGGTAGCTGAGGTGTCAATTGGTAAATGGATACATGTTAATAATGATTTGTCTCACTCACCCATATATTCACTCACCAATTGACATCTCAGCTGCCACATGAGTTGTGATATCAATCATTACTCTTTTTTAATATACATAATATATACCGTATGAAATTCTGATTCGAATCTGAAAGAGACAAAAAGTAATAAACAATAAATACCATGTTAGAACATAGTTTAGAGAAATCGAGGCCCGCGTTTCACACGGTGTCCTTAAGACAATTTCACCGGGTAACACCGTATGTGTATGACGATTGTTTCACAGAGTACAACGATTCAACATTGGTCGTGCAGAGCACAATTCAATTCACTCTCAGAGAACTTAAATTGAGTTTAAACTTACTAAGAAAACAAAGAACACGAACTCAGAAAGAAAAAAACACTGCCAAAGTATATTTGCTCTATATTTCGTAATATTCTGAATATTTTCTTTGAAGAATAGACTAGGGTTTATATAGAAAACCGAATCAAGAGGATTGATATGGAAATACTTGATAATCACGTTTTTAATGAAAATGATATTAATTAAGAATCAATCTTCAAGCGATTTATTCCTAATTAAACACTGATTTTGTTTTCTTATTGATCAAGTAAGTATTAAAATCCAAAACAAAAATTAATTCTTTCCTTATCATTACAACGTCTGACTTAGGGAAAAAGGAAATTTAAAATAGTAGAAAAGGTTGGTTGTGCACCCACCGTCCAATCAGTGGGACATTCGTGTACGCAGGACTCACCCACACACAAGTCATTCAACCGAAGGTTCGAGGTTTGTGATTTGCACCCCCCTCATGCGCAAGAGAGAGAGCATCTATGCTTCACACATGTGATAAGCTACTAACACACATTCAATTATATACTACACATAATTGTTTTCCCTAACCAATGTGGAATTCACATTTTTCCCTACATAATGAGCTTACTTTGAGATTCAATTTCCCATTCACTTATTAATCATTTGAAAGTTTGAATATAACAATTTGTTGCTCTATGGATGAGAATTTGAATATACTTTGATCTTCCATTTTCATGAAATCAATCATACTTAAATAACACTCTCAAAATGTGTGTTTATAACAAAATTTTCCAACAATACCCCACATGAATGAAATTGACCTAGGAGATACGAGAAATGACTTTTGGTAAGTTCAAATGGTCGAAACCTGCATAGGATAGGTATGTGTTAGCCTCTGAACCTTCAATTGTAAATATATGTTTACTTTACTAACTGATTAGTAGATATGATATCATTGAATTGTTCTACAGGTTATGAAAATGATAGCACACCTCACACAAGTATCTTCCAGATCCAATTTGGTTTTCATTGTTATGTTCGTTTTGGTCATGAATATGCACCTGGTTCTGTGAGAGTCGCTGGAGAATATAGCCCTTCACTATTCTCCTTTAGAAGCGGCCCACCTCTCTCTCACATAGGTGATTTCTTAATTACAAGTAACCCGCATTATTCTGCTAGGATTTACATTGTTTGGAATTTTGACGCATAAGAATCATTAAAAACATAGTTTAAACTTTTCCCTACGGGAATCATTGTTTCATCATAGGAATGGACATGAGGGTAATCCCCACAATAATCCAACTAGGTTTTACAACTTGGCTATCCTATTGAACCTAGATTTTGGGATCTCCGGTCAACTAGGTTGGGTTTTCATTGTATCGATTTATTATTTCATGGGCTTTAGTCTCATTCCCCTCGATGATGCTTTAACTAGTTCTCTATTTAACCATTTGGTTAGCAGATCCGCAATGTTATCTTTTGACTTTATATAGTCAATAGAGATAACTCTAATTAAGAGTAGTTGTCTAATGGTATTATGGCTTCGACGTATATGTCTAGACTTCCCATTATACATGCTGCTATGTGCTCTTCGTATTGCTGATTGACTATCACAGCGGATGCAAATCGCCGGCACAGACTTTGGCCATCTTGGAATATCCTCTAAGAATTGGCGTAGCCATTCAGCCTCATCACTATATTTTATCTAAAGCAATAAACTCAAATTCCATGGTGGATCTGGCTATACATGTCTATTTAAAGGATTTCTACGATACAACCGCACCTCATATTGTGAACACATACCCACTAGCTGATTTTGAATCTTTCAAATCAGATATCCATTTTGCATCAGTGTATCCTCTAGAATAACAAGATATCTGGTATAACGTAATCCATAATTACTAGTGAATAGTAAGTACCTTAGTACTCTTACTATTTATTTCCAGTGATCGGTTCCTGGATTACTCGTGTATCTACTTAATTTGCTGATTGCATTAGCTATGTCTGGTCTTGTACAACTTGTTAGGTACTTCAGACTTCCTATCACTCTAGAATATTCTAATTGAGAGACGCTCTCACTTTTATTATTGGATAGGTGTAGACTTGTATCTACGGGTGTTCTGGATATTCTAGAATCATTTTTATTGAATTTTTCAAGAATCATGTCATCATAGTGTGACTAACTTACCATGTGTCCGTTCGATGTCCTTGAGATTTTCATTTCCAACATTACATTAGCCGGTCCCATATCTTTCAAGTCAAATCTTGATTTTAACATATCCTTGGTAGATTTGATCATTTTATCATCACTACCAACAATAAGCATGTCATCAATGTAAAGACACAAAATGACATAGCCATTTCCAGTGTCATTGACATAAACAAATTTGTCACATTCATTGATTTTAAAATCATTTGACATCATAACATTGTCAATTTACCAATTTACAGACTTTCTTTCCTTGCCCTGGAGCGGAAAAAACCCTCAGGTTGTTCCATATAAATCTCTTCATCTAAATCTCTATTTAAGAAAGCTGTTTTCACATCCATTTGATGTACTTCAAGATTTCACAATACTGCGATTGCAAGTATCATTATAATGGAAGTTATTCTCGTCAGTCGTCACAGGAGAATACGTATCAAAGTAATCTACGCATTCTCGTTGATTGTAACCTTTTATTTCAAATCTAGCCTTATACTTATCTATTGATCCATCCGCTTTCATTTTCCTCTTAAAAATCCATTTGAACCCTAACAGTTTAGATCCCGGAGGAAGGTCCACTAATTTTCAAGTATGATTTTGTTGAATGTAATCAATTTCGCTATTAACATCCTCTTTCCACATGAGTCCTTCTGAAGAGCTCATTGTTTATTTGAAGGTTTGAGGTTCACCTTATAGTAAATAAGTCAGAAAATCTGGACTAAAAGATGTTTCCGTCCTAGCTCTTTTGCTACGTCTAGGTTCACCCTCAACTTCATTTTCTTGTTCTTGGTCTTTACAACTATCAACATGTGTTTGTTTCGACAAACTTGCTTCATCATTGGATTTATATGGAAATACATATTCAAAGAACGATGCAAATGCAAACTAATCATGTTTTTATGTATATCTGGGATGTCATACTTATACACCAAAAATCGATAAACACTACTGTTATGTGCATATCCAATGAAGATGCAATCAACGATTTTCGGACCTATTTTCACCTTCATAGGTGTAGGTACGACCGCTTTGGCAAGACACCCCCACATTCGTAAGAATTTATAGGAAGACTTTCTTCCTTTCCATAACTCAATTGGGTCTTGTCTTCTTTCTTTCGGGGTACCTTATTTAAAACGTAGTTTCTAGACAATCTGAATGGTTCAACGTATCAATAGCATTCCATACCTGAACATCTCGCTCTTTACCACTGTTGGGTTTATGAGCATCTTCATTCAAGAACCTAGCTAGGTTCGACGTGGTCAAATAGAACAACATCTTCTATTGCCACCGCTTAAAGTTCGGTCCACTGAACTTATCAGGCTTCTCCATGTGATTCTTCGGTAACGGAACCAAATTCATATATTACCGTCGGAACATTCCTTTGACTCACATGCTGGCTTATCATAGGATCTGACATTTTTCTCACGAATGAGCTAATGGCTATAGTCGTTGTTGCCACACTTGGCAACACAATAGGCACTTTGTCCACAGGCAACGAATTAACAGCCGAAATGTCTAATCCCACACTCGGATTAGCATTCGGAGTCTCTAGTGGAACACTCGAGTTCACGTTTGAATTATTCGCCATAATCTATTAATATTTGAAACAAGTCGCAATTGTTTTAGAATCATGAAAATATCATAAAATATATATGACATCACCGATATCAATTAGTTGATATTAAATCAGTGAATCAATAATTGATTCTAGATTTCACAATTAAAATCGCAATCAGTGTCTGGTATCAGAGACCTTGTACATCACACTTGATTTCCAAACCGGTGCCTTTATGCTTCACACATGTGATAAGCTACTAACACATATTCAATTATATACTACATATAATTGTTTTCTCTAACCAATATGGGATTCGTATTTTTCCCTATACAATGGGCTTACTTTGAGACTCAATTTCTCATTCACCACTAGATCATTTTGGGAGTTTGAGTATACCAATTCGATGTTTTCACAAAAGAGAATTCGAATATACTTTGATCTTCCATTTTGATGAAATAAATCATACTCAAATAACACTCTCAAAAAGCATGTTTATAACAAAATTTTCCAACGGATTTATCTCACTTACCCATGTATTCACTCACCAATTGACGTCTCAGTTGCCACATGAGTTGTAATTGAAAAGTTGTAATTGAAAAGTTGTGATGTCAATCATTACTCTTTTTCATTATACATAATATATAATGTATCAAATTTGGCTATTTAATTTGCAAATGTGATTTCCATTTTGCTTGTTTTCACATACATGTTTATACAACTCAACTGCACAATTCTGAATTATATGTTGTTTATTAAGTGACAAAATCTGGAATCTAACTTTATCCCCAAGAGCAATATAAATAACTGTCATACAAATAATGAATTCTATATTGGACAAATCAACTATACAAGATAACTGCACTTGGATAAATGGTAAGATTAAATGTAAATCTCACGGTTGGAATTCAAGGTATATAATATCTTCAACATCTAAGGCAAAAACAAAAAATTGCAAATAAATAAACTCAATCAACGTCTCAATTCCAAGGCACAATAACTAACTGATGTTTCCAACACATTCTCAATCGAAACAAATAAACAATAATTAATTGATATAAAATGACTTTTATTAACATTTAATGAAAGGATATAAAAGAATTAATATTCAATACTATATATATATATATATATTTAAAGAACCCGTCGAAATTCAAATGCAGAGTAAATAGTGAAAAGTGAATATACCATGTACAATCGACTTTTATTAATAAAAAAAATATAATTTTTAGACATATTATCAAAATGTTATCATTCATTTTCAGACATATTCTTTTTCAAGGATATATTGTAATATTATATTATCCTTTAGAAACTAATTTGTATTTTTATATTGTCCTTCATGGGCTTTCACTAAAAAATATGTAGATTCTATAATAGATATATGTTATTTCTAATAATTTGATGCATCGCAATTTTTTTTTCGAACAATGAGATTGAAGAACTTCAAGTTCATGACAATTTATGATCAGATTGTTCTTATAATCATATAATAAACTCAATTGTAAGAATGAAATTACATGCTTCTGGCATGAGATAGTATAAAATGATACAATATTTATTTAATGATATAATATGACAAATAGATCATTTACCATAAAATATAAGTTTTGATCCTTCAAGCCAATAACGAGGAAGAAATTGACCCTTATATAAATAAGAAAGTACAAAAAGATATTACATATATTTATAGAACCAAAAATATTAACGTGTTATGAATTTACTCTCTGTATATATGTATTTATTTATTTATAATAATGTTTTCAGTTACAAAATGCATATTCATATTCTAAAAATATGAAGAAAAAAAAAGTTAAATCAGTGGATCCAATTATCTTATAATTGGACTAAGATCCTCTGCTGAGTTTTTGAAGATCTAATGACATGTATATATTATGTATTAATGTATCCAATGGCCTAGATTATTTTTGACTTTTTTGTCTCTCTCTCTCTCTTCAATATCACTGACACCATTTTTTTTCCCTTAATGCCCTTCATTTCGAACTTAATTTTTCTCCAAACTTCACCTCTCTTTTTTCTTCAACCCGGTGAACTCCGAAATTACAAATTATAATCCAGATCTTTATCAAAATTCATCAAACCATGTAGCAAAGAAAAGAAATAACTCTGGCTCTTGCTAAACCTTTTGCTATTGTTTGTTAAGTCTATCAAATCTTTTCTTCTTTTTTTCATCTACATGGAAAATAAATCACACTTAAAATGATAAGAGTATTGGGTTTAAGATTTGAAGGATGACATTGTTATTAAGCCATGATATTGATGTTAGGGATTTGAACCGATGATCGCGGAAGCGTCATGCCTAATATACGCCCATAACTCATAGAAATTAATAACGTCAATAGCAGAAAAAATAAGATGAGAGAAAATAAACTAATCACAACACAAGATATGCGTGGAAAACCCAAATCGGGTAAAAACCACGGGGCGTCATGACGACAGAGAAAGTTCCACTATATGATAAATTGTTACACTCATATATTTTAAGATTCTCTCTCACACCTTAATCCCAAACCACGCTCACAACGCTCACAAGATCCTCACCAAGAACCCCCTAATATCCCCTAGGTCTCCCCTGAATATCACCCACGGATCTCTAACTTGATCCACTGATATTCCCCTGGATCCCTTCCCGGATATTCCCTTGGGTCTCTCACCCGGATCTCACCACTCTCACCAAGAACCCCCCAATATCCCCTAGGTCTCCCCTGAATATCACTCACGGATCTCTAACTTGATCCACTGATATTCCCCTGGATCCCTCCCCGGATATTCCCTTGGGTCTCTCACCTAGACATGACGCCGGTTCGGTTCGAACCGGAGAACCGAACAGGAACCGGCGTCAGAAAACCGGAACCGGAATCGGAACCGGTCCGGTTCCGGTTCGCCTCAGCGAAGAACCGGGCGGTTCGAACCGGACCAGAACCGGCGGTTCGGTTCCGGTTCGAACTGCCCGGTTCTTCTTTTAAATTTTTTTTTTTAAAAAAAAACGAACCGTTGGGCCCAACGGTTCACTTTTTTTTTTTTTCCATTTTCTTTTCATTTTCTTTTCTATAAATACCCCTACCCCTCCATTCATTTTTCCTCACCCCAATTTCCTCAATTTTCTCTAATTCTCAATTCTCAATTCTCTCTAAACTTTCAATTCTCCAAGTCTCAATTCTCAAACTCCAAGTCTCCAAGTTTCCAATTTATATTATTTGCAATTACTAAGTTAGTAAGTTTCCCAATTTATTTTATTTACAATTACTTAGTTTCTAATTTTATTTTATTTGCAATATTTCTTATTTCCAATTTATTTAATTTGCAATTAGTCAATTACTAAGTTTCCAATTTCATTTATTTACAATTTATTTTATTTGCTATATATTCCAATTTATTTTATTTGCAATTTATTTTATATCCAATTTATTTTATTTACAATATATTTTATTTGCAAATTGCAATTTCTAACTACTAAGTTTCTAATTTTCTTCTAAATTTATTTCCAACCATTTAATCATTTTTTAAATCAATTTTTTAACATTTTTTGTTCATGGAATTTTACAATTCAATTTTTAAAATGGCAAGTGGAAGTGCTGACTCTCATAGACGCTCCATTTCGATGAAAGGTAAGGGTCGTATGACGGATAATCTCGGTTATGACGACCGTGCCTATCACGAGTATCTACAACAACAAGTCTATGCTGAAGACTTAGGCCTAAACTTTCCTCAATCTCATTCTCATCCCTCTCTTAGAATTTCTGAACCCGATCTCAATGTCAGTTTGTCACCCCCATTTTGACAAGCCAATCAGAAAATATGCTTGATCTTGGCCATGATGGTGATGAGCCTGATGAGCCTGATCCCAACCCACATCAAGATTTTGATTTTTATCCACAGATGGAAGAAAAGTTACCTAAGCAGGTCAAATCTGATCTATTCGTACTCCATATGAAGAAAGTTACGCATGAAGATGGAAGCACAGTAGTGATTTGCAATTACTGCAAAAAAAATATTTAAATGGCACAAATCTGGAGGATATGGGTCATATCGGAAGCATATAACGAACTCACATCCAGATGCACAGGCCAAATCAAGTTCACAATCTCAAATTCCCAGGTACGCTACCCCTAACTAACAATTATTTAAATATAGTGATGTAAAAAATAGAGAATAATTAGCTAGAATGGTTGCAGTAGAACACTTACCATTTAGTTTTGGTGAAAAGGTTGGTTTTAATAATTATTGTCAACGAGCATTAAATCATGATGCATGTCGTGTTCCTAGAACCACGCTCACAGAAGCACTTGAAAACATTTATGAAAAAGAAAAGAAAATGTTGGAAAATTTTTAAAAAAAATATAATTTTCGTGTTTCTGTATGTGCCGACATATGGAGTGATCATTGGCAAATGCATTCATACATATATGTCACTTGCCATTATATGGATAATGCATGGACTATCCAAAAAAGAATTCTTGCATTTAGAGTTTTTGATGAAAAACACACTGCTGCTAATATTTTTAGACATCTTAGAATTATTTTCACAGAGTATAAAATTGAGAACAAAATTTTTGCAATTGATTTTGATAATGCTTCTAACAATACCGCTGCTATTCCTGCTTTAATTGAATTATGCAAACCTTATCTTGGTGGTAAATTTTTTCATCAAAGATGTGCATGCCATGTTTTCAATTTATGTGTTCAAAAAAGATTAAAAACTCTTGAACAGTTTATTCAACCTATTAAAGATGCCCTCTATTTTTTGTGGAAACATCCTTCTGTAATGAAATTATGGGCAGCATATTGTAAACAAAATGGTAAGCGTGCCATTAGATTTCCTCGTGATGTTTCAACACGTTGGAATTCTACTTATAAATTGCTTGCTAGAAGTTATGAATATAGAGATTTATTAGTTACTTTTATTCAATATCTGTTAGTCACATTAATCTTTATCAAAGTCATTGGGATGCTTATAGCAATGTTTATGGTTTGTAAAAAGTTTTTTATACTGCTACTAACAATTTATCTGGTGTTTATTATCCTACAACTAATTTATTTATTATTGAGAGTCTTAATATTGCTGGTGCATTTGCTCATTGTGAATCCGACTCAGAATTACATGAGTCTGTTACTGCTATGAAGGATAAATAGTTAGAATATTATAAGGAGTTTCCAAATATTTATTTGGTTGCCTTGTGTTTTGATCCACGTTGTAGATTAGAAAGTTTGCCTGATTATCTTTCTGCTTATTATGAACAAGGTTTAAAAATAGATTATGATGTTGATATGTGTTGTGCTAGGGTTAAGACATTATTGTATGAATTATATGATGAATATATTAAAGTTTACGGTCCATCACTGAACATAGATGTTCCACAAACTCAAAATGTATCTCGTTCATCATCATCATCCTCTGGATTTGTTAATTTAGGGTATAATCTTTTATAAAAAAAACCAAAAAATTACGAGGTTCTTCTTCATCAAGCTCTACCACATATTCCGAGCTTGAATCTTATCTAAGTACCTCTTTTGGGTTCATAGAAGACACCGAAGATAAAAAATTTGATATCCTATACTGGTGGAAAGAGCATGAAAGATACTTTCCAATCTTGGCTATGATATCCAAACAAATCCTTTCAACACCAGTTTCTACGGTGGCGGTAGAACAACAGTTCAGTGCCGGTGGGAATATTTTAGACCCAAAACGTTCCCTTATGAGTTCGAAATCACTTCAGAAACAAGCTTGTGTTGAAGATTGGACGAAGGCTCAATATAGACAACAAGAAATCGATCAAGAGGAACCATACGATTTCTTTAAAGATGATCAATCGGCTGAAAGTCGAACGGATGATCATGGCAACGATTAGTCCACGACTCCACGCCAAATCCCCATCTCCAAACTCCAAAGTCCAAATCTACAATAAAAGGTAAGAGAACTACGTGGCTTTTGATTCTTGTAAACCCTTAAGAAGATACGTAGGCAACTTAATTGTGGTAAAAATTAAGTGCAAGGCCAATTTTTTTTTTTATTTTTTTTATTATTATTATTTTTTTTAATTTGTCATTTATTTATTTAACTTTATTTTGCGGATGACCCAATAAAATACATTTACCAATTACATTTTTACATGACTAATTTTTTTTATGAAATATGATTAAAAAAAAAGGGGCCGTTTCCGGTTCGGAACCGGTGGAACCGGACCGGAACCGGAGGAACCGGCGTCATGTCTATGCCTTTGCCGCGATCTACACCGCGCTATACAGACTGGAATTGACTGCTCCCTGTGCCGCGATCCATGCGCTTGTCCGCTTCGCGGTCCACGCCGTTGTTTCTTCCAGAATCCGTTTCTTCAGTTCTCCTTCGGTCTTCAAGCTCCCTCAAACACCAACTCTAACTTCCAAACGTATCCCACGTCTCCAGAAAGTTCTAACATCAGTTGAGTCTCGTTTGGTTCACATTTGGTTCACTTGAGAATACGAGCCAAAACTTAACAATTGACACCGATTATATGTGTGTGCTCTTTTTTAAGCATATTACATGATTTAGGTATGAGGATTCTGGCTTGAAGTTTGAGGTATGTTAATACGACATCGTTTAATGTAAAAAATGAAAGATATAATTTAGACCGTTGGATATATTAATATACATATGTCATCAGATCCTCAAAACTCAACTCGGCTAAACAGAGAAGGAGTTTAGCAGAGGATTCTAGTCCCTTACAATTAAGGTGACTCTATTTCCAATAAACTTCTCTCCACACCCACCTTTTAATTACTTAAGATCCAAATGTCCACTCAAAATTTGTATACCTCACTCAAAATTTTAAACTATGCAGCAGGTTTATCATGAACCATTTTTTTTTTTAACAAAGTACTCCACTATCCCATGTCACAATACAGTACCTCTCTATCCGAAACAATTTTCATGTTAAGAGATCAAATTAAAGTTTAAAGATATATAAAGTTCTATACTCATCAAACTCTATAAAGTATATGGCTATACAACCAAACAAATCAAAATACCTTCCCATTATAAATCTAAAGAAATTAACAAAACTGTACATCGATTAAATGTGAATTCTTTATGATTACAGGGTTCTTTTCATATTTGAACTTGGTGATTTCACAAAGCCATTGTAATGTCTAAAGATTCATGAGGCAGACATACAAATCGAAATATATTTTTCTTCCAATGAAATAGGTTTGTGGACTTTTGTTAGCAAATTAGTCTTGTCTTGTTTCATTGTTTCCGGTGAGTGACGAAAACAGTGTAATGTGATGCATGTATAAAAACAATCGAACACTTAAGGGTGCTCTTTTTTATTTATTTATAGCATTTTATAGGGTGCAGAGAGAAATTAATTAATGGGTGTGTAGAGTAAATGTGTGGCTAGTATTATTTTGGATGACAATAGAGCATCCGTTATAAACTTATAATTAATCGGTAATTATTCAAGTTTATCAATTTAAAATTAAATTTTCAATTAAGACCATTTTCGTTAAGATAAAAATCAAATACTTTCTCTTTTAAAAAAATCTAATTCTTTCATTTTAAAATTATAACTTTTGAACCTCCGGATCCACTTAATTTTTAAAAGGGCAATTATCAATTAGGTCCTGAACATTTTTTTAAATTCCAAGTTATTTGCGACTTTTACAAAATTGACCAAATTGATCTTTACATTTTTCCCAAGTATCTGATTAGTCCCTCTAACTAAGTTCTCTCAATCAACTTTAACTATGTAGAGGTAAAATTATACTTTACTTCTAAACAATATAATAATGACACATTCATAGTTTTTTTTCACATGTATATTTTTGTTTATTTTATTTGTGGATTTTGATTTTTGAATAATTTTGACAACAGTGCTTATATAATATTAATAAAAAAAACACAATTATTTAAAAATGGTAAAAGACTAAACTGAGAATGAATGATAACTTTGTTTATAAAATAAGGGTATAATTGACATTGTCTTATTAAAATATGTTTAGACTTTTTTAGAAATTTTTAATTAAAAATGGTACAAATAGCGTTTCATTAATAATATTTTTGGATTTTATTATAATTATTATGACAAAACAACTTTGCTTTAATATAACAAATAAAATGTATTTACATACTTTAACTAAAATTGTTAAAGTCAACTGTTATATTTAATATAGTCAAATCGTTAAAGGGACCAATTTGGTCACTTCTAAAAAGAGAGAGACTAAGGGGTCGTTTGTTTTTTCCACTTAAAACTTAATGGGCCTGAATCATAATTATTAAGTTGTTTTGTTTGTTTTTATAAATGGTCAAACAACTTAAAAATATCAAAAAACAACTTAAAATAAAAATTAAAAAATCCTGACTTTTCACTTAATTGCAAATCACTAAATTGTATTAAGTGCAATCCAAAATCTTTTTTTCCCATACTATCCCCTATATATAACATATTTCCAATTTCATCATAATTATATATGGTACAAAAATCTTCATTTTAATATATTGTTTATTTTAAATAGCTTTAAAAATAAAAAAGAACCCTAATCACTTCTCATATTGATGTTTAATATCAATATTTTATTATGATATTAGGGTGATGTATTTATATATTATTTTTTTAGAGTGTTTTGTGTGTGTTTTCCTACTGCCTTTTTTATTTTTTGAAAAAAAAAACATTTTTTTTCTTAATAAAAATGAAGTTTATTTGTAATTGAAGAAGAAAATCATGATCATATGTGTTCATATATAATTATTATTTTTGGATTGTTTTTATTTCATATTATATGTATAATTGTTTAACGTGGGTATAAATGTAAAATTAGTTAGTTTCAGACAATTTTACTTTTAAAAAACAAACATGTTGACAATACATTCAGATGTGGGGAAAAAACAAACAAACAAACATGCTATTCAAGTTCAGATTTCAGTCCCTATTTAGTTTTCAGAAAAATTCAAGACTGTTCAGTCTTCATACAAAAAAAACAAATGATCCATAATTTGGCACTTGAGAAAAATGTGAGGAGCAATTTGGTCACTTTTGTAAAAGTCACAAATAACTTGGAATTTTAAGAAATATTCAGAACCTAACCGGTGGTTGACCTTTTTAAAATTACAAAATCAAATGTTTTAGGTAATCGTTAAATCAACATACAATAATTAATTTTCTCAGTCAATCATTAAGTCAACATAATTAATTTTCTCAATATTTATATAAAAACCAAGAAAACAAACACCCACAGAACTGTTTAATTGCCCAATGCTTGAGCCCATATCAGTAAAAGAAAAGAACCACTCTTGTGTGGACTGTAGTTAGCAACAGTCTTGGAAAAACATTGAAAATGTCATCAATACCCTTAACTTTGTTAACAAAATCATGTCGACCAGAATGAGTATGTTGATCACTCTTGTATAACATATGATCCCATGTCTTTATTAAATAATTAAATAGATAATTTTATGATCTTATAAGAAACAGTTTCAGATTTTAAAAGAAAAGAAACAGTTTCATAAAATAAAAGAATTGAATGAAAAATAAAATTAATAATCTCATGGAGTCATGGGAGGAGATTACGGACTTATTTGTTTTTCATTTCAAGTTTTGAAGTATCTGAAAAGTAAAATCAAGTTGTAAAAATTGACTTATATCTGAGTATAGAACACTAATCTTATTATTTTCACGAGTGCAGGAGGCCCAATAGGCCCAATTGAATATATCCTGCAAAATTAAATTAAAGAAAAATTATTTGATATACTCTTGTAACTTAAAATACTCATCGCAGAGTACAAATTTACGTACAATATATATCGATCACCAAACCATCAATTATATGTGATTTTTTATATATATATATATAATCAGTTATATGTGATTAAGCTAATTAAATCAGTACTCCATTATTATCATATTTATTGTCATCTTATTTGTTTTATATTTATCATTATTTTGTTATATAATCTTATTATTTGTGATTAATTAAGTTTATTAAATTAGTATTTCATTATTATAATACTATTCTTTTCAGTGCCTATAATAATACAAAATTATATACAATTAATGTCTCCAATTCAAAAATATATATTATGTATAAAAAGAATTAATAACACAAATTATATTCTAGGTAGTGTCAAAAAAAAAAAAACACAAGTTATATTCGATGTCTCATTAAAAAATCTGTGTTTTATATTATTACATATTTTGAGATAAGAGATTCATTCCAAGGAGAAACAAGTAGAAAGAAACAGAGGCTTGATGATCAGCACCACACATATCTTCGACAAGTTCTTTGACAATTAATGAGACCGATTTCTGAAAACGATTTTTCATTGGAAAGCACCAAAATTAACCACAGCAGCTGCACCATCCCATTCAAGCACAAAAACTGTGAATGAATCCACTTTATCATCATCCAACATGCAAACTATTTAATTAAAAAAAACATTTCTTGTTCGGTTTGATTAGTTAAAAATTTGGTACAAACTTCATAGAGATATAAAATTATTATTCGAAAAAGAAAATGATCAGATCCCATATTCAGATTCCAATTTCGGACCCACCCACCCCTTGATACTAATATATATAAATTCTAAATTCTACTGTGATCAGAAACAGTTGTTATCTGGGTTGATGGTTCATGTCAGGCTGCAGGCGGTGTGGGTTCATTTACGTGTACGCATAACTACATATATATATATATATATATATATATATATATATATATATAGAATATGAAAAGGCAGTAATGGTTCCAAGTGCATGTAAACCCTAATTAACCCCATGCATGTACGCAGAGAGATGATCATCCAACATGGGCTCTCACCGCTCACCGCTCACCGCTTACCGATATGCAGCAGCACATGCGCAACCCCTTCACTTCCAACTTCCATTCGGTGTACATCTTCAACTTGTGCACTCATTCACCTTCACAAAACCACACCTCAAACGAATTATATATATATATATATAGTTGTCTCGTCAATACATGAACTATATTCAATGTCTCAAGCATAAATAAATATTACCAATTAAGTAGATGAACCATGTCGTGAAATTTATGCTACCTTTTCAGTATCAGACCATCATTTCTGACAGTAATATTGTACAAATACTAGAATGGATACTAAAACATGCACCACCATGGCACCATATATAGCAAGGAGCTGGAGAAGGAAGACATTCGACATTAGACATTAGACACGTGTTAGCGAGTAGGCAAAATAAGGGATGATGTTGGTACCACATAATCAGCTACTGGTAGCAGGCAAAATAAGGGATTATGTTGGTACCACATAATCAGCTACTGGTAGCAGTAAATAAGAAACTAGGGGCTAGCTTTGGGTTCTACGGTGTATATAGTTTCAGAGGGCATCCCAATCGTAAATGATCAATTATGAATTATATATGATTTATGACTGGTGCTGGTGGTGTATCGATTTACGTAGAAGTTGTTCATGATCAGGATCGATGAGAATAATGTGTAATGTCAGACCAGACCAGACCAGACCAGACCAGTCCACTTCGGCCCATGCATCATGCATGGCTTCATTCGTCTACAATATCGATCAATAAATACCCATCAGCAAACCAACTACTTTGACTAGCCTATACCTCCATACTTAGCTTGAATCTTAATTTGCCGCTTAAGTAGAAGCCAAAAATATTTATTTAATTGAGTTCAACAAATTAATTAATGAATATCTAATTAGAAACCTAGTACAAGTATTTTTGTGTCATATCATGAGATGCTTATTTATTTTATTTTTTGAAGAACGCATGAGATGCTTATTACGTCTGAATAACTAAGTCAATTTTAATGATATTCAAAAACATATAAATGTATATAGGTCATAATGTCATATGATCTTATATGTGGGTGGATAAAACATATTATATCAGCGGATTTGAACTTGTAATAATTAATCACAAGGTCGGGAGGAGACGACCTAGTCTCAAAAAAGGACAAAAGAAAGAACAAAAAGTACTGCAGAAAGCAACAGAGCACATGAATCATGAATGGAGAGAGAGAGAGAGAGAGAGAGAGTAGTGAGGAGCGAGTGTGATGAAATCAAGCGCATGCACTGGCTGTTGATATCGATCCACGTGGGGGTTGCGATGTCCAGGATTGAAACACGTGTTTTACGTGGCAAAATATTGAAGAGTAACACAAGAGAAATGAAAAAAAGAAAGAAGCGTTGGAAATGAAAGAAGTAGATAAGCTGATACAGATGATGCCGCAAGCACCTCTTTCGTTTTCCTTCACATGTAGTTCAGGTGCGCGCATGAGTGTTGACATGTTGTGCTTTCTTTTTAATATATATATTTGGATCATTTGCTGTATTATATAATTAACTACTGCTTATATGCCTTCACAGTGAAGATTTCTCCTACATACACGTAACAGACTACGTACTGCATGCTACTCTACTAAGATTATTATTTGCAGATCATGCAGGCATGTGCATGTGTTTTTGCTACTTAATTTCTTCTCTTAACTTGTATTTGGATCATTTAATTTGCCATATATATATCACCACCGCCTTCAAATATATATCCACCACGTACAGCTACTGATGTTACCTTCAGTCGAAGATTTCTCCTCCGTGTTGAATCACAACGTTAATTACATATCCATTCATTAAACAATTTTTTCATTCAGGGAATTAAGAAAACAAAGCTAGTTCACACTGTTGAACAATCGAAACTCATCATATATGGCCCTTCTAACTGTCTTTAATCTGGAACAATTGAAAAAACAAAAATCTAGATGCTATAACAATATCAATTTCACTCTAAAATGAAATAAGACGAGGTTAATCCAGCAGTGTTTAACACCAATATCCTTTCCACACAAATTATAAGCTGTAAAACAAACAGGGACCCCTCAAGATTTGCTTAATATTAAAGAATTTATTTAATTACCCTTTTAATCTTTATCAACATAATATAATTAATAGATTCAAGAATATATTAATATACGTGTGTTTATACAATAATTTTCATTGTTATTAATCCTATTATTATTTACTGAAAACTGTTATTTATCTAAAACAAATTCAAATAATTTGCATAGGTATTATCTAATTGTGGAAATGGTGATAAATGTCACTTATTTAGAGGTGTGTTGCACCAACGTCACTGCTTTAATAAATTATGTTTAAAAGGCACCTATTATGGTGAACTACCAAAATTGCCCTTAAATAATCAATTTTTTATTCTGTTTGTACTTCTATCTCCACGCTTCAAACAATGAACTCAGTAACTCCTCTCTCTCTCTCTCTCTCTCTCTACAATAAACTTGTCTGAAAATTGAGTTGGTAAAATTTATGTATAAGATGATGAAGATCTGGGTCCAAGACTTTTAACACTGTGTCAGAGCCTTTTGTAAAACTATCCGAGCCTTTTAAATTGTTGTCCGAGCTTTTTTCAAGGATATTAGTTTTGTCAATTTTGAATCTCCAAACATTTTTAATAAGTCTTCGAGCTTTTTCATAGCTTTTTCCGAGCTTTTTCTTAAACTGCCCGAGTTTTTTCATGAATTGCCCTGCCCGAGCTTTTTGGATATGGCTCCGAGCTTTTTCATAAAAGCTCCGAGCTTTTTCATAAAAGCTCCGAGCTTTTTCATAAAAACTCCGAGCTTTTTCATCCGAGCGTTTTCATAAAAGCTCCGAGCTTTTTCATAAAAGCCCCGAGCTTTTTCATAAAAGCTCCGAGCTTTTTCATGAACTGCCCGAGATTTTTCATGAATTGTTCTGCCCGAGCTTTTTCCGAGCTTTTTCATAAAAGCTCCGAGCTTTTTCATCCGAGCGTTTTCATAAAAGCTCCGAGCTTTTTCATAAAAGCCCCGAGCTTTTTCATAAAAGCCCCGAGCTTTTTCATAAAAGCTCCGAGCTTTTTCATCCGAGCTTTTTCATGAACTGCCCGAGATTTTTCATGAATTGTTCTGCCCGAGCTTTTTCCGAGCTTTTTCATAAAAGCCCTGAGCTTTTTCATAAAAGCTCCGAACTTTTTCATCCGAGCTTTTTCATGAATTGCTCTGCCCGAGCCTTTTGCATAATGCTCCGAGCTTTTTTATAAACTGTCCGAGATTTTTCATGAATTGCTCGGCCCGAGCTTTTTCCATAAGGCTCCGAGCTTTTTCATGAACTAAAAAAAAAAGCTCCGAGCTTTTTCATGAACTAAAAAAAAAAGCTCTGGGGGCGCTGCCCCCTGCCCCCCCGCGAGCTGACCGGGCAGCTCGACCACCGCGAGCTCGGCGGGGAGCTCGACCCCCGAATGCATCTGCATAGCGCCACTCTGTCACCGTTCAAGTGATTGCCTGAGTTTCAACCGGACTTTCTCTATCTACTTCACAACTTTGTCACTGTAAACTGAATAAAAGAAAGCTGATGTGGAACAACAATTGAGGGTATTTTTGTCCGTTCACCATAATAGGTGCCTTTTAAACATAAGTTATTAAAGCAGTGACATTGTTGAAATACCACCTCCAAAAAGTGCTATTTATTTTTTGAGCCCTTATCTAATTATTATTCACTGAAAAAATTTCTAATAATTTTAAGCTGAATTATCCTATTATTATTCTTTTTTTTTTACGAAATCTATTTATCTAGACAATGTATCACTAGTTTGGGAGTCATTTACCCAATCTCCAAACCCGTCTATCTACCTGCTGAGCTATGTCCATGGGTGTCTATTATTATTCATTGAAAAACTGTTATTATTTGAAAAATAATAGTTCAAATTTAGATTTAAATGATGTGTTGATATCTTCCTTATAAATTATCAAACTAATGAGATGATATGATAATTACAATTAAGTAAGATATAATATTATATAAAACTTTTTCAGAACTTGTAATATTATTGCTTATTGTTATTAACTAATTTAACTCTTTTGTCATAGTAGGATCTAGTTAGGATATTTTAGAACTTTTTTTTTTCTTGAGAGGTGGATATTATCTAACTTGTATTTGAATTAAGACGACAATGGACCAACTAGGCCAAGATACAACTTCTGCATGGTAATTGAAGGGAACATGAATTTTAGTGCCTTGGAGATGATGATGGTGCCCATTCGGTCTTCTTTTAAAGAACAATATATGTATGATTGCAACTTCAAGTTGAAATGTTAGTCATGCATGATATACCGTGTGTCCGTGTCTCTCCTACAGTCCCACCTGACTGTAATTGATATATATATTTTTAAAATTTATTATTATAATAACTTCATAAATAAATCGCATCCTACATATACAAAACATCTAAGTCCATTTTGAAGCCGTCTCATGTATTCATAATACAATAATAGTATAATACATAGATACTGAAAAATAATTGGATGCATATTCCCGTTTGGTACCCCCTATTAATAATTTGTATGGAACTATAATATAATATTGTACTAGACAACACTGAACTAAATTCAATCTAAATGTGTTCTAAGTGATACGTATGTAATTTTTAACCGTTTAACATTAGATGATAAAGTAAATATGTTAAGATTTCAAAAAAAAAAAAACAGAAGTAAATAAGTTGACATCTACAAGATCGATTACATAATTTCATATATAAAAATTTGGACTGAATAATGTTAGGAGTAATACTACTCTGTCTAAATTTTGTGTTCAAATTTGGAGTCCAAATTTAGAGCCTAAGTGATGTGGCATTCCTAAAATCCAATAATTTCAATCATATAATTCTAATATAAAGAAATTATTGATTCAAATTATTTGGACACCAAATTTAGACAAATTATAATTATTGTAATATTAAATATGTTTTTTTCTTGGGCTTTAATATTGTCACTCATAAATATGATTTACACACTCATTTTACAAGTGCACTCATATTTGATCAGAAATACATACCTTTATTTGATCTGAGTGAATTATCGTTCCATAAGGATTTATCATAAGTTTATATATATATATATATATATATATATATATATATATATATATGAGTAATGCTACTTTGTCCAAATTTAATGTCCAAATATGGTGTCCAAATGATAGGGCAACACTCTAATCCATTCATTTAAATCAATATATATATATATATATATATATATATATAAAGAGATATGGTTGAAGATATGATGGGTGTACATAGTATTTAGTTTATTTTTAATTAAAGTAATTTAAATTTATCAATAAGAACAAATTACTTAAATTAAAAATAAATCAAATACTATGTACATTCATTAATAGCAAACATATCTTCAATTATATCTCTTTATTTTAAAAAAAAAACATATGATACAATAATTTTCACATAAGTGCGCACTGATAGAATTATATAAGGACATTGAATGTGAGCCACTCATTTTACATATTTTGACTTGGTATGTATGCACTTGTCAAAACTCTTTTATAAATGAGTGGCTCACATTCAATGTCCTTATATAATTCTATCAGTACGCACTGACAGGAAAAGGACTGACATATGATAAACCATAATTTTTATGATAAACTTTAATTTTATTTTAAGTATCAAACGTTCTCATCATCACATGATTATCATATAACAAAGTAGTAGAAAAAGAATTTTTAGAGGACTCTGATCATATAGAGATATGTGTTATTATTATTATTATTTTTGTCTTTCTTTTATGTCTAGTTATGAATTCTATCCATATATAAAATAATTTTTGTTTAAAGATAGCTATATATCAAAGAGGTTTTTTTTTTTTAAATAGCTTTATATATAAGAGAATTCCATATTGAAAATCTCTTGACCCCTTATACAATCTAGTTCTTCATCTTCGTCTCCTACATTCAAGACATATCCAAAAGTAAATTGGACAATCATTGGAAGAGAATTTAATTCTAAAAATAATATGATTTTTTTAATATAAATTGGGTGTGTTAATAATTTATGAGGGTGTTAATATATTTATTTCAACAAGGGTATTATTGGTATTAGGATGAGTACGTGCTTATAGTAATATTTATTTTTTAAATTTTAGATATAGGTGTACTTATAAAAACTGGTGTATTAATTAGTTTTATGTGTAGCAATATCCACACTCTTTAATTAAATACCAATCATAATATCCTTCTTTACGGTGTGTTGCGGATCAGATTCATTGGATTTACCATGATCCAAGATCCGACCCGATCTGATTGGATTGAAGGAATTACAATCCAATCGAATCCAATCCAATGGATTAGATTCATATTAAGCAATTTTTAATATATAATTTGTTACAAAATTCCTAAAATTAACAAAATCAATAACTAATTTATACGATATTTCAAATAAAATTAACAAATTAATAGTTAACATAAAACAATACATAATAGTACATTTTAAAGTACAAAACTTATAACAAATTATAAATTTTAAACATATGTTTTAAATACAAACATAAATAAAATCATTCAAAAATTTGAAATAAAAATATAATCATTTATCATAACAAAATAAAATAGCATTCAAAATTTGCTTAATATTTATATATATAAGACAAAATAAATTGGTTTAATATATATATTAAACCGTATATTTTGACGGATTTGATGGATTTGAATATTAAAATTCAATATCCGATCCGATTTAATATATTATATTTTTCTCATGATGAAACTGTAAATCTTTATAAGAATGAATGAAATATTTGTGACAAAAATAAATAAATAAAAGTAAATGAAATACTAGAAGAAGTAGCTTTTTGAAAATATCTAAACCTTTTTTTTTATTTCAAAAAAGAAAAAGAAAATATCTACGCTTTTTTTTAAAATTTAAAAGAAAAGAAAAAGAAAAAGAAAATATCTATACCTTTTGATTAATTTCCACGTGTCTATGCATTGTCTTTGTAGGCCGGTTTTGTTTGCTATCCTCCTCCACAGCTCATCCAATTCACTTTCTCATCGTCTTATATATAGTCCCTCTCCAAACCACCAAAATTCCCACAAAAATCTCTCTCCACACACTCTCTCTCACTCTCAAACTGATCAACCATGCAAGCTTCTCTGCATCACTTCTCGTCCCCACCACTCTCCAAATATGAAACCATCACCCTCACAAAACAAAACCCTCCTCGCTATCCATCCTTAATTATTTGCAAGATCCTCATCAACCCTTCCAAGAAACCCCCCCGGAAACAACCACAATTACTACCTGCACCACCGCTATCGCCGCCGGAGACATCTGATGAGGAGCCTTTGTTTGATTCAAAAAAAACAAAGCACCCACTTCGTTTAACTCCACTTCAGAAGTTTGCATCCTTTGCTCTAGACAAAATCGAGGACTCACTACTCTGTTTCTTAGAAACAGGCAAAAGTTTGGCCAAAACGGTCGATCCAACGGTTCAGATGTCGGGCAACTTCGCTCCGGTTCAGGAGTGCCCGGTTCATCACGGCCTACAGGTTGTGGGCCAGATTCCGGCTTGCCTACGTGGCGTTTATCTCAGAAATGGTTCTAATCCTATGTTTGCGCCTTCAGGTGGATACCATTTATTTGACGGTGATGGTATGATTCATGCGGTGACTTTGGGACATAGAAATCAAGCCAGCTATAGCTGCAGTTACACTCGCACAAGTCGGTTCGTTCAAGAAACTCAACTGGGTAGGCCTATATTTCCCAAGCCTATCGGTGAGCTTAATGGATACTTGGGTCTAGCTCGGCTGGCTTTGTTTGTGGCTAGAGCCGGAATCGGCTTAGTTGATTTATCACATGGCACGGGCGTTGCAAATGCTGGCCTTATTTACTTCAACGGTAGATTATTGGCCATGTCCGAAGATGATTTTCCTTACCATGTTAAAATCAACGGTGATAGAGGACTTCAGACGATCCAACGGTTCAATTTTGATGATCAGCTTGATTGTCCTATGATTGCTCACCCTAAGTTGGATCCGGTTACAGGTGATTTACATACACTTAGTTACAACGTTGTTAAAAAGCCCTACTTGAAGTATTTCAGGTTCGATGCTTGTGGAAAGAAGTCACGTGATGTGGATATTACTCTGGATCAGCCCACAATAGTACACGATTTTGCTATAACTGAAAACTGTGTCATTATCCCGGATCATCAAGTGGTGTTCAAATTATCCGAGATGATTCGGGGCGGTTCACCGGTAATTTATGACAAAAGCAAGAGATCCCGGTTCGGTGTTTTGTCCAAAAACGATATAGATGAGTCGGGCATCCGATGGATTGACGTGCCAGATTGTTTCTGTTTCCATTTGTGGAATGCATGGGAAGAAAACTCAAGCAATGGTGATAAAATAGTGGTTGTTATCGGGTCATGCATGAACCCGCCTGACTCCGTATTCAATGAATATGAATCCCCGGTAAAGAGTGAACTATCCGAAATCCGGTTGAACTTAACAACCGGGGAGTCAACACGTAGAGTGATTGTTTCGGGTATGAATTTGGAGGCGGGTCATGTGAACTGTAAACTGTTGGGTAAAAAGACCCGATACGTTTATTTGGCAATAGCGGATCCGTGGCCCAAGTGCAGTGGCATAGCCAAGGTTGATTTGGAGAGCGGTGAAGTAACCAAGTTCATGTACGGAGCAAGCTGTTTCGGTGGAGAGCCATTCTTCGTGCCGGAAAATGAAGATAAAATCGACGTGGGCAGCGAAAGCGAAGAAGAAGGGTTTTTAGTTGGGTTTGTGCGGGATGAGAGGAGAGAAGAGTCGGAGCTGGTGATGGTGAAAGCAAAAACCATGGAGCAAGTGGGTTCGGTGAGGCTGCCTAGTAGGGTTCCATATGGGTTCCATGGCACTTTTGTTAGTGCACGAGACTTAATAGGACAAGTTTAATTTACGTGTGCTTGTTTTGTGGCCGTTTGAGGACGACTTTATTTTTGTCCTTTGTGTATATATAAAAGTAGAAGAAATAGGCCGCATTACCGCTACTATATATTTATTATATGTTCAATACAGAAACATTATAAATTAGTGTGCTTTGCATATTTGATTTTTACTACTTTGAGATATTTAAATTTGGATTATATTGTGATATATAAGCTTTCTTTGATTTCAAAGAATTGAAGTAATTAGTGATATATGGTTGGAAATTTGGAATTTTATTGTAATTTAACAAAAATCATAGTTTAGTAGAAAGAATAATCCATTTATATGGTATTTCATGAATTATTTAAAAAATGATGATTCAAATGAGAACACGATTTAGTAATTGAATTCAAAACAACAAACAAGTAAAAAGACTTCGTAGGTCCTACCAATAGAGTCAAAAAATTAAATGACATTTTTTGGATACGTTTTTCAACACTATCTTTGTTTTAATAATTTGTGTTTAAAGATGGTTTCTTTTGACAATCCAATTTTTTCTTTTTATACTTTCTTTCTAAAAACAATTCATTCTTAAAATTTAAATTTTAACAAAATTCTAAAGACACTTCATTTTGTTTTAAGATTATTCTTTTTATCTTTTAATATTCATATTCTAAAAAAAATCTATTTTAAAAAATAAATTTCTAAAGACACTCCATTTTATTTTAATAAAAATTAGGACGAACTATTGTAACCTTTGGATTCATCCGATGAGTAATCTTTTTGAATTAAATTATTAAAAAAAGAAATTATCTCTCCTAAACATTAGATTAAATATTACATATTAAACTCTCAATTCTAAATTTTTAATTACCATATAAACTCTTTCTCCTCCAATGCATGTCTCTAATTTTCTATCTCTATTCCTTTTCAAGCAAGACTAACAATTAAAAAAAAAACTTACGAATAAGCTTGATTTTTAGGATTCGTATATATGTATATATTAAAAAAAGACTCAAAAAACAAGTACCTTGTTTTTAATTCTTTCATTAGTCTTAGAAATTATGAGTTTAATCGAATCCGGTTGCAACAAATCAAGTTTTCATATATCTATTTTTTTAAAAAAAATTGACTTTTT
Organism: Dipteronia sinensis; assembly: GCA_033220585.1. Classification (NCBI taxonomy): domain Eukaryota; kingdom Viridiplantae; phylum Streptophyta; class Magnoliopsida; order Sapindales; family Sapindaceae; genus Dipteronia; species Dipteronia sinensis. The sequence continues at coordinate 12,352,780 of CM065644.1, read as the reverse complement.
AATATATATATTACTCTTAGTAAAAAACCAAAAATATCCATAAGTTTTTATTTTCTTTAACTATTAATAGAGAAAGTATGGAGATAAAATTAAAAAAAAATGGGGAGAGAGAGTAATTAGAAGAGAATGTTTAACACATGATATTTAATTTAATGATTTAGGAGAGAGAATTTTTTTTTTAATAATTTAATTAGTTTGGAGTGTCTTTAGATTTATTTTTTGTCTTGATTAATAATTTTAATTCGGGTTAAAATTGTCATTTATAAAAAAAAAATTAAATTGGAGTGTAAATAGTTAATTTGTGGATTGTAAGGAGAAACTCTCATGTTTTAAAGGCATCTATTATGGTGAACGGACAAAAATGCCCTCACAGTAACCTTCTTCACTGTTTTGAGTTCTTTTTCCTTTCAAAATCCTCCATCAATAGAGGTGGAACTGATGAATCGAAGAATACATGTACACCGACCAATCGACGAACACACGTACACTGACGACGACAGTGGACACAAGTACACCTATCACGACTAAACACAATAGCGACTTTTGATTTCTTTGAAAAACGACGTATGTAGCTTTCTCTGAAAACAAAGTGTTTCGAATTGGGGATTTGGTGTTGGAGAAGATGAACATAACAGAAATAGAGGAGCATAGAACAACAACCCAGAAGTCTCGAAAAGCAATCACAAAATCTCGGAACACAAACACAAAGTCTCAGACTGCATACAAAAGTTTCTGATAGTATTCAAAAGTCTCGAACAACATACAAAAGTCTAGAAAGGTTTATGAAAAATCTCGAACAGTATACAAAAATCTCTCGGACAGCATACAAAAGTCTCAGACAGTGTTCAAAAGTCTCGGACAACATACAAAAGTATCAGACGGTTTATGAAAAGTTTCGGACAACATATAAAAGTCTCGGAAACTAACTTATTGTTCATCATCTTCCCCACTCGAAAATCTCAACACTTCACTACTTTATCAATGGAAGATTCAAAACCAAAACCCAACACTCGACTCCCGAGTGCGTCAGTGTAGCGCACCTAAACTAATTCAATGAAGATGCATCGATAATGTTATGAAGTTGACTTTGTTTTAGTTGGGAATAACTATACAGAGAAAAAAAAATAGAAAAGTTAAAGTCAAAAAAATAATAAAGAAATGTGTAAAGTAAGGACATTTTTGAAAATCACTTACTTTGGTGTATTTTAAATATAAGTTATTAAAGTGGTGCCCCTCATGCCATATTTCCTTGCTACCAATAAACTTGGCAAGTTAAGATTTTTATTTTAATCTTTTTTATTTTATTTCTATTTGTTTATAATATTTTTCTAATTTAATGACACCTAAACATGAAAGAAATTTCATGGTCAAGATTTTTTTTTCTCTTATGCGTATCAATATTTAATTCAAATTCAATTACTCTTAAGAAAAAGAGACTATGAAAAAGCAAGAGTAGAAGATTATCCTAAATTGAATAAGATACTATCAAATTGCCAAACATATTTCGATGTTTTTTTCCTAAAGGTAACGTCCAAGTACAGTTGACTTGACTGAGTTTCCCTCAATGGCTAGAGATTGTTTAGATAAAAAAATAAAATTAATAATTCTAATACATTTATTAATTGTATACATGGCATCAATATGAGGTTTGCCCAACACTGATACGTAGAAATGTAAACTGGGTTCGACTGGCATGAGCATGACATAATTCGGTACGAAATCCATACTGCACGACACAAACACGATACATGAGTTGGGCTTGGCCAAGATGTTAGGCACGACAAGCACGATAAGATATGATTTTTTTTCATTAATTTTTTAAATGTAGATGAGAAAAATCATTTTTACCCTTATTTTATATTCAATAATTTTAAATTTTGATGTTAAAATAGTATTTGCATATTAAAATTTTGAAAAAAATTAAAAAATTTCTATACAAAGTTGGAGACATATAGGCCGCAATAATAATTGTATAGCTACTATATATTTATATGTTCAATACAGAAAAAGTGTAAATTTAGTATGTTTATATACTTGATTTTTACTGTTTTAATATATTTATCTTTGCCGCGTATGTATTATGTGCTAAGTATAAATTTGGATCATACTATGATATATAAGCTTGTTTTGATTTTAAAGAATTAATCTGCGATACATGGTTGAAATCTCATTGTACCTAATAAAAATTATAGTTTAGTATAAAGAATAATCCTTGATACAATTGTTGATTTTAATCGAGTATATCGACTACTTATGTATCTATTTGGATGATATTTTAAAAATCATTTGAAAAATAATGATTAAAATGAAATGATCATTTTGTAATTAAATTCAGAACAACTGACACGTGTAAAAAATATTATGTAGTCACTACCAATAAACTTAGGCGAGTTAAGATTCTTTTTAAATTTTGTTTTTTGTAATATTTTCATAATTGGATGACATATATGTATATAACATTATCAAAAAATTCTCTCACTAATACAAATTAATGTTTGATTCAAACTTAGTTACTTTTTTAAAAATAGATTATGAAAAAGGAATATGGTATCCTGACTAAATAAGAAAATAAGAAACTGTCGGACAAGAAAACATATTTAGATTAATGTTTTTTGTCTGAAAGGCATAGTCCATTCTGAAAGGCACAGTCCATGTATGGTTGACAATTTCCTGCATATTTGGATTAGTTTTTGTTGTATGAAATGCACAAACCAGATATGGTTTATGGTTTCAATGTTTGTTGTCTGAAAGGCACAGACCAGATATATTGACAGTCTGTTTCATTGACCGAAAGGAGACTCTCCAAAATAAAATAAATACTAATAATAATTAGATATGCAACTTGAGTCTTGTAACCCAATTGGTGGGTCTCTACCAAATGATAGTTACAGTTTCATATGAATTATAAATATCGTCTAATCATGAAGAAATATCAAATATGAATGATAATAAAATTCATCATGTATAGTCTTTATTAAAGTTTGAGGAGAATACAGATTAAGAATTAACATAAATTCTAAATCCTAAATTTCAATTTTATTTTATTTTTATAAAATATTTTATAGATTATGAAATTAATTGTTTAAATAGTAAAAAATGAAGTATAGTTACACAAAGAATCTTATTTTTTGTTTGATATGTGAATACTCACATATATGAACTAAATATATCTAATATATATATATATATATATATATATATATATATATATATTAAATGTTAATTTCAAGCAATTTTTTTTCTTTTTCATGGTGGGAACAATTTATCATTTATAATTTATACTCTTATAATTTATTTTTCTTCAAAAATTTGCTAAAAGAAGTTTGAGGAGAATAAAGATTAAGAATTAATATAAATTCCAAATCCTAAATTTCAATTTTATTTTATTTTTATAGATTGTGAAATTAATTGTTTAAATAGTGAAAAATAAAGTATAGTTACACAAAGAATCTTGTTTTTGGTTTGATTTGTGAATACTCAAATATATGAACTAAATATATATATATATATATTTTAAATGTTAATTTCAAGCAAATTTTTTTCTTTTTCACGGTGGGAACAATTTATAATTTATAATTTATACTCTTATAATTTATTTTTCTTCAAAAATTTGACCCCCCCCCCCCCCCCCCCCCCAAAAAAAAAAAAAAACAGAAGTTTGAGGAGAATAAAGATTAAGAATTAATATAATTTCCAAATCCTAAATTTCAATTGTATTTTATTTTTATAGATTGTGAAATTAATTGTTTAAATAGTGAAAAATAAAGTATAGTTACACAAAGAATCTTATTTTTGGTTTGATTTGTGAATACTCAAATATATGAACTAAATATATCTAATATATATATATATATATATATATATATATATTTAAATGTTAATTGGTGCATGGTTTATGCCTTTTGTCAAAGCTTTTCATGGGCCCCTTAGACAGAGAAATTTCCAACCCTAATTGATGGGTGTCTGTATTGTATTTCTAATTGTTTTATCATTATCCCATCATTAGTTAAAATTACACCAATCCATTGTCCACGTGATAGTAATAAGAGGATTTTCCGACACTAATAATAGATAAATTTGAATGAAACATACTACAAATTTTTATTTTTTATTTTAAAAAAAATTGAAATTTGAAGAGGGTATACGATTTTGACCCTTTTTATTTTATTTTAATTTGTAGTTAAGATTTCAACTCTTAGATGTGAAGGGCTTACCACTAAGCCACATTACCTATTTTTTTTTAAATGATATACTATAAGAAAATATAGTGTATAGATGACTTTGTACATTCTTAAGTATAAACTTAAAATTAATAATTTAAGAAGAAAATATAATAAATAAAATAATTACAAAGTTTATATTATGAAATTGTATTATGATCTTTCTATAATTTTATATTATGAAATTGTTTCAAAGTTTATATTAATTACATATGATA